>JAECWQ010000089.1:14925000-15472500 GCA_018150835.1 Drosophila repletoides
AGCTGCCATAGAAGGGAACATTCGGCCTAAAAGGTTATTGTATGGAAAACTTTTCCCTCTCTTTAGATTGATGAAAATTAGTTAGGTCATATTTCCTAAATCTGTTTATTATAAACTATTAAGATCCGACTACAAGAAGAATCGGTCAAAATAAAGAAATTCCACAACATATTTCACTCTGGTAGGGTATGTAATCTTCGGCGTGCCCAAGGCTAAACCTTCCTTACTTGTTTTGCCTTTTTGTTGATAGCGCTGGCCGAGTCCTGGCCGAAGGACGAGTCCGTTTCGTGTGCAGGATGTGTTTGCAATTTGTGGACACGCCGACCGTCATTTGATTGCTGTTCTTGTCGTTTCCCTTGTCGATTTTCCCTTTATTTTATATGATATTGTTGTAAAGTTTGGACTTCATTTCTCATCCCTTTCTCCTTGTTTTTGTTAATATGCGAAAAAAATGCATTGAATTAAGAACTGCTTTTTATGAGCGCTAAATGAAGTGGTTTCTCTTCCTTGTTTCAGTTTTTGTTTACTTTTGGGCACATAATTTAAGTATTCTCTAAGTATTTTTCTATATTCTATTTAACCCCCTTTTTTCTGATAACCCATTGTTTGTTTTGGTAGCACCACGCGATAGTTAACGTGTGCCGTCTCCTGATTTTTATACCCCTTTTTTTCTAATTTTTTTCTTTGTAATATCATGACATCCATGACAAAAAAAAAAAACAAGACGAATTTCCAAGGCAAACATGCCAGGTCACATATGAATCTATGCCGCTTTACCCACATTTTCCCACTGACATTTTGTTTGGCGCGAGGTCTTCAAAAGACAATCAAAATTAAACGACTTTCAGTGCTGACATGCAACACACAGAGAAATAAAAGGACAATAACAAAAACAACTTCTATCTGCTTACATGTTGCAACATGTTCCAAAAAACCAAATCACAAACGAAATTTGTGTACCGTAGACTTGAACCCTGTATTTTTGCGCTCTTATCTACGATGTTGCTGAACACCAAAAGAAAAACACACTTTTGCTTTCTTTTAGTCGAGAGTTGAGCCCACTGTAAATGTCGGATTTTCAAAAATAGCATAATAGAAACATAAATGCAAATTAAATAAAATAAAAGACAATTAAAATAAGTACTTACATGTCGCAACGTGTTCCAAAAATAGCCGAGACTTCCACCCAGTATTTGTGCGAAGCCATTTAAAGTGTTGCCAGACATCAAAAAACACACTTTTTAGTTAAGACTTGAACCTCAAAATAGCGTGGTTTGCTCAGGCTCAAATACTATTCTAACTGTTAAAAGCGTCCGAATTTTAATCTGCCTTTTACAGTTATATTCACACTTCACTCACTTGAAAAAAATAATAAAAAAAACCTAATATTTATGATGAAATTTGACCACTATTTTCTGCCTACATATATAACTATTATTTATTTGGCACTTTTCCGCCGCAACAATCAAGGGACTCGATCGACAAACTGAATCAACTGTTAAAAAAAAAAACAGCTTTTTATAACCTGCTAATATTACTTGCACTGACACAACACTCACTTGAAAAAACTTATATTAAAAAAGCAGAAAATTTGTAAGTGAATGAAATTATAGTTGAACATGACTCCGCGCGATTTCTTACGCATGTTATTATTATTTATTGTGCACTTCAGCATAAACTTTTTTCTACTCTACCGCCGCCAACAATCAAAGAATGCCGTCGACAAAAAAGGCGGCTCGGCACAGTGATCAGCTGCTTACAAAATATATGGCAACGCTGCAATTTGAACAGCTGTTCGAGGCATGCGTTTTTTGTTTTATTTACAAATTACAAATTGAAATGGACTGTGTGAATTGTACGAATAAAACTAATAAATACAAATGCAGCAAATGCTTATCGCCGTAGTAAGTTGGTTAAATGTTCAGTAAATGATTTACCATATTTTATTAACCAACTTATCTTTCAGTTGTTCGTTGAAATGCTACAAAGAACACAAAGACTCAACACAGTGTGCAGAACACGCCGCAACACTGGACATAACTCAACAGCAGCTTCTGATGCAGCCTGGTAAGGTCCCAGCAGCAGAAGAGGAGCCCACAGTTTATGCGCCCTTCAGTACTGAGGACACTGTGCCGCTGGAGAAACTGCAGCAATTAGGTAAGTTTTTAAGATTTGCGTCTAGTAATGTAGGGGCCATTTGGCCCCTGCCATAGATTCCCATTCTCCATATCTTTGTTAACCAACTCTTTTCTTTCCTGCTTTCAGCTAATTGCAAGGAACTGCATCAATTGCTCTACAACCCGCATCTGCGTACGTTGCTGCAGCAGATTGATGTAGCCCATAACGCTTCTCTGACCATGACAGCCGCCATGCAGGAGCCCCTGTTTATTGAATTTGCCAATGCCTGCCTCCAGGTGGTTGAACCCATGACAGACGCAGAGAAAAACGACCTGGACTTGCGTACTTAGTTAGAGTACATAATAATTATTAAACTAACTACATAATAATTATTAAATAATAAGCAACTAACGCATATTGTGTAGAGAATTCTAGATGTAATATTTAAGAATCCTAGGAAATAGTTGTAATAATAAAATACACGATGCTGTAAAACTGAAAAACCTTCCATTTTCCAAATCAAAATGGCCATTTTTTACTGAAATGAAAATCTGTGGAGAACCGGTTGTTTTTATCTTCCAAGATCAACTTTTTCACAAACTGAACCAAGAGCTGAATTCAGTATATTTATTATTACAAAGTATATTTCATATCATATATATTTAAATCCTATTTTAATTTAATTGGCATTATCGCCCGTACGCCTGAAATTGGTCCAGCTATCATCATCATCGAATAAATCGTCAAAATCATTGTAGAAATCGGCATGGACGTGTTTATCGTTTGTGGGAGTGGGTAGATGATCCATCATCATGCCCGTAGCGCTGCCCGACTATAAAAGTTTAATGATAAAATTATATATAAGCCAGTAAGGAAACTGAACGGCTATCATCGCCACAGCAAAGATTACATACGCTTTCAAACTGGAAAAAACATTTGAAAGTTTGTTGTTAGATTAATATTCTATATAATTACATATGTTATTGCTTATGAAATAGATAGATGAATGGACTGGCGGACAGACATACGGGTATGGCCACAACGACTGGTGTCGTCGACGTGATCCATAATATATTCCCGTTGAGTCAGTGGATGGAGGGATTTCAATGCATTACACATTTCGCGACAAACTTATAATACAAAATAAACAATATTGACTTACCTCCTCCATGTCCATGTAACCGGCGCCTTCCGAGAACATTTCATCGACAGCTAAGGATGGTTTCATATTTAAATCCATAGTAAATTTTATTATTTTCTTTTTTGACAACAAAACTGTTTACGCTTTTGTTTTCTGTGTGCTAAAAAAGAGCAAAGATGCCAGAGAGCTATGCTCCTGACAAGTGGCAACACTGTACAAACAGCTGCTAGGCAAACATCTGGCAGCACTGTCAGCACAATCAGCCTTTTGCATTTGTAGCAAAATGGTTCGCGTGGGACTTCAGATATCGGCCACTCTAGAGAATATTGATAAGCTTGAAACACATTCGGATTATGCATATTTCTTTAAGCTAAACTGCAGCAATTGCGGAGAAACATCAGACAAATGGCACGACATTACGGAATCGGAACGCGTCCATCAAGACTCGCGCAATGCAACCGGCTTTAATTTCTATATGAAATGTAAAATGTGTGGGCGAGAGAATAGCATTGATGTGGTGGAAAAGACTAACGGTAATTTGGGCAATCGATTATTTTATTTATATACATTATTTTTTTCTCATCGATCGTATCGATAATGAAAAGAAAATAAAATAAAACTGTCGACTGCATTACAAAAATATAAAATTTCAAAAATTTCTAATTTTTCAGTGGCCTACACGGCGGATGATGCTGGCAGCTTTAAGACTATCGTCGTTTTTGATTGCCGCGGCGTCGAACCCATAGAATTCTCGCCACGTATCGGCTGGAAAGTGCAATCCACTGAGAATGGTCAGGCCTTTGAGGATGTAGATCTATCCGAAGATGATTGGGTGGAATATGATCAGAAAAACAATAATTCTGTAGGCGTTTATGAATTTGCTTCTAAGTTTATAAAATTAAAGAAGTAACATTCAATTTGTATATTATATTACGTTTATCTATCCTCATAATAAAGAATTTATATACCCTATATTATATTATTTTCTATTAGAATTGGGGAGTTTTCGAATCTACAAGGTATATATATATAGAACTGTTTATAAGCAATAGGTACAGGTGATTCTACAGTTTCATAGTAAACGCCCCAATTTAATGAGTCTTTTTTTCTTATTATCTTAATAAAAAACATTTTTTTAGTACTTAGAAGCATTTTTCTTGCAGATTTACTTTTCACATAGAAAATTTTAAGCGTACGTGAGTCTAATAAATATATAAAATATAGTTAATTTATCATTTAACATTATGCTGAGGCTCTTTAAGACACTAGGTATGATATTAGCAAAAAAATATATATATATGTATATATAAATATATTATGTTATAGGTTGTTATTAAAATAGACTTTCTTTTTTT
The DNA here is from genome assembly GCA_018150835.1 of Drosophila repletoides. NCBI lineage: Eukaryota > Metazoa > Arthropoda > Insecta > Diptera > Drosophilidae > Drosophila > Drosophila repletoides. Next base: position 14,929,615 of record JAECWQ010000089.1, read on the forward strand.
CATATAGTAGACAATTCAGACATATATGTACGTACATTATATGTACATTATATTATATTATATATAAGGTATTCTCTATAATTAGTTAGCAGTATAAAGGAATAAACACAACGCCACTGGTTAAACGTGATAGCCCTAAAAAGTTATAAATTAATGAATGCGTCAGGTGCGTAAGATTAAACTTTAAATCAAAAACACTCAAAGAAAAGACTTGTCATGGTCTTTGAACATTAACTTAAGCGTAAGCTCTATTAAAATTAAATTCATTTCGATTTCTAGTGACATTTATCGGCCACTATGGGAAAACGAACGACTCGTATCTCATTGCCATAATCGCAGACAACCGAATCGCAGGCGAGCATCATTATCTTCGGGCATAGTTGCCGATTGGCAAAGTCCAGCTTGACCTCGCGTGCCGGTTGACCCGTTCGCACGTCCCACACAATGAGTGAACCTAATAGATAAAATATCATCATTAGCATATCATAATAAGATGTCATCCTTCATCCTACCCATTTTGCTGGTGACCAGCAGCGAAGGTGTCAGCATTAATAAGCTCGAATATGCGTTTGAGATGTTGATGGTGGTCAGGAGATTGCCCTGAAATCGTTCCCAAACGCATATCCGCTCATCTGTACCCAGCGAAATAACATAGCTAGGCGCACAGGCCAGACAGCTAACAGCGCCATCATGAGCCTGTATATTGTACATGCAGGCGCCTGTAAAGAGGTCCCACACACAGAGTAGACCATCCTGTGAGCCGGAACCGCCAGTGCCGGGTTGCCACCGATCGACAAAGAGGCAGGTTATGGGACCGCAATGCCCATGTAGAGTATACTCCACATCCAATTTATTTAGACAATATACCTGCAAGCAAACGAACAGTTTTAATAAGGCGCACAACTTACATTTATATAAATCAAAAACCTCACCTTTAGCGTGTGATCCTGACTGCCGGTGAAAACCATATCATTTACCACCTGCATACAAGTTATTGGCTGTTGATGTGCCAATCGAACGCCCTCCAATGTTATCTTCATTTCCTCCTTGGTGGTCTTCTGTGCAGCATCCTGTTGGTAGCGCTGCTGATGCTGCATCAGTCCCAAGCTTCCCGTGGAGCCGGTGCGAACATGTGCTTTAAATAGATAAGGAAAAATTAAACGATTATTAATAGATTATAATAGATTTAGCGAACTTACTGCGTCTATAGGCGGAAGTGAAGCCCCAATCGATCTGTTTGCCCTTGTAGTATGTTTCCAGTCTGTAGAAATCCAGTCGTCCATTCAGACGAGCAACAATCACACGATCTCCATTCAAATGTATGTGAGTAATGCCTTGATTTCGTTTGGCATCCTCCTGATAGGCGCACTTGAGCACACCGGCTGGGGATTCCCATAATTCGACCCTTCCATTGGCACACCCGACGGCAATGAGATTATCAAAATAGTCCAGACACCAAACAGGAGAAATGGGCAGTTTCCGCAACAGTGTTTGTCCATCTTGGCGCGGTTGCGCGATTTGCATATCGCTGCGCGCAATGCTGGTCAATTGTTCGCCACTGCGTCCATCCCAGACGCGTATCTGACCCTTCAGACAGCAACTGATTATATAATTGCCATCCGAAACGAGGCACTCAATGCGATGCTTATGGCCTGCAATTTGTGTCGGAACACCCTCCAATATATGCTCGGTTTGTTTGTGTGACGCCTCCGATTCATGCCAACTGGAACGCCATTCTGCATAATTCCGGGTGCAGATGCAGCGATAGAAAACGACCATGGTATAACATAACACAAAGATGCTGATGCTGCATAGTAAAATGGCCAGAAAGATTTCCATTGGACTCTTGGGCACCAGCGGCATGCCGCCTGCCATAACCATGGGCGACTCCCGACGTATATCATCATCGTTGAAGTCTAGAGGATCCAATGCGGCAGCCAGAGCTTTCCATTGGAAATTCTGCAGTAGCTGCTCCTGGGGATTACGCAGCAATGTCGCCAGCTCTGGTGAAATGGCATGTGTTAACCGTATAGTCGGCAGCAGCGTTACATATTGACCACTGAGCGACACATTATACTGCTTCATAATGGTGGACCAATGGAAATTGGACAAAAAGTAATTCAACTCATAATTGGGATAACGCAAACGCAGCAGTTCTGCTGCTGTCTCATCAATATCCTGCAGCGGTTGCTCCTCAGTCGCCGCCGTCATATAGCTAGGCGTGCTGCTGCTGCCCAATCGCTGGTCACCCGTCTGCTTGAAGCCCGAAAGAAAGCTGCTAACAGCTCCGCGAGTTGCTTGTAGATGACGTTGCAGCTCGTAGGCAGAGCTCATTGTTCCATTGTTTTGTATGCTAAACAGCTGCTCCAATAAACCAGATCTATAGACTATCAAACAGATCCAAACGCTCATCCAGACCATAAAGGCACGCTGAAAGAAACGTGTCCGTGCCCATAAATTAACAATTTTTATGCGTTTCGGTATGCGCTGCTCCTGCGCTGCATGTGTGGTATGTCCATTGACTAGCTGAGCACGTTCTCCCCCGACAGCATCGGCAAAGCAAAGCTTGGGATGTGACTGCGAACGTTGAAAGGTGCCAGGCACAAAGGGTGGCAATGGAGGGGGTGCTGCTCCAAAGAAACGAAAGTCCTGACGTCCTGGAAGCGATCCAGCTCCAGCCTGCCCATTGCCCATGGTGCAGCTAAGCATCATCTTAGGCAAATGCTTAGCCTCTGTTGTATATTCCGTACGCTTAATATTCATAGCCAGTATAGTGGAAAAGAGCAGCATTTGCAACATAAAATCCGAGATTAGTCCGACTATGGCAAACACGCAAAACTCCTGTATGACCGGCACAAATGTAGCCAATCCAATGGTCAATATGGTAATCTCAGTTAACAACGTTTTGGATATATGCCAGCCCTCTTTGCTCAGCGCCTGTGCCACGCGTATTTTCACATCAAACGTTTCGTCCATGGACACAACGCACTTGGTTATAACCAGACTATTCTCCAGGCCCACCAATATAACCAGATATGGAAATATATCCTTGGACTGTAGCGATATGGTCAATCCAAAGAAAAAGCATACTCCCACCGACATGGCCAGGCTGCCCAAGGTGGTCACCACGCTGCATAGCGCCAGCAGCACACGGGATCGAAATACGTCCATTTTTCGCACAGAGAAATAAACGTAGACAAAGACCAAAACGAAAGCCACGGATAACGGTAGGAATTCCCAGATTTTATATTCCCCAGGATAAAATATGTACGTTATTGTGGATGGTTCTTCTTCTCTTGCAGTGCGATCCGTTGTCAGTGGTGGATAAGAGCGCAAAAGCTTCTCCTTCAACGTCTCCAGATATTCCACATCGTTTTGCTTCAGTATCAATGTCATGGCATATTGAATTATCCGGGAGCGTGCTCGCAGCGGATAACGCTTAAAGCCTGTATCCTGCATGGGTAAGCCGAACAGCATTTCCGCCGTGGAAACTTTCGATTTTTGCAGATTCTATAATGAAAATAACGACCGATTAAATCATAGATATAGATAATGTGTTTGGTTTAGATAATTGATGGATCGCCTGCTTATCTATGGTGTGTTCCCGCCTGGACTTTGCCCTGTAAAAGCCCACCCGAATCCCAACAAAACTAAATACTGAATGGATTGCCTTATCGATTAGAAACATGGGCACTATGCTATGACTCACACGCATTTCGAATGGACAGTTAAGGGAAAACTATGGACATATTAAGGTACGAAGGAAAATTTCGGAAACAAAACTTAAAATCAATTTTAAACTTCTTCTAGAGGAGATACAGAAGGACCACAGAAGACGATACGAGTTGATAATCCTTCTATCCGCCCGGCTGTCGATTTATAGGCAATTTAGTCTCTCAAATTAGGTACGGAGCATTCTTTTCATTGCCCTCTCGATGCCGGACAGATTGAACTCAATATCTTTTAGAAAGAATAGATTGTTCATGCTTGAAAAAAAGAAAACATTTTTGTTTCTTGAGAAATCTAAGGAAACTTTCATGTTACATAAGGGTATACTTCCTAAAGCTTTATTGAAAATTGTTAAGATTGGACTACTATATCATATAGCTACCAGGAGCAATCGGTCAAAATGACTTAATTTTACAACAATTTTCGATTGGTTATTCTACTCTGCAAGGGTATTTAATCATTGGCGCAGCAAAGATAGTTCCAGTTCTTTATCGTACTTTATCATATCTGAACAACAAAAACTTCCTGAGCCTAAATTAAAATTTGCCCAATAATCTGCACACTTATAAAGAGTTTTATTTATAGTATTAAAAGAGCTTCTTATGGTTTTCTTTGCTAATCATTGAATAACAAATTGATTAATTTGAAGAAGTCAACAAACAATAATACCGTAGTATATAGATTTCCGATTTTTATATTATTTACTTTAGTAATACCAGTTTGAGTTTATGAGCAAAATTTCCTATTTACTTAATCTTCTGAAGACTTCAGAGGCACGAGTAGAGTATCGTTCAACGTAATCTAAAAGATTAAATAGTCGTAGCGAATCGTATTATTCCAAGTTGTTTAAAATTTCCACTTGCGATTTCATTGTAATTTTTTGTTACATATTATTGAAAAATTTACTTAGTACAATAAAAGATTTCTTTGTTTTGAAGTAATCTCTATTATTATTTCCTGAATATTATGATAAATAGATAGTCTTATCAAAACTTTGACGGCCTTTGCCAGTATTATCTTTATAGCGCTTATCTTTATAAAATGTAAGCAATATTTTTTGCTTACAGTTGGCTTTGGTTTTGTTTTTAATGGAAATTTGTTTTGACTATATATTATATATAGTGGATTTTAGTAGGGTATGCAGAAATCTTCTTGATTCGGAACAAGTTCAAGGCCCTTCCAGTAGCGATAAAAGTGAGCGCTTGTGCCAAGCAAAATATCAGATAGTACGCACAAAAAAAAATACTTTATGACTCAGACTCGTAGAGAAAATTTCAAGTAGTTGGATAGATAAGTATCTATATATAAACAAAAATATGTATATGCATATATACCCACACACACACATATATATATATATATATATATATATCAGCAGGTGTGCCGTTGCGAGCTTTTACTCGATTCTGTATGCCTTTTCATTAGCACAATCAATAAGTTAGTGTATAGCCCTGTATTATCTAGGGGAACAAACAAAGCATGCCAAAGGTGAGACTGCGAAAAGCCTATGCATAATACTGCCCGACGAGTCACTATAGACACTAGACACTAGACACTAGGCTATACTAGCTAAATCCATAAATATTTACACTAGCGAAAATGATTGCAAGTCGTTTTAGCGACAAATCGTCAGAGACCTCAAATATTTGGGAGAGCGCAAGATAGTAAATCTATAATCAATTGTGCTGTTTTTTATCGCCTTTTCTATAAAAATCCAATCTCTAAAAATATAGTCGAATATGTAGATAATAATGTTTTGAATAGTGACTGTCCAAGAATTTACTTGTAGAGCGTTGGATCGAATCGATATATAATCGCAATAGGAATGATCGTTCAAAAAATCTACAGGTTGTACTATATTTCCCATTAATAAATTTCGGACTACTTTATCATTATTGGGTCATTGGAACAATGGGTGACAGTTTGATTTATCAAGCAATGATTCCGATTTTTTATATATATATTATAAGCCCGATAACTATAGTAGTTTTCTAGGTTAAAGTTTGGATGATCAATATTAAAAAACGTATAATACTTTAAGCTTATAATAAAAATAATACGCTATTCGAAAACTCAGTAATTTCTATAATAAAATCTATAGGAAAGAGTACTTTGTTTAGAAAATTATAATAATTTATAAATTGCCTCATTTTGCAAATTATTATTGTTCGGCTTCACTGATTTTTACGGAGAGAGAACACCTATTATATTACTATACTATTTATAATAATTTTTAAACTTAATCCTTGTGCAAAAACTGTTATTTCCAGTTAACATTTCTGTTAACTTAACATTAACAGACACTTTAACATTACTGAAACACAACTCAGCTCAGTATTAGCTAATTAAATTACTCGACTAGTTTGACTAGTTTTAGTCTGTATTTATTCAGACCTAAATTAACAGCTGGCTTAAGTTCTAGGCAATAATTTAAGGCCAAAAATGTGTAATTTTAAAGCAAGTAACATCGGCTAAATCGTATAAAAAACTTAGACGCAAGCGACAGACAAAGGGCAATCCAGATGTGATGGGGGCACTCGTGTCTAATAGGCAAATACAAAATACTCGGGGTAAAAGGCAAAAAGCATTAGCAAAACAAAACAAAATAAAGCAAAGAAAAGCAAAGCAAACACTCAAAAGGCGTCAGAGCTTTTGGCACTTACATGATACTGAAAGATGGTATTCAAGATGTTCGTATCTCTGGTGAAATTCTGAGCATTTTGTGTCCAGAGACTGGCGGGTGATAGCAAGAGACAGCCATATTCGGGAAATATCTGTTCCAGTTGACCCTGGGCGCCGCGCTTGACATTCTCAACATGCAGACAATTTTGCTCCAGTGTGCGCTGACTGTTTGTAGGGAATTTGATTCAATTAAAGGCAATGTCGTGCTATAGTTCTATATATATATATCTACTTACTTCTCGCTGCTCTGATGATTGCGCACAATTTCAAGCAATTTAAAAACTTCATAAAGCGGCGCTCGAAACGCATCCATTAGCTGCATCCCATCGTTCCAAGGCAGCACGCTAACCCGTAACGTAATCTGTTGCACGTAAAATGCTGGACTGCTCTGCGCCCAGGGCAGACTACCCCGATCACTGCTCCCATTGAACATAGGCGGCGTCGATGGCGCAGGGGATGGACCAGTCGTACCTGTTGCACTATTGCCTCCACTCTGATTCCAGCTTCCAGGCATTGCCGCTTCCCCAAACAGCGGCGTATACCGTCCATCGTAAGGCAGCACTATCTTCGTCGGTATTGTCCCAGGCAAAGGTATATTTATCAATGGATAACTGGAAAGAATTCAACGTTAATTGACTTTAATAATTTAATTGAATAAAAAATGGCAAATTCTTCTTAAGTAGATATTTATATACTTTTACTTTCTGTCAGTGTACAGATTGTAGTATTCGAATTATATTATAAACCTTAACAATTATTTTATAATAGCCTTCTAATTAGCCTTATATTATTCTCTATTACAACATTTTGTATCTATTAAGTAAGTGTGAAACAGAAAGGAGGCAGAGCTATTCCCATAAAGTATTTTTCTATCTGTCTATCTATTTTTGTATCAATCTATCTATCTATCTATTTATGTATCTATTTATGTATTTATCTATGTATCTATCTATGCATCTATCTATCTATCTATCAATGTATCTATCTAGATGATCCTGGCATCCAAGGAAGTATTAGAGCTAGGGAAATTACACTTGGTTTCTGTTATGGATCTAAGCTAAAGTATTTCATACCTTTCCCCGCTTTGAAGTTGAATATGAAGGATAATCTTTAAAAGAAAACTCTTCTTTTTTATTCATCAGAACCGATAATAATAAAATATAAATAATTAATTTTAATATAGTGCGGAGAGGCGTAAATATATATATTAGCTCATTTCAGACTTGGGTAAAAAGCATCTTCTAGTCGACTACTTTTGAGTTGAACCCTCTTTTGATTGAGTATTAAAGTAAATTAGACTAATAATATAAACTAAAAAGAAATTGTCTCAAAGAGAGTAAACGCTTTTAGAAATTCTAATTCGATTCTGAGAAACGTTACAATCTTTTTATCAGAATAAATTCAATTTATTTAAACGCGTAAATACAGAATTATTGTTGTATTATTATTTTGTACAAAGAGATCATCGTTTTAATCCAGTTTATATAACATTTCATTCAATCAATTCTTATGTGCATATTAATTGATCAAGCTATTTTTGGGATCTGGCGCGTGTTTTTGTTGTTGTTATTTCAGTTGCCTTTAGTTGTTGTTGCTTGTGTTTGTCATCTAACGCGTGTCCCAAACGTTCCCTCAGACCTCCAGACATATACCAATATACATAGACTAATATATATACGAATGTACATATATTAGTATTTGATTTATCAACGATTCAGTTTTATATATTCAAGGTTAGCGGGCCACAGTGACAAAAACAACAACAACAACAGTAGAAACAATAACAATAATCGAGGCACGACCGAGCCCAACATTTTAAAGGTGCTGACCAACTGATAAGAAAACATTTAAAATGATCTGGAAAAAAGAAAGAAACACAACATAGCTGCATTACACTACTCATAGCTGATAAGGCAGGCCCAGGCGCTGGGGCTGGGGCTGGGGTTGGTTGGCAACTGAAAATATTCCGCCTATAATTAATTTGGTAGCAGCAGCAGCCAAAAAATAATTGTCCTCTGATGAGGCATCAAGTGGAAGGAAGCTAGTGATAAGCGTAATACTCTATGATAGAGCAGCTGTTGTGGCAGAAGGAATGACATAATGATTCTCTTGCCTTACTGATGAAATATGTTTGGGAACAGCTGGCGAAATAAGTCTTTACTAATAAGGAAGAAAATCAATTTTGATAGTCTAATTAATTTTGAAAAATTTCTAAATCGAACCAAAAAAATAATACATTTTGTTCGAAGAAGATAGATCCAAGAGTTATCTTAAGTTATATTAACATTATAAAAAGCCAGTCTAAAAATTACTATAAAACAGGATATTTGGAACTAGAATATTTTGTCTTTTTCTAATTTTCCTGGCTTTTCAAATACTCTATTAACTATATATTTATATCACATTTTCCATCGTTAAGGTAAAGCAGCTATATTATACCCTCCTTTTTTACAAAATATTTGTTGCATTAAAGGAGTCATTGGAGACACCTTAAAGTATATATATTATTCAGCAGGACGATGAGATTCGATGAGTCATGTCGATTAGTCTATAATTTTTTGACCTAGGCTAATGAAATGTGATCTGGACCCTTCTTTTGTTGCACACAACAAATATTTATATAGAAGCCGGCTGAATCGGATATAGAACAATTTTCAATTATTTTTTTTTTCCAAACTGCCTGGGTATATAATCTTCGGCTCGTTTTTTATAATTTGAGGTATTAAAGTGTAATTATTAATGGAAAATACTTAATTATTACAAGCTTAATTTTTAAACATTTATTACAAGCTATCAGGTTTTAAATTCCCACCTTTACTCAAGACCCAATCTTATAATTTATTATTTAGCTAGAAAGCACTTAAAAAATTGATTACCTAATGGCTCAAAAAACGGGTATACCCCACTCTATAATGGGAAACTGACAGCTGTGCGATTGCTTTTTTTTTTCTCCCGTTTGCGGTTTACCGCCGGACGCTTATTCATCGCGCTACCCAAAACGCCGACTGTATAAGGCCTGAAATTCTATCTATTGAATTTCGTGCATGAAATGGGACAAACACCAGATGTTTGTATGGATGTCGTGAGACTCCAAGCATACATTTGAATATACATAATTTAATAATTTCAATTATCTATCGGACACTGTCCGGACGGGCGACAACATGAGTATTTTTGGGGCCAGTCTAAGGTCTAGACATTGTTTATTATTTTTGCTTTCATCGTTTCAAATTGATAAAAATCTTTGTACGCGTGGCTCAATGCAAAAATCCAGCAGATTTATTCCTACATAAATACAAAATACAAAATATATATGCGACTATACAAATTCCTATACAGATTGTATAATTTCGATGTTGTGCAAGAGCTAAAAATAAACCAAAAAAAAAAAGAAACTAAAATCTGATTGAATTTTTCAGAGGTTGAAAAGCTGCAGAAAGGATCATATTACAAGTATACAAGTAAATATTTTCTAAAAAAAAAACAGTATATAAAATGTTAAGAATCCTTAACCCTCTTCAATTACCAAGTTTATTATAATAATTAAATAGGGAAATAAATATAAATAGAAATATTTGTGCATTATGTTCCCCTTATCATGCACACTTCGAAAGCGCAAATCCTATTATATATTTGTATATAATATATATCTGTATATATTTATATATATGTATATATTTTCATATAGAATAACTCGATTGACGCATGCCGGAATGCTCTGTGGGTTCAATAATTTTTGCTGATAATCAATAATATTATCTAACTGCAAGTCAAGCAATTTGCAATCACAATTTTTGCTTTAAATGTGTTGAGGCTTTTTTTTCGCTGCTGCAATAGAACCAATGGAAAAAGATTTCAATTTCAATTTTGATAGGAATTCGAAGCCAGAAGAAAAGACTTTCTTTAGGGTTTCGAATTACATAGAATGTTGATAAGAACTCGAAGCTAGAAGCAAAAGCTTTCTTTGGCGTTTCGAATTACATAGAATATTGATGGAAATTCAAAGCTAGAAGCAAAGGCTTTCTGTGGCGTATCGAATTATATAGCTGATTATATCATACCCTTAAACATTGACATTTAATTAACTGATTATGTGATTTGATAAAAAAAGTTTTTGGTCAACAATTAGGAAACAGATCCCACAATTAAGTTGTAAGTTTTATGAAGATAACGTCAGCAAAAAAAGTTTGAATAGAACAGACGGACAAACAGACCAACAGCTATGGATATAACGACCCATTTCATCGTCCTGATTAATAATACAGTAGGAGCTGCCTCCTTCAATGACTTACACATTTCGTGACAAAGCTAAAATACCCTCTACAAGAGTATACAAAAATAGTCAATCATTTTATGATTTTTTATTTTAAGCTGAACAGCGTAACTAAATGCTATGAAATGCATAAAACGTTTCCAAATAATATTTCCTATATTTCTATTTGAATGATCTAAAAATAATTTAGATTTTGGTTTAACAAAATAATCCTTAAATCTTATCCGCTCAGTAAATATAGGAGAATGTTTTTGTATAATGAAATTATAAACAGGATTGAAATATCCCGAATTTTCTATAACTACGAATTTAGTCTTATAGGAGATTTCTAAAGGACGTTTTGTAAGAGTATTAGAAAAGGAGCGAACTAAAAATAATTATTTTTATCGCGCTTTAAATCGCTTAATGGACTAATACACCTAACATGAAGTTACGTTCTACTGATCTCAATTGCAAAAGTATTAATGGCTGTCAGACATGCAAATTCGAATGGGGGTAGTTCCGTTTTATCCTGTAGTACAGGGTGTACTTATGCATATGTGTTTGTATGTGTGTACATGCAACTAAGTACATACACAAACAGATAAATAAGTTAGAGCAAGTCATGCAAAGCTAACAACTCAGTGCGAAAGTTTTGCGATTTCTTTTTATATATAGAAATTCCTAGAAGTGGAAGCGGGAACACCCCGAACGTAGGGTATAAAAAAAACAAGTAACAGTGTTAAAGTAAAAAGTGCTAGACTAAAAGAGACCCTGTATCTTACAATTAAGATATCCTAAAGTATTCCGAAAGCTGTCTAAATAACATTAATAGTTTTTATTCAAAGCTTGCTTGTTCCAGTTCCAGCTCAATGCTGAAGTAAGCTGTTAAAATTTTTAAAATGTGATTCACTTGCCTCGAACTCAGTTACATTGTTCTATACACATTTAATATACCCCATTGCATTATGCAGTGGTACAAAGGGTATAAGCGAGAAGAAATAAAAACTTACCACGAAAGCAAAATTGCCATAAAGGCAATGCTGGAGGCGCATGTCGGATAGCTGGATAGAAATAAGCCATGCTTGTAGTAGAAATGCGAAACAGCTGCTGGTAGACCGGATGAAGCTGACGCTGACGTCGACGTCGCCGTCATCGATGCCACCGGTTGAGTTGAGTTGATTTTCATTTTTGGCGATTTGCCGGTTAAACTGCCGGTGCCGTTGCCGTTGCCGCCATTTGCTGTTAATGGCAGCGAATTGGATGCAGCGGCCGCTGCTGCTGTCTTGGCAGAGCCATCTGTTGCGGCTGCCATGCCGCTTTACACACACACACACACACACGCGCGCGCGCACACACACACAAACGTAGAGTAAACACACCACACACGCACACACACACACACAAGCTCTCTGCGGGGTGAACTTTAAACTTGGTTCTAACTTTGTTTTGAAAAAGCTTTTATTTTCGGCTTTTTGTTTTTGTGGCTATTAAAAGGCGAAAATTACGCAATTTCGCATATGCAACGCATCATTTGCGTAGGCGACGCGTTCGTTAATTATTTATTTTTTATTAATAGCGTTCCCGCTGCTCTTCTTGTTGTTGTTTTTATTGTGCGGCTGTTCTTTGGTTTGACAACAACAATATCGACACATTTTTTGCATTCTGTTTTGTCTATTGATTTTTCTTTCTCTTGCGCTTCATTCGCACCTTTTGGCCCCCACGTTTATTTGCGCCGCCGTCTATTTAACAGTTGTACTTGTTGTTGTTGTTGTTGTTGCGAGCTATTAATTAAAATTTTCGCGCATCTTCACACAGCCGCTGTGTTCACTCTCTCTCTCTCTCTCTTTTATTGTTATTGTTATCAAATAAGTATTTAGTATTTTATTTTTGTACTCGTTTTATCAATTTGCCAAGGAACTGTTTTTTCACTTTGCTATTTCCTTTTTCCCTATTTGGTATTTTTTTTTTTTTTTTTTATTTTTGCACAGTTGCGTCGCATAAAATTTTTGCTGCGCTGTTTTTATTGCTGCTGAGTAATGATTCTTTAGCAATATTTTTATATATTTTATTTCTTATGTGGCACTAAATACGTGGTTGTATTTTTTTTTTATAATTTATTTCTTGTATTTATTTTGTTGTATATTAAACACGTTTTTCTTTTAAGCGGCGGCAGCGAAGAGCTTCCAACGTTACTCACGGCACGAGAACTTAGAACAACATTGAACAGCTGTGCAGAGCACGCACGCGGCAACAACAACATTTATGTTAAGTCACTGTTATCAGCAAGCGTTGCCATCTGTCAGGTGGCCACACTCCACAAGGGACGCCAGTGTAAATAAAAATTAAAAAAATGTATTAATTTGTTCGCTAAAATTGCAACGCAATAGTTGTGTAGCGAATCGTAGCTATTTGTTGATGTTTTAAGAAAATAATTTGGCTCAAAAAGCACTGGGCCTAATGTGTTCTTCGGAAAGTGTAGCGAATAAAGTGGCAACGTTTGGAGAAATAAGAAAGGTTTGTTGCCTGTTTGAATTTTTATTTCCCCTCTGTGGGAAAGGGAAATTTTAAAACAAGAATTGTTCAAAAAGAATTTCATTTAATTTTGATTATTTATTTGTTTTTTTTTCGGCGCTTATAACTAAAAAATATACATATTATTGTAGGCTTAGAGTTGTACATTAGAGTAGATATATTCATGTATATATTTTTTTTAAGTTTTTGATTATAAACCAAAGTAAATTGTAAAATATTAAAATAGTTAAGATCCAAATATATCGTATAGTATAATTGAACAATTTAGAACATTTTAGAACTGTTTCATTAGTTAAGAAGTATAACCTCAATGAGCATAAATCTTTAGCCTTAATTTTGTATATATATTATTATGTACACTATGCTATTTTCCATTTCTTCTTCCAATTCTCATACCCATAAAATTTGTATTTGTCTTTTGAAAATGTATATAGAGGGGCTAACTACTAGAAACCAAGCCTAATAAGTGTTGAAATTCAAACAATAAACGTTAAAGTCTATAAGAGTAATAATTTGACTTGTATAATAGATTCTCTACTCCTCGTAGTCACACCTCAGCATCAGCTTTCGCGCTGTACTAGTCAATCTTTGTCGTGGGCATCGTATATTCCCCTGTAATAGACTCTGCCGTACCGTATTCCTGCTGGGGTAACTGATGATATAGCACATGTTCCGCACCCGTCTGGCCATAGGTTGTCTCACAGACGCCAGCAACAGCATTATTATGTATACCATTCTCATTGGCACGGCTCTTGCGGGAACCAAACAGGAGTACAGTTCCCTTGCTGAGTATGGGACACAGCAAAGCCTGATGACAGCAAGCAAACAGTCTGTAGTTTTGACCCTGAAACGGATCCGACATCGCAGCGCACAGCATATGATCCAGATTAATGCCCGTAAACTGGTAAAAAAAAGAATTTTTATAAATATATTAAATATATTCTATAAAGCAAATCTCTTGGTTTCTCCCAGCTTATGTTTATGCCTTGAGCTTCGGATCTCTATTTTGTTTTTTAAATATTGACCATATAGGACTATTTCTTCGCAATCTGAATAATTAGTATACTTACTATAGAAAGCGGCGAGAGAAACACAAAATGATAAAAGAGCATAAAGGCAGTTCCTATCTTAGACCATTTAAAGTCACCCAAGTCTTCTATAGTATAGGCGCCTACAAGTTGATAGAATAGTTATAAATAGTAAGAAAAAGGTATATTTGATGGAAATAAAAGTATTTACCACTTCGTAAGATATAAATGGGTATTATATAGAGCAGGGCGTGCTGTATCCAATACGTTGCCTGCTCAAAGGGATATGTGCGTCCCTCGACCTCGGGAAATATAAATGCCAGAAAAGGTCCATTTAAATTGCTCATTTGTATGCGAAACAGCGCTGTGGTTGTCTTTGTCGGCTTGGCAGCCAGCAAATAGATCTGCATAAAGTAGATTTAAACATGGAGATATGGATTCTAGATATAGAATTTTCCTGTTCCAAATTTCAAAAAGTTTAATCTGAATTTTAAAGAGCTAAGCTTTGCTTAGAGTTTTAATTGAACTCTGCTCCAAAAAGTAGGCTACATATTTTTCTATGCAAGTCATACCATAACTCACCTGCAGACATGTTTGAACGTGGCAAGGATTTAAAGCAAAGATCATGGAACGTCCCGCTAATTTAAAACCCATTTCTATGCCAAAGATTATGGACATACTGATCAGCAACAGGAGTCTCATGGGACTATGCGATTTCTGTATTTCCTGGGCTGGAGGCAGCCTAATAGGCGCTAACCGCTTCCAAGAACTATGCATTATATAGATAAATAAAGCGGATAATAGCGCCGTTTCAGTCCAGCGTCGACGATCGGTCATATAATTAATGCATTCTGGTCCCGTTGTACGTGGTATTTCATCCGTAATGCCTCCAACCGCCCAATCCCAATCCATTTTGTCTTATTCTGAAATTCTCGCGACGGGAGTTGGCGTTTAGTTTAACTTTGGCTTTAGGAACTGTAAGATAAATATCAAAATAATTTAAAAAAAAACGTTCAACTTTGGCTACGGTTCGGTTCAACCCTTATACTTGGGTTCTATTAAAAATTAACCGCATTGCGTGTTGCTAACAGCCCGAAAACTCCAAAAAAAGAAGAAATTTGTATTGTTTGTAAAGCGTTCCAAGTGGAATGGGCGGCGCGTGCTTTATCCTACGCCTTCCTCCGCCTTTTTCCGGAAAAAGCCAAACATACCCCAAATATTCCTTGATAGGAATAACAAACAGACAGAACAGCTTAAACAAGTTAAACTCTCGCCTTTGCTGGCCAAAGGAAATACACTCAAAGAAATCAGTTTAAAAGAAAAATCGATATCCATGTCCCTAGCTGTAAAGATCGTGAAGATGAATACTTCTAATTTATACACTCTTAAATTAGATTACATATTATTCTGATGACAACTTCCTAGGGGAATATTATAAAAAATATTGGTTAAAAAATACCATTTTAAAGTATATTCAAGCTTCGGTGAGCAGCACATACATGTTTTTTATTTGGTTCATTTCGTTACGTTTCTCTTTTCTTGTTTTTTCCGTTCCGGAAATCATAAAACGTTAAGAAACCAAGGAAAAACTACCGTTAATACCACACATTTTCCTTTAGTTTGTTGGCCAGCTGTCAAAAGGTAGGCGGTGCATGTAGGCGTCGCAGGCGCATTGTGGCCCGCTTGTTGAATTTTCTTGTTTTGCCGGCAATAAAAAAAAACACACACAAAAAAAGAAAAAAGGTCAGCCCGGTGGCCGGACTGGTGGGGAATCAAGGGTCTTAGCGGAAGAAGGGGCTGCTAAATATATTGCAAAGTACATTGAATATGAAATATTGTCAACGTTGACAGCTGCCGCAGCTGCAGCCAAACTTGGCCAAGTGCCAAGACTGAAGGCCCAGCCAGCAGCTGGTCATTCCCATTTACAGTCAAAGTTCCATCAATTCATTCCCAACCCCCAATCTCAATTTACAAGTGTCGACTATCCCAGCCCTAGAAAACTATAAAATTTATTTGGACCTCAAGAATGAAACTTTCAGTTGAAAAAGTTTAGAAACATATATCAAATATTTAATACACTAACTAGTTCAATCAATATGTATGTAAAAGTAGGCATATATCTATGGGCCATAGTTATTCAACCTTCTTTTTTTTCTACGTTTTTTTAATTCTTTTCTGATTATTCTCTAATTGTTGGGCCATTTATTATAATTTTTAATTTCAATTAGCGAGCGCTTACTGTACTCGTTTTAAAGCCTACTTTCCAGCGCCTCGATGACACACACACACACTCGTGCGCCTGGAATTCAGACAGACAAATACAAACAACAATTTTTCATTGTCAAGAGCACGCATATGTGCGAGCAAGATGGCAATAAAGTATCAGAGAGAGAGAGAAAAAGAGAGAGAGAGGCGAACGGAACAAACTTAATGTTTGTCATTAGCAAAGCTTTGCTGAATGCGGGTGGAGTAGTCGGAGGTGGATTTGGAAGCGGAGGTGGAGGTGGACAAACAAAACATTGGCCTTGCTTCTACGAGGCCGGCCAAGCGCCGTTTGTGTCAGCTGATTGCCAGAAGCGAACAGCAGAGGGCGCCACAACAACAAATACTATTCGATTTTTCAATTATAGTGTGTAATTATATTTACCATACATTTGCAATAATATCTCGAGAATATTATTATATAATTATTTATTTTTAAATTGCTTAAAATAAAAGTATGCTCACTTAAGACAGCGACAGAGAGCCACGTGGTTTCATTCAAAGCTCAATCCGACACTGCGCACATTCCTGATTTATTTATATTTATATTTATTCGTCTATGTATTTTTATTATTTATGCACTTGCCAGTGCATTCTCACTTATGAAATTGCATGGCAATTTGTCTCAACTTGAGGAAACAAAATTGAAATTGAAATATATTTGTGAGCCTAAAATAAAATCACGTCGCGTCGCGTCGCGTTGTCGTCTGCGACTCTTACTGACTCGACTGACTGTTCAGACGTTGGGTCTCTCTGGTGCTATTAATTCCCCACACTGGGGGTGGTTTCCTGATTTGCCTCGCTTTCCGAATTGCGCGCAATTTTTACACTCTTTCTTTTATTTATTTTAATACAAATGAAATGTTTCTCATTTATTCATAAGGAAATGTGTGTAAGTTCGGTACAAGCTGAAACAATTTCATTCAAGTAAGCTTCATTTTTTTCTTGAAGAAGTTTAATTAAAGCTATGCCCTCTCTTTTTGAAGTCCTTAAGCAGTGCACATTCACCACAATGTTTGCTGCTCTAAACTCACCATAGCGCCTCTCGCCTCAGCGTTATAATCGTTCATGCTCTCTCATTCTGAAAGCTTTTTTTGCACTCGCATTTGAGCTTTTAGCAGCAATGTTTGCTATTGAGGTCTATGTCAATTTGGCGCCAAAACAACTTATTCATATGTATGTGTATGTGTATGTATTTGTATGGATGTGTCTAACGGATGTCTCAGTGCGACAAATTGGATTACAGTGGCTGCCCGCTAATTAGACCAAACAAAAATTATTAAATTGTTCCTTGCATTGTTTTTAGCTCATTTATAGACTGAAAATTAAATAAAATTATTTAAATTGACCACAATGAAAAATATTTCCATATTTTTATTATAACCTTGTAGAAGGTATTATAATTTCTTCACTAAATGTGTAATACATTGAAACAGGGATCTCCAAGCCCTCAAAGTATTTATTTATTAGTGATCAGGACGATGAGACTAGAGTCCCTTGCAAACTGACACTCATGGTGAATGAAATTGGATACAGAGTCCTTTTTTTGCTGCCTTTGATAGACTTTGAAATCGAACTAATCAGATAGCAATATCTTGTAGCTGATTTTGTGAGATAATGTATTTTTTATTTAATTAATATTAATTTTTGTATTGAGCCACTTAAGTGATATTAATGAAAAGAAAGAGAAGTTTAAAATATATGAAATTAATTTTCTTATTTTCTATTGTGGGCCGATTTAAAAATATTATTTTAATGTTATGTACAACAGGTACATTTAAATATTTCAAGACGTTTATTTATTTAAATTTGAACACTTCTAAACGTAGCTTCTCTGGATAAAAGCTAACTAAACAGTTATTTTGGGTTTTTCTTATAGCTTTTTCTAATGTTTTTTTTTAAATTAATAAAATATTCCGTTGTTCTTCCTCAAAATGAGTTGAGGTTTTTTTATTAAGTATACGACTTTACCTCGTAGTAATTTTCTTCTTTTTTTTTAAATAATAAGTTCGTGTCGCACAGAATACGCGACGTTACCGTTACCATCCGTGACATGCGAATGCACGTTCATATGTAACGGTAATTAAAGCTAAACTGATGGGAAATAAAAAAGAGAAATACAAGGGGCGAGCCAACGAAGCGAAGTCTGGTGGAAATACTCGTAACTGTAAACTTATTGCTTGCAGTGCGAGCAGCACAGCAATA
Organism: Drosophila repletoides; assembly: GCA_018150835.1. Taxonomy (NCBI): domain Eukaryota; kingdom Metazoa; phylum Arthropoda; class Insecta; order Diptera; family Drosophilidae; genus Drosophila; species Drosophila repletoides. Next base: position 14,948,308 of record JAECWQ010000089.1, read on the forward strand.
CAGAATACGAGTCTAAATATGTCCATGCCTATCGAATTAGTCAAATGCACAAACTATTTATTTACACTTAATGGACAGTGACACATAAATTGTTGAATATTTGTAGAAATATCGTATGTCTGTTCAATTGTTATCAGATTGCTACTATCTCACCCAGAATGGAATAAATATATGTTTGAATGTATAATCTGTAATAAAAATATGTGTATAAAACAAAACGTAACGTACGGTTATTAATTAGCTAATCGATAAATCGATTAGAAATTCAAACACCTGACAATACAACAGGAAATGCCATAACCGTGCTTGAGCACCTTGTTGATTTTCAAGTAGAATGAAATATTGATATGTAATTCTTTTTCTTGCATCTTCCACTATCAAATGTCCGTTTTTTTGCATGTGGCTTTGATACAAAAATGAGAGTAGATTTTAACGAAACCTCTTATTATTGAAACGATAAAATATTGAGGATTTTAACTTAAAACATTCAATTTCTACCGACCAAACAGTTAATCAGATTGTTAGCCTATCCGTCTGCCCGACCGTCTTTCTGTTTCTGCAAATTAGTCCGATTATAGGCTAAAGGGGAATGAAATTTAGTACGGAGATTGATTCTTGTGGGATCGGACAACTATATAACTAGCATAGGAAAATTGGCAGTTGACAATTGGTGTATAGAGATCGATTATAGAGTGCTTTCTAGGTGGTGACTAAAATTACCAAGACTATTATTAATTATTTTGGTGCCATCTTATTGTGGTCTTCGTTAATTTTATTTAGTGTATTGATTTGCACATACAATTTACATACATAAATTTAATATTATATTGTTCAATTCCATTGCCCGAATGTGTTTATTCGCCTCCGAGTTCTCCTTGAATTTCATTCAAAGTTTTACCCTTTGTCTCGGGTACAATGAATAAGGTAAAAACTAAAGCCAAAATCGAAACAAAAGTAAATATCCAAAATGTAACTGCTGGACCAAAAGCACGCAAGCAAATGGGAAACAGTTTGGTCACAATAAAGGCAAACACCCAACTAGATGTGCCAGCAATCGAACCAGCAACCGGCTTAATATCCTCCGCAAATAGTTCAGCAATAATGAGCCAGGGTACAGGGCCAAATCCTAGTGAAAATCCAACCATAAATAGACCAATGGCCAAGATGGGCAACCAGGTAACATCGTTATTGCGGAGGAACTTGAAATAAATGCCCATCACTGCAGTGGTTAAGCCCATCAAACCAGCCGAAATCATCAGCAACATTTTCCTTCCAGCCCGATCCACAAATACAATAGCCGCAATCGTTGAAAATACCTGAACAACACCAATAATAATAGTACAGAGTTCTGGCGAAATTCCTGTGCCAGCTTCCTCAAAGATACTCGTAGCATAGAAGAGTATAGCGTTGATGCCAGTTAACTGTTGGAGCAGCATGAGTACTATAGCTATCATCAGACCCTTCAAAGTGGCTTTTCTGGAGAATGCTTCTTTGAGCTTCGGCTTTTCCTTTTTCGCTTCGGTGGACATGGCGTTCATCTCGCCAGATATATCTGCATCGGCACCACGTAACCATTTCATTGCCTTCTCCGCCTGCTCTGTTTTACCCTTCTGGACGAGATAGACCGGCGATTCGGGCATCCAGAAAAGGAACACAAAGAGAACTATGGGCAAAAATCCGCATAGAATATTCACAATTTTCGGCTTACAATAGGCGCCCACAATAAAGCCATAAAGAATACCGTGTACGATCATCAATTGGAAAAAGCAGCCCATAACGCCTCGTGTTTCAATTTGAGCTATTTCCGTGGTATACATGGGCGCTGTCACACAAAAGGCTCCGCCACAGGCGCCCAGCAAGAACCTTCCAATGAAGAGCATAAATACCTTACTAGCTATGGCAATTAATACCCAGCCGACCAAGTAGGGGGCCACCAGTACCAGCATAACCAATTTACGTCCAAATACTGCTATCAATATGCCAACGGGTATACACATGCAGGCAGCTCCAAATGTTAACAGGGAACTGGTCCATCCCCATTCATCCGCGCTGGGCTTAAATTTATATGCATCGCCTGATAATATAGGTTTCTCCATTGGTCCAGACCAGCCGATTGATGCGCCCAAGCAAACGGCCCCAAAAGCCGCCGCCAAGCCGGCAATATATTGTTTTATGATTCCCATTTTTTGAGCGCGTCGTGTTAAGCAAAATACGTTTTTTAGAAAAATATCAAATTTAAAAAAAAAAAAAACACAGTTTAAAAACCAGAAGCAAGCTGATGCTCAGCAAAAGTTATACTGAACAACCTGTTCCTAAACAGTCTCCAGAAAAATATCGAAATGACAGATATTCAAATGATAACAAGATGCCAATAACATTCATTCTCCTTTTATATCCTTTGAATGAGTATTATAATGTTATCCTATTAGAGATTCGAAGCAGTTTTTAAACCTTTTTAGAGGGTATTATAAGCGGTCCAGCTCCCAACCCCATTAACTACGGAGTGGACTAATACATCGTTTAGCTTCCTTTGAAAGGAACAATCGGTCTAAGATTTGTGATATAGAAAACCCAAAACTAACAGGATTAGCATCCAGAATAACAACTGGTCAAAATAAAAAAGTTTAGCAAGCATTTTCAATTTTCAAACTTATTTTTTAATTCAATTCTAAAATTTAACATCAATATTCTAATTAACATTAATTAAGCAGGTATAGGTATTTCCACTTTTGATTTGTTACGGAGCTGTGACCTTTTGGCATCCAAAATATCTTGAATCTCCTGTGGTGTCATGCCTTTAAAATCTGGCACCTGAAAGTATATAAAGATCCACGCCAATACCGAAAAACCAGCTAGAATAAAGAACGAATCCATCATGCTCAATTCCTGCAGGGTTATTACAAACATTTTCGAGCTGAGGAATACAAATAATCCACCCATAGTGCAAACAATGGTATTGGCAACAATTGCGAAATACTCTGGAAATATATCCAGGATGATTAATGGCGTCATACTAGCTAGGCCGATGGCATAGAAGGCCATTAGGCCGCAAAGGCTGAAAAGCGGCAACCATTTAATGGAATCCAAATAGTCTTCTTTGCGATTCTTAACGTGAAAATAAATGGCCAATAGAACATCGCAGAGTACGACCAGAAATGTACTGAATATGAGCACCAAACGTCGATTAATGCAATTCAATGAAGCTATGGCAATAAAGGAGAATACCAAGTAAACAATACCGACAAATATGGTTATCATTTCCGGCGTATACGCAAAGCCCATATCCGCCTTTCGTACAATATGTGTGACATACATAATTACCGCAGTGCTGCCGCAAAAGGTTTGAAAAAATATTAAACTGATGGAAATAAACAGACCCTTTAAAATATCTCTTGAACGGAGTGAGTGCCACAAGCCCGGATCTGCTAGTTTCATTACATTTAAATGCGTATTTAAACCCACCAATTCAAATGTGGCATTTCCTTCACGCAACCAGCGAAGCGTTTTTAAGGCCTTCACATTTTTTTTCTTGCGCAAATAATACACTGGTGACTCTGGCATCCAGATGAATGTGAACAGAAAAATAACTGGCAATATGGCACAGGCATAATTTAAGGCTTGTAAACTATCAAAACCGCCAGCAATATATGCATAAAGAATGCCCACCACGAAGAACGCACCAAAGAAACTGGCCAGAGTCTCTTTTACTTCCAACTGGGCAATTTCCAGACAATATGTGGGTACCGTTATCATATAGCTCCCTCCACATAATCCTTGCAAGAAACGTCCTAGCATTAACATATGTACATCGGTTGCGTAGATAATCAGTGCCCATCCAGCCAAATCTAGTGGCACTACCAGGAGCATCGTCAGCTTACGTCCCAAGCAATTGGAAAGCAAAAGAGTTGGTATGGCAGCACAGCTACAACCCAAGCCCAAGAAGGCACAAATCCAGCCGTATTCAACCAAACTAACCGTAAAACCATACTCTTTCTGCACCATAATATAATGCTGAGCGGGCGCTGACCAACCCAATGAAGCACCCAGACTAAGTGATCCCAGTGAGGCAAAGACTGCCGCTAAGAATTGATTTTGACCTCCTGGTCGATCGAAAAAAGTAGACATGGTTTTATTTAAAAATTAAGAATAATAAAAGTCCAGCCTACTCTTTGCCTTTTGTAACATCTAGTTTATGCAATATCATTGCTCTTCCGGGTGAGAAATGCTTTTTATCACTGATACTAGCAGACTGCAGCCAATTTAATATAGTTCCAATATTTCGGGGATTTACCGTCTAAGGAGTGATGCCCTTCGCTGCTAATCGCACTCGGTAAATACTTATTTTGATACATTGTTTGTAATATTCTTGCAAATTAGTTTCTTCTTTTAATTGTTGTCATATTACAAAATTCACTTCCATGTAGTCTATATTTGCGTTAAATATTTACATAAATATATTTATATTTATTGGAAAAGAATCAAATATTTAAATACTTTTGTTTTACCGCATAAACAGTGCTTCCCATCGCTGTTAAACTCATTTAGGACGCGGCCAACTTCATGCATTGGTGCTGTTAACAGCAATAACATTTTGTTTTCTTTATCATATTGTATTGCTCTTTGTTGTCGTCTATACTATACTCAAACTGACTCACCCTGATCTCGATATAAATATTTCGAATTCTTAGTAATTTAATTGTTATACGCTTAGAGCCGCTTACAACTCAAAACTGCAAACATGTCGCTGGTAACTGACGAAGAGTGGGCAGATTATAAGGTAAAGAGACTGATAAAATAACGAGATTCAAAACAACGCAATTTTTTGTGGACTCATTCTCTTTGTTTTAGAGGAAATTTGATAAGAGCTACGACGGAGAAGAGGATCAAACGCGTCGTTCATTGTACGAGAAGGCTAAAGCGAAAATTGAGGCGCATAATAAGAAATATGAAAGCGGCGAAGTTACATGGAAAATGGGCATTAATCACTTGGCGGACTTAACAGAAGATGAATTCGCTATGCGTTGTGGCAAAAAACCACCATCCAATTAATTAATTAATCTTTGAATATGAATCTCTTAACTCAAGCATTTTATATGTAAATATTTTTATAATACAATACACCCACATAAATAAGCACTTAATTATAAAACAGGCATTTTTGGATAACAGCGTTTTTACCTGTTTTGGTCACACTGTTAACTGACAACTGTTGATATGTGTTATCATATCTAAAGATATACATTGAAGAAGATATACAAAGTAAATAATATTGTATTTTCTCAGCTTTCTGCTATCATTTTATTCCCAATCTTTTCAATACAATGCTAAAAAAAAATAAAAAAATTAAATCAAAAACTCGACTTATCAAAACACTGGTGTCACTTTAGCAAAACGTAGACGATCCGGTAAATAGCAACACTTTTAACGTCCACCATTAAACAAAGAGTGGTTAACATAGCAATAACATTGGTACTTGTGCAGCCCTGGTTTGGTATTCATACTTATTTAGCATTCTTACACACTCTGGCCACACTGCAGTCCGGACATAAAACTTTTAAAAAGTTTGTAAACTTTTTCATTTTTCAAACGACATAAAATACGTATAAATATTTATTCGTTATATTTTTTATATTTAGTTTAATATAAACCGTTAAACGCGCGTATAAATTGAAATTAAAGTGCCCTTTACCATTACAGAGCAGCAGCAACAACAAAAACAACAACAAAATGTACCGAGTTATGCGAGTGCCATCGATTTTGGCCAAAAATGCTGTGTCCTCAATGGTAAGTAAAAGCACAAAAACAAGGACCGGCTCAACTACCAAATACTTCTTAAACTTCAATCGCATGTGTGGTGAACTAAGCGGCTTTATTGACGTGTAAAACTGCAGCCTTTGGTTTACCGTTTACAGTTTGCTGTGCTGTTATGTAATTTTTCCCAAATTTGCGCCTAGCCGTGTGACAGCAAGCAAAAAGCGTTCACTGTTATTGCATAAACGTGCCACATGCAACAGTTGCTTCACATGTGTTTTTGTCCCACTGTTGTGGTTGCACCTGGCCAAAAACTCAATTCGCATCTACAGAGGTTATGTTGCACGCGGCAACAACTTCAACTTCTCCACCCCCCCGCTGAGTTGAGTTTTTTCTTTTTGGCAGCTTTGTTTGCGGCCTTAAAAGGGGTATCTGCCTTAAGGCGTTGTCTGCTCATGCATTTACTGATAAGCCTAAAGAAAAAAATTCGTAGCCCAAGCGATTAGAGAGGCGCGCCCGCCTGTCTTAACAGCTGATTATACAATTAATAACAGTTGCACTTGTTGCGGATGCGCGACTAGCAAATACCCTGCTCGCCAGCTGCACAGTAATAATAATTATTATTTAAATAATTTCTGTGTTTATTATGCGTTTATTATGAAATTTAGAGAAACTTTATTCTTATTATTATAGCTTTTTTTAAAGAAATTTGGAATACGGCCATTTCATGTAAAAGTTGAAGATACTATAGTTTCCATTCCTTTCCTGAATTGGTAGAGCCAATAGATGTAAAATAATGTTCATAAAATATTCGAAGGCTCGACTAGCAGATGCTCTGTAAACAGCCCAGTAACTCTTCAAGTCAAGAATATATTAATTTTAAAATCGATAAGTCCTATCCTAATATTAATTTTAAACCGATCCGGATTTATTAGTTCAGTTCAGGTTTAGCTTTCGATTCAAAGGTTGGCCCAGCTCAAGTGGAGAAAATAGTGGAATGTTCAGGTTCGAACCGGTTCGTTTAAAAGCAAAGTTTCTTTAATCGGCTCCACTCTTACGTATGCGGATGCATATATACATCATAATACCCAATCACTGGGTATAATCTTAGTGTGCGCTACTTCTTGAACTAGTGAAACTAATTTAAATAATATTTATTACATAAGCCACTAAATGTTATCATTTTCCAAGCGCCGCTTCCACTGATAAACGTTCCGAAATTTGTCAGCGCATGGGAAACTTCCCAGGCTACCGGCTGAGGCGTGTGCAGCTCTCTTGACACCTCTGCACACACTCACATACAAATTGTTATAAATAATTATATATATGAGCCTGTGTGCGTGTGCTTAGTGTTAATTGGCAAAAATTTTAGCAAAACAAAGAATACAAAAAACAAAAAAAAAAAAAAATGTGGTCTCTTATCGCGCTTGACAGTCGTTTTGGCAGTTTATTGTAGGTGTGTTTCGGGCAGTTCTGGTATTCGTATACCTAGAAACAAATGAAATTATTTTTAACAGCAGTTCTAGCAGTAATTTGTTTAAATTTTTATGTTTTTTAAAAGTTTTTAATGGCCTGCAAATTGATAAAACTTCACAAGAAAGTATACAATTTGGTTGTGGAAATGAGTATTTGTTAGCCTCTTTCTTGGCATATCTTAGCCATATTTTTTAACCTTGGCTAGAGGGAAATTCATCATAAATATATGATGAAATAATGATTTTTATATCAGCTATTTTTATACACTTACCGACAGATTATAACTTTTATAGGAACACCCTGCCCAGCCTTTCCTCCCAAGTTCCTAAATGAAAGCAGCCCTTTGTTGACAGTGCGCATATATTAAATTCTAAAAAAAGCTAAATTCAAATATTTACAGATTAAATACTAGAAAAAACTAGAAAAACAAATATTTGCTGATTAAATACTAGGGGATCTATAGCTTTAGTTACATGACAGCAGATCATTAGATTTACAGGGGGTAATGAGAAACAAAGTTGAGGTCACTTATCATTCGAGAAATGGGAGGGGTAATTCATAGCTTTACAGATCGTGTGACTAAGTGAGCTTATCATTAAATTGAACATGCAATTTGTTAATTATCTTGACGATTATTTTTTTTGTCAATTGCAGCAGCGTGTGGCAATCGCGGCTGCGTCGTCGCAGCAGCAGCGGAGTTATCACATAACGCCCGGTTATCAGCAGGCAAAATCGGCTAATCCGGATGCGATATCGAAGCAATATCCTGTTGTGGATCATTCCTATGATGCAATTGTTGTAGGTGCCGGCGGTTCAGGATTGCGTGCTGCATTTGGACTGGTTGCCGAAGGTTTCAAGACGGCCGTCATAACGAAACTGTTCCCGACAAGATCGCACACGATTGCCGCACAGGGTGGCATTAATGCAGCGCTGGGCAACATGGAGCAGGATGATTGGAAATGGCATATGTATGATACGGTCAAGGGTAGCGATTGGCTGGGCGATCAGGACGCCATTCATTATATGACACGCGAAGCACCCAAGGCCGTCATTGAGCTGGAAAACTACGGCATGCCCTTCTCCCGCACCCAGGATGGCAAAATCTATCAGCGTGCCTTTGGTGGACAGAGTCTGAAGTTTGGCAAAGGTGGCCAGGCGCATAGATGTTGCGCTGTAGCGGATCGTACCGGTCACTCCCTGCTGCATACCCTGTATGGTCAATCCTTGAGCTATGATTGCAATTATTTTGTCGAGTATTTCGCATTGGATCTGATCTTTGAGCAGGGAGAATGCCGTGGCGTCTTGGCTATCAATCTGGAGGATGGCAGCCTGCATCGTTTCCGTGCACAGAATACGGTTATTGCTACAGGCGGTTATGGACGCGCCTTCTTCTCGTGCACCTCAGCGCATACCTGCACTGGCGATGGTACCGCTTTGGTGGCACGTCAGGGACTACCCTCGCAGGATCTGGAATTTGTGCAGTTCCATCCGACTGGTATTTATGGCGCTGGTTGCCTTATTACAGAGGGTTGCCGCGGTGAGGGTGGTTATCTGATCAATTCCAAGGGTGAACGTTTCATGGAGCGTTATGCGCCTGTTGCCAAGGATTTGGCCTCACGTGATGTCGTCTCCCGTTCCATAACAATTGAGATTATGGAGGGTCGCGGTGTGGGACCCGAAAAGGATCATGTCTACCTGCAATTGCATCATTTGCCCCCCAAGCAACTGGCCGAGCGTCTGCCTGGCATCTCTGAGACTGCTATGATCTTTGCCGGCGTTGATGTTACCCGCGAGCCTATCCCTGTGCTGCCAACTGTGCATTATAATATGGGCGGTATTCCTACCAATTATCGCGGCCAGGTCATAACGATTGATAAGGATGGCTGTGATACCATTGTACCCGGTCTTTATGCAGCCGGTGAAGCGGCTTGCAGCTCAGTGCATGGCGCCAATCGTTTGGGTGCCAACTCACTCTTGGATCTTGTTGTCTTTGGACGCGCCTGTGCTAAAACCATTGCCGAGGAGGCACGTCCTGGTGCTCCTGCGCCTTCGATGCAGGAAGTGAGTAAGACAAATGTTTTATTTAAAATCCTTGTAACCGTTAATCCTTTGCTTGCAGAATGCTGGTGAAGCTTCAGTGGCCAATTTGGATAAGTTGCGTTTTGCCAATGGCAAAATAACTACCGCCGATTTGCGCCTGAAAATGCAGAAGACCATGCAAAACCATGCGGCTGTCTTCCGCGATGGACCCATCCTGCAGAAGGGCGTCAGCGAAATGAAGGAAATCTACAAGCAATTCAAGGATATTAAGGTGATCGACAAGTAAGACCTTCGTAAATAAACTCTTTGGCTTAGGTATCAATTAACTTTGGGAATAAACTGCAGATCTCTTGTGTGGAATTCGGATCTGATTGAGACACTGGAACTGCAAAATCTATTGGCGAATGCTCAGATGACCATTGTGGGTGCTGAGGCGCGCAAGGAGTCACGTGGTGCGCACGCACGCGAAGATTTCAAAGTGCGCCTTGATGAATACGTAAGTTGAAGCGAGGCTCCGTTTATATGAAGCTATATTATGCTATATACTGAAAATCAATTACTAATTTATAATATTTTACAGGACTATAGCAAACCATTGGAAGGCCAGGAAAAGAAGACAATGGATGAGCACTGGCGCAAGCACACGCTCGCCTGGGTGACTAATGACGACGGCAATGTGGATCTTAAATACAGAGGTGTTATTGATCATACGCTGGATGATGAGGTGCAGACAGTGCCGCCAGCAATCCGCTCCTATTAGAAGAGAGACAACCCCCTCCCGACACAATTCACATACACACACAGACACACAGAAAAACACCCATACACTCGCATGTTTACTTAAGGGTTGTGTCAGGCAAAATTCAAGTCGTAAATCGAAAACTTGCTATTTGATGCTGCTGCTTTCTACAATAACAAACAGAATATTTTGTTTCTAAATCTTTAGAAATATGCTACCAATTGATGTGTATATCTGAAATGCTTCTCCATTTTGTACACTGACCAGTGCCCTCCACACAATTACACAAATACTTTTTTATTTGTATCTTCATTTCATACTGTTTACACCTATTAATCAAAATTAAGCGAAAGTTGAGTAGCGACAATTATGATAAATGATGATGATAATAATGACGTCTTTTCTGTACACAAAAACGAATCAATGTCAGGAAAGCCATTTTTCTAGTATTTGTTAAAATTATTAAATTATTGAAACAAAAATATATATAAAAAATAAAAAAAACAAAACGAATTGCTATAATTATATTATGTGCACGATTTATGGTTCAAAGGGGGGAATACTGTAAAGCTACTTCCGAATTCATGAATAATTTGCTAATTTAAAGTAAATTGTAAGAGTTCTTCTCGAGAATAGTCTAGATTTAAATACATCAGGTTTAATTAAAAGCGCTAAAGTATGCTACACAAAATTAAGTGGAATTGCCTGTTTCTCTTTTACTCTGCTGGAAGACAAATATAAGTGACTGTGGATTGTGGCTCTGATAAGGATAAATATAAATTCTACTTATAAGCCTTCAAAAAAGACTTGATAATACACACATATAAAAACAATTTAATATTAGATGATTTTTGGTTCAAGTTAGGCCTGAAATACATGCACATTATTTAGCTTAACTTTAAGTGCTGTCAAGCTGTCAATGGCAGCTGAGTTAAACGCTGTAGGTCCACAGATAGCCACATAGCTAAAGGACTCTGACTTCTGAGGCTTAAAGAAGGGTTCCAAAAGCTCCTGGGATATGCGTTTACTATCCGAATGCTGCTCCGCCTGTGATAAAATATGGCTGCAAGTGAAACGCTCATCAGAGTCCTGCAAGGCTTGCAGATTATCCCTTAACCAAATATCCGAATTAGTCTTGTTGAAGTACAAGAGATGGAGCTGTTCGCTGTGGAATTTAAATTTATAAATTAAAAAGAATTTGATTTGCACAAGCTTGCACAACTCACATGCGATTCGTTTGTCGCTTGAGCAGCGGTTGCAGAAGACTTAAAATGGGCGTAAGACCGCTGCCAGCAGCAAGCAGCAAAATGTTGCGATGTGCCTCCAGCGCGGATAGAATGAAACCACCACGTGGAAGGCTCAGCTGCACAATGGCACCAGGATTCAGTTGATGTAAATATGAAGAAACGGCACCATTTTCATAGTGTTTTATGAGGAAATCCTGCGTCGCTGGCAACTGCGGCTTGTTGTCCTGCCAGCTGTGTGGTACAGGCGTATAGCTACGTTGCAACAATTCCCCATTGTGAAGTACTTCAATGTCCAGATGATAACCCACGGGCAGCTGCAACAGCACCTCTTGTTTAATGCTCTGCAAGCACAGCTTAAAGGAGTCGTGATTAAAATGATCACAATGCAGCACCTCGAAGTCGTAGAGTTCGTCCAGCGTAGCCAATTTGCTAGCCTTATGGCTGCCATAAGTAGTCCAAGGCTCTGCCAGCTGCTTGCTGAGTACCACCTCAATTTTACCCGTCTCCGAGCCAATGCGCACAGCTTTAGGTGGCCAAAGAACAATGCCTTCAAGCTGAAAATGATAGACATGCCAGCTGGTCCCTAGCAGCACACGCAGCTCCAACTTCGACTCCGTCTCCGAATCTTTTCCTGTGCTGCGCCTAACCAGCAACCCAGGATTAGCCAGGCGACGCGTATAAAAGATAAGCGTCAGTTCGCTGCGCTGTTGTAGCCAATCAAATCGTGGCGTTAGTTCCGCCGGAGCTGGCGGTGGTCTGGTAAACTCCGCTGTCTCCTTGGCTACAACAGCAGCAGTTTCCTTTAGTGGTCCCACGTAGCACTTTCCCAGCAATTGGGGATAGTTCACCCAAGCGTGCACTTCATCAAACAATTTTGTAGCATCGCGACCTACGCCACGCATCAATTCATCCACACCGCCCGGATGAAAGTCCATGTAGCGAGTCACATTGAATACCCTGCCTCGTATGGCCATCCAGGCATCACCGACTTGATTGTGCCGTGCCAGCTCGTCCCGGCTAACAGGCACAATGCGTCCGCCAGTGCCAGATAGATCCGCTCCTGAATTACACAGTCGTATCCAGCTCATCAGGGAATAGCCCGGTTTAAGCGCACATTTGTTACGCGGGTTACCCGTTGCCGAGCCTGAGGCGTTGCCATTGGGTGCAGCGGCAACATTTAATTTTTGTGGCGCTGAAGTGGGTAGCTGCAGGGTATTAACAGCAGGTGGGTTGAGCGTTGATTTATCAATTGGAGTCGGTGGTTTTAACATTGAATCGCTCATAATTCACTTTTATTGTTATTGTTTTGGTTTTTGGTACAACAGCTGAACTCGAAAGAAGCGTATATCGATGGTGGGTGGCAACAGCTGATACCAATCGATAACACAGCCTAGTATGGAGCACAGATCACATAAAGGGACAATTTAAGCTTTTATACAAACTATAAGAAAAAGCAGCTAGTTTTGTGGTCCAGTTCACCATAAAAAACTACCAGTTTCCAGATAGCTCCAAAACATATTTGTTAAGGTATTTATTAATTTTTTGTATTTAGTTGCGTTTAGTTTGTTTAGCAGTATTCGTTTGCTTACATTGCGACATGTAACATGAGCTGCATACTAATCTTCACTTTTGCCTAAGCAGTGTTATGCACAACGCTGTTATTCTCCTCTCAGTTCTCAACGAATCGGTCAGCTTTTCGGATCACTCTTGTTCGCGGGTAAAAAATTAGAAGCCGCGCTATAATCGTTGACTCCATCTGCCTAATTTTTTTCTGTTTGCAATTTTCTATTAGCTAATGCTCAGAACGTTTTGCAGTGAAAAAAAGAAAAAAACAATTTAGTGACATTGCCTGTGAGGCTGAACACGCAGCGCTTATTTGTGTGTACTGTATAAAATAATTTATTTGTATGTATGTACATATTTATTTTCCACTGCAAATTGGCGCTTTAGTTGAACCGGTTGAGAGTGAAAGATAATACAAAAACTAATTCTTGTTTTTTTATGCAATTACCTGAGACACACATACACTTGTATTAACTAGAAATTGCGGTTAACAGGCAGTTAACAGGCTGTTAGTTTTTGTTATTGTTGCTGTTGTTATTGATAAATTATAACTTTAGTTAGTCCTTGTTACATATGTAAATATGTAGAAGTATTTCGGTTCTTAACATGATGTCATTTGGCAATTTCCTCTTTCCGCTGTCCGCTCCAGCGGCCAGTTTGCCGGTTTTTCTTTTGCCTTTCTACCTTTCGCCACCCTGTCCAGACACACTCAGGCACACACACATGCACACACCCACACAAACACGCTGGTATTATATTCATTCGAATAGTATTTCCCCCCGCCCCCTCACCTCAACGAGCTTGTCTTTTAATTGCCCAGTAGAAAATGCGACTGGTTTGTGTGTAGGAATATTCCAGCTGCTCTTGTATTGGTTTTTTCGGTAAATTTTTGAAATATTGCTCTTTTGATAATTATTAAAGTAAATTTTACTAATATAATTTTTGATTTATTTGATTTTTATGATTTTTCACATATGTCAAAGAAGATGTATCGGTATTTTCTAGAAAATTTCAAAAGTTGCGATTAAGACAAATATTTGGGGCTTGATAGATACTCAGATATGTCATGTAAAAAGGAAAAATCTGAAAAATACAAATGCAATTTTCACTTTTACGTTTAAATCGAAACAGGCGTTGAGTCTGGGTTCGAATCGTTTGTAATTCTTTTTTCGCCCTCTGTTTTTCTTTCTCCCTCTCTCTCAATGGCAGCAAGTGTCATTTACCATAAATCAAAATTTAGCTTGTTTGATGACTTTGACGAGAAATCTTATCGACAAACAATCCAATAATCGTAGCAATCTCGGACATATTTCCACATGTACAAGGTTTACTCTGCGGGTTCATTGCTTAAATTATCAAGTGAACTTTGCTCAATCCAATTGAGGAATTCGCTAATAATAATTTTTGCTTGATTTTTGTATACTTATGTATATATTTCGATACTCTTCAAAAGGATATTATAACTTTGTCACGTATTATACCATTATACACATACATTTTATATAGGTATATACTATTGATCACAGTCTCCGTCTGTCTGTAGCTACGCAGAGAGGTCTTAGTAGATGGAGCCGACCATAGTAGACAGCTATATTATATTTGAAAGGGTATTTAGTCTTCGACGCGAAGAAAGCCCCTCCATACCTCCATGTACCTATGTATGTTGATGAGTGTATAGATTGGTTGCCATGTGTAAATTGATGAGTGGCCCATTCCCATTTCCATTGCCAAGTCTGGCAATTCAATTAAACATATTAAGAAAACAAACATTGCTTGTTGCCACAACAGCGGAGCTGATAAGAAATGTTGTTGCAACAACAATAAAACGCTTGCTCAAGCCATGACCATGACTGACAATTACCAAAGGATAGAGATAACAAAGAGAGAAAAGCAAACAGACACTTTTCATAGAGCAAGAGAGAAAATTCATTCATATAGACGTTAATTATACCCTGTAGCAAACTTGGGTTATCTATTGCATCGGTTATAACGAGCCATATTTTCCAATGAAAGACTTGGCTTTGAAGCAATTTTATATAATTTTAAATACAAAAACTTAATTCGATTCTACCCTATTAGAAATATAAAAGAGACATGTTATTCTTAAAAGATTTCCTACCAGATTTTATGGTTTTTTTATTATTATAACCCCTGAAACCGTAACGCTCCAGTTGGGAGTAATTAAAATCAAATATTTAAAAACCGTATTCCTACAGGGCATCTAAAGGTTGAGCACCCTCGACCCTAGCGTTATGGCAGGTTCCATACTTTTATCGTCGTATTACTCGTATATATGTACATTTGTATATGTATAGATATATACGACTGGGAATCGCGAAGTCGACACTGCGATGCGTCATTTATTCTTTTGTTGATGTTCAGTCGTAGTTCTCATATATGTGAAAGAAAGGGTATCTTTATGAATGATAAATTAGCGCTAATATTGGACATTGACTTGGTGTTGTATGTTTATTTGTTTATATGTATGTATATGTGTGTATACGTGTGACTACTCTCGCCTGTAGCATTTGAGCCCACTTAAGCTCGTCTGCGGCTAATTCGACACAATTCATTGAAATACGATAAGATAAAGTGGCAGCTGAGGGGGGAACTACGATTTTGAGGCACACATATGCCAACAATAATAAAGCTGTATAGATTTGGTCGGGATTTTTATCATTTATTGTTATTGTATTGAAGCCTGGTCGAAACACTTAACAGAGCTAATGCCCCCAAAAGAACATCAAGATATCATTGCAGTATATTTTTAAACCATTTCAAATTTTCCATGTCGTAAACTGCAGAGCTGAAAAAGATTCCGAAGTTAAATTATCTAATGCTTAAAATGTTTATAGCACAAACAAAGGCCATTTGCGCGAATCGGATGCAAAAATTTATTTTTCGTTTTTATACGTCTTATTTTTAAATATATCTAGAATAGCAGAACGCATATTGTAGGTCTAAAAAGTCTGGAAAATATATATACATTTTTAACATTGCATAGATTTTCTATCAAGTTTTGTATTTGTTCGAATTTTGATGTCTCATTTAATAAGTATAAACTCTATAAATTTGGAGACAGAACTTTTTTTATAGGGTATACCATAAACAAGCAGTATAGTCGCAGACCAGATTACCCCTTGTTATTGTTTATGCTTCGCGTTTAGAGTCAAATTGTGGTAACCGCCGGCTAGTTCTGAACCTTATACCAATTATGCCCCATTGGTTTAGTCATGTGCTGCGTTCTCCCAGACATCGTAAACCCGATAATGTATGACTCACCCCAATGGGTAAATGGGTGCGATCTAAAGGAACGTGGCGGTTTCTGTGTGGTCGATTTAAGTGACGGCCAATTATACGTCAAAACTATGACATATAAAGAAATTGTTTATCAGTATGCTGTGTGCATTTCGTTTTAAATAATTCAAAATTCAATCAGTAATTCATTTGAGCTAAAATCCATTTATACTCCTTTAAATAATTGCATATTATTTATTCATGGACTATAATAACAAATTCCATTTGAGGCATCTATAATAATCATTATTGGGTACATAAGTGCAGGTACATCTTGAATTCAGTCAATCATTTATACGTTTTACCCAGGTGCAGTCACTAACATTGGCCAAGTTATGTTAAGCAGCTGTTCACTGGCTCCAGTTCTGTAAGTTTGTGGCACTCTGTTACTAACATTGGCAATGTTATGTTAAGCAGCTGTACTCCGGCTGGCAAATAATATACAAAGCTTATACGCAGCTCTATAAAGAAATATATATGCATGGAAATGTTTACATAAGATTGCGCAGGGAGAACGCTATCTATAATTGTGTTTATTCGAGAAGAGAACTGAAGCTTCTACAGAATTTCGCTAAATATCTATTTATTTTCTTTACAGAAAACGCATGGGCAAGACGAAAAGATTGGGGCAAATACAAACTATAATTCCAATTGCTTATCAATATTAGCATAAAGCATCACATTCCAAATCAGTCAACATGCCGCTAAAACAAACTGATCCCGTGCCTCTCACCAGGACCATAGGTGCCTTTATATTTGGCCTTTTACAGACCTTCTTTCGATTCATATTTCGCTTGATCTATGGCGTCAAGGGTCAACGCATGCCACCCATAACGGATCCCATTTTACTCGAATCAGCCACATCGCTGGCATCCAAAATACGCAGCCAAGAGGTGAGTCATTGATAATCTTACATCTGCCACAACAAATAATACCCTTGATTTTGTTTACAGCTAAGCAGCGTTCAGGTATTGGAGTCATTTATACGCCGCGTCAAGGAGGTAAATCCATTGCTTAATTGTGTAGTGGATGAACGCTACAATGATGCGTTAAAAGAGGCCGCCGCAGCGGATGCTCTAATTAAATCTGGACAATATACCCTGGAGGAACTGGCCGAACAACAACCATTCTTGGGCGTACCCATTACAACTAAGGATTGCATATCGGTTAAAGGTATAATATACATATAAACAGACGCTCAAGAAAATGTTTAAAAAGTAAAAGTAATTTGAATATGATTTAACCTATAATATAAATTATATATTAAGTTGGTTTTTAAATAAGTAATTCTAGCTTTAAGTCCTGAAGATAGTTCATCCTTACTCAGAAGCAATCTTTATCCGCCTTTTGGAACATTTTAAATGAGCTTCCAATAGTTTATGAATACCCTACTAATACTAATTTATTCTTGCAGGGATGCTGCACACAGCTGGACTGTATGTGCGTCGCGATGTGCGCGCTGAAAAGGATGCCGAGGCTATGGCATTGATGCGTAAGGCGGGAGCTATACCTTTTGCTTTGACCAACGTATCGGAGGTGTGCATGTGGTGGGAGAGTAACAATACCGTGCATGGAAGGACGCGTAATGCCTATGATACGAATCGGATTGTAGGCGGTTCCAGCGGCGGAGAGGGTTGTGCGCAGTCGGCAGCCGCTTCAGCCTTTGGACTGGGCTCGGATATTGGTGGTTCCATTCGTATGCCCGCCTTTTTCAATGGTGTATTTGGACACAAACCAAGCAAATTTGTAGTTTCTAATGATGGACAATTCCCAACGCCGTTTACGGCGGAACAGAACTCATTTCTGGGTTTGGGTCCAATGTCACGCTTTGCGGAAGATCTGCGGCCTATGCTACAGATAATGTCTGGCGAAAAGGCTTCGCTGTTACGTCTAAACAAGCCCGTCGAGCTGGAGAAACTAAAATTTTTCTATCAGGAGTCAGATGGTGGAGGACGGCTGGTTTCCGCCGTGGATGCCGATCTGCAGCTTGCTATGCGCCGGATTGTAAAACATTTGAGTGGAAAATTCGGCAGTGCCCAAGTGGAACAGATTCAATTACCACAATTCCGTCAATCGGCTGCTATTTGGTTTGCCAATATGCGCGATGATTCCGGCCATGGGTTCAGCTTTCAGCTGGGTGATTTACGCTACGAGATCAATACTTATCTGGAGCTGCTCAAGTGGCTGGTGGGCGCATCTAAGCATACTTTCATTGGCCTAACAACGGCGCTGATGGACAGTGCCCAGTGCCAGCATGGCTCTTCTAAATACAAGCATATGGTTGCCAAACGCGATGAGTTGCGTAAAAACATTCAGCAGCTGTTGGGTGACAATGGAGTGCTCATCTATCCCACACATCCCACTGTGGCACCATATCATAATGAGCCCATTGTACGACCCATTAACTTCTCTTACACGGGCATTGTAAATGTGCTCGGTTTTCCGGCAACAGCTGTACCCCTCGGACTCGGCAGCGAGGGTCTACCACTGGGCGTACAAGTGATTGCCAATTTCAATGAGGATCGACTCTGCTTGGCTGTTGCCGAAGAATTGGAACGTGCCTTTGGCGGCTGGAAGCGTCCCGAAGTCCGTCTTTGAAGCTCATTATTCACCTCTAGTAAACAAACATACAAACTTAAGCATGTAGGCTTCAGCTTATAGGAGTTGGAATTTGGAAGAGTGTACCGCAAATACCCACCAAATTGTACCACTAAACTATGTTATTGTGACTGGGGAGGATTCAAGCAATGTACCCGATTCTACACGAAAAAAAAGAAAAAAAAAACATTACATAGTATATAAATATGTATGCATGTATGTGTTCTAGTGCCTCGTATATCAAAAATTTCTATGTGGTTTTTAATTGCTATTATAAAAACTTTTTATATACAAAATATATGTGTTTTTAATCATAATTATCTAAGTAATGTAAGCTCACAATATTTGACTTTGCATTTAAAATAAAAAATTGTTAAAAAAAAAAAACCCAACCTATTTCTTTCAAATAATTTTGCTTCAACAGCTTACTAGTTAATTGCAGGCAACAGCATACTGGGCATAGGACTGACTAGTGCTGCCAAAAACAAACGGAGTATGTTAATTAACATTAGCTTTACATTACGTAGTTGCCTTTGACATAACGACAAATTCGGAGTTGCAGCCCGTTAAATTTTTTTTTTCTATCTACTACATATATTCTACATTCTGTACAAAAAATGTTAACTACAATTTTTTTTGCAAAATATTACTAGATGACAGGAAGATTTTAAGGCTGAATAAATAACTTACAACAATTCAATATAAAAATTGTACAAATTTTCTGTATTTTTAACTTTTTAGGCATCCCGCACGTCAGAATCAAAATCAGACAGCGCGCCGGCCTAGAAGACTGTACACCACAAAAACAACAATAACCAAAATCAAAACAGAATGCGTAGAGCAGATCCCATCTCCCTTAGATTCTATGACTCTTGTCTGCGTATGTCCGACGTGCAGCTGCTGCATGGACCACGCTGGCTGAATGATCAGGTAATACGAATCCCAGATCAATAGATATAAGATATAAGATCATATATCCGCCTCATTTAAACAGATTCTGAGCTTCTATTATGAGTACTTGTCACAAATGAAGTACAAGCAGAACAAGGATGTTTACTTCATAGCTCCCGAGGTGACTCAGTGCTTGAAATATATGGATAAGTCCGAGTTGGAGCTGCTCTTTCACAAGCATAATGCAGCTAATAAGCCCTTTATCTTCTTTGCTTTGAATGACAATGGAACACCCGAAGCGGGGGGCACCCATTGGTCACTGCTGGTGCTCTCGCGGCCGGAACGGACTTTCTATCACTTTGACTCGTGTGGCAATAATAATATTGAACCCTCAATGGAGCTTATGCACAAGGTGAAGCATGTACTAGGAGCAAGAATTTCAAGATTCCAGCCAATGAGATGCTTGCAGCAGGCCAATAGCTATGACTGTGGCATTCATGTAATATGCATGACAGATCATATAGCCGCCTATGTGAATCGCTACGAGATGATTGAAGGATTACCCTCGCTTCATATTGAAACAGTTAAGGCGAAGCGGGCTGAGCTGCTCAACCTGATACTCTCGCTGGGCGGCAAGAGCTAAACAGAAGAAGCGGCTCTCTCTTTTAGTCACTTATTGTAATATGCACCTATGAATGGAGAGATAAAGTTTTGTGTAATTCGAGTTTATATTTACGCTAACAGCATGTGAATACGATATTGATCATTTACTTAATTTGCTAAGTTTATTTCGTTTATTTGAGACTGAAGCTTTCCATAGAGTCAATGCGGCGACTTGCAGCCTTTGTTTAGTCAAGCGGCAGGCTTTGTTTATTGTGATATCTGAATGAATGTTTATGCGAATCTGATTGTTGTTTCTGTTTTAAAGAAATTCGGAGGAGCTGACAGAAAGTTTTACAATTCTTTTTATTATAAATATCCAAAAAATTTGTACTTTGTACAAGTCTGTGACTTGGCATTCCAATAAAATAACCACAAAAATTTATATTATTATTATTATTTTATTAAAGAATTTTAAAATTATATATTAATATACTAAATACTTAGATTTTTTGAAATTACAGCCGACCAAGTACATGCTAACCAAACATTATTTAGATTGGACTACTATATCATTGTTCCACAGGATATCTTGAGAATTTCAAGTTAGACGCATTCCAAAAATTATCAAGATCGTTCCACTATATCATAAAGATATCATGCGAAAAATCGCTCAAAAAAAAACGTTTGTTTTTGAATAAAAGTCAGCTCAGTATTTTAACAATGTATAATAATCGTTTTTTTTGCAAATGTTTGAATATTCCGTCTCCAGCGCATCTAAATTTCTTAAGCAAATAAATAAAAATTGGATTAATCGGATTCCGTTGTACGGTAGCCATAATAAAGAATAGATTCCAGCTTGGATTTAGGGATGAACAAATATTTGTATTTATTTGAATATCCAACTTAAAATTCTTTTCTTTCCATTAGTGCCTAGCACTGTCCAAGAACATTCAAAAAAACAAATTAAAATTATTATAGTGTATGTGGATAAATATCAAATTCACATGGAAGACCAGCTTGCCTGCAGCATGCAGCATGCTTGGCATCTCTCTGAATGATTTGGTGTTTGTACCGTCTCAGTTCTTGCCGCCCAGCGAGATTATCAGCTTGAGCAGATCAGCCCGCTTAGCTTTAACCGTATCGATATGCAGCGCCGACAATCCTTCAATCACCTCGTAGCGATTCACATAGTCAGCGATATGATCTGTCATGCATATAACATGAATGCCACAGTCGTAGCCATTGGCCTGCTGCAAGCATCTCATAGGCCGAAACTTGGACTGTCGCACGCCCAGCACCTCCTTCACCTTATTCATGAACTCCACCGAAGGTCCAGTATTATTATTTCCATAAGAATCAAAATGATAGAAGGTATTCTCCGGGCGAGAGAGCACCAGCAAAGACCAATGGGTGCCACCAGCTTCGGGTGTTGCGTTGTCATTCAATGCAAAGAATATAAAAGGCTTATTGAGCGCATCGTGCTCGCCAAAGAGGAGCTCCAGCTCAGAGTCGTCCATATATTTCATGCACTGAGTCACCTCCGGCGCTATGAAGTAAACATCGTTGTTGTTCTTGTACTTGACATGCGACAAGTACTCATAATAGAAGCTCAGAATCTGTTTAAATGAGGCGGATATATGATCTTAAATATTCTATAGAACTTATTTGGGATTCGTATTACCTGATCATTCAACCAGCGTGGTCCATGCAGCAGCTGCACGTCGGACATACGCAGACACGAGTCATGGAAGCTGAGGGATATGGGATCCGCTTTGCTCATCCTGTTATGATGGCTGTTCCTGTTATTATTGCTGCAGAGTCTTCCAGCGTTGACTCTTGGAGCAGCCCGGCGCGATGTCTGATTTTGATTTTGATTCTGACGTGCGTGTTGCCTTGAGAAAAGGAAAAGAACCGATTAAATTTCACAATTTCCATTAACTTTTATAGTTATTTATTTAATTGTTAAACCTTAAAATTTTGCGGTCAGTCGGCAACATTTTAAAAGTGTTTTTTTTTTCTTTGCAAATTTCTATAATACTTCTTCTACAATTAAAAGTAGAAAAGAATTTTGAGAGCTCCGACTCCGAACTTCTCGTTTCAAAGCCAACGTTGTTATGCTAAATCTACGTTACGTTAATGTAACTTAACATATCCCTTCAGTTTGCGTCGGGCGACCATATTTTCTAATGCAAGTTCTATGCACAGTACGCTGTATCCAAATTTCCCCAAGGTAAAATGTTATTGCAGTATTTCTAACATGAGACTTACCTTTCTATTATTAAATTATTTTTAATTTGATTGATTTTAGTTGAATTATTTCAACTTTTGATTTAGTTGTAAAATATAAACCTTTATGCTAGTTGCATTTGTGCTTAGGACTAATTCGGCAGACTGAGAATAAGCGTAGCACAACAAAGGCGAAAAAGTTGCGGCGAATTATTGCTTTGCTTATAAGAATGGGCATGAGAAGTGCAACTTACCAATAAAGATGGCAGACTCGGGTTGAAATCTTAGCAAATTCCTCAAGGGTTTTTTAGGTTTACTTGATTTTGATGGGTTTAGCATTTATGATTTTGCAAGTAAAACAGTTAATAATTTGCTTAATTTTATCGTACTTTAACTTTGCGTTGTATTAATTTAAGATTTATTCGACTTGTACACAGTGCTCTGATTGGAAATGTGGAATGCGGCCAACTTAATGAATATTAAGCAACTAGGCGCAGCCAACTTAATATGAGGTGAAAAACAAGTATGCGCGGCAAATTTAAAAAACTATTTCAATTTTAAAGTAAGCCTTGAAATGTTGATTTAAAAACACATTTACTGTCTGATTCTACAACTAAATTAAACAAAATGTCCGCAAGCTCAAAAGCGCCTTTTAGGAAATTCATCGCAGGAAAACTAAATGATTTTGATCTAACCAATTGCTGCCGCATCTGCCGTTGCACAGCTAAAGATGAAACTGGAACCCACAAGCTGCGTCCACTTTTTAAGGGGCGTCGTTTAACTCGCATTATTTCCAATACTATTCACATTGAGGTTTGTATCCCGTGTTAAGATATAACATTCATTTAATCCACTGAATAATCTTCAATTTACAGATTAAGGATTTGGCGGGTTTGCCTCGTTTCATTTGCGAGAAATGTTTGCAACTGCTGAAAACGTTTTCCATATTTCAAGTGGATTTTCGACGTTCGGAAGAGGATTTTAAGGCGGCCATTGAGGCACGCAATCATTTTCATATGGATTCCTTAATTGCATTTTCGAATGCCATCGAAGTGGAGAAACAAATGGAAAATGATCAAAAAAATGCCGCACTCGTTACAAATCTAATAAAGAAAAAGAACGTCAAATCGAAATCCAAACTAGAAAAGTTTAGCAAATAGTTCTTACTATTCCCATATTGTTCGATATTCAATTGAAATTAGTTAAATAAATATATTTTATGTCTTTGACGTGCAATTTCCCCATATTTTTTACTCCAATTATCTTTCCCTTTTACTTTTACTTTTTCAGCTGGCTATAAAAATGGGCAACACCATTTTGGCCTATTCAACCCATTTGACCGGGCAGGATAATAGATTTTAAAGTATTTGCGTTAAAAATTGTTTTATTTCTTCCCAAAAATTGCATGCTAAATTTAAGATTGCATTTCTTAATTTTAGTTCGAGTTGTACTTAAAACGTTTATTCACAGGATTAAGTAAATGAATGAATAAACTTTCAACTGGATTCAATCGATAAGTCAAAGCAGGATTAAATTAAGTACGAGTAATCTTAATCTTTTCCCATTAATTATAATTTATTAGAAGTTAAAATGAGGGTAAAATTCGGGCCATTTTTAATTGGAGGCAAGATAAAATGCCGCATTCCAAGTTTGAATTCCGCGGGCTTGACTCAAGAACTTCATACTTGATTTTATAAAATAAGTTGGAAAACCATTTTTTTTTTTCTTTTCTTTTTATAATTTTTTATTTTATTATATATTTTGAATTTCTAAATAGTTTAATATACATTTTTGGATTTCACGTGCAATTTAAATTTACAATAATTTAACAGCTGGGCTTAAAATTATCAGGACAACTTTGCTTTACAAACTGCTCATCGCTAGACTTATTATTTTGATTATTATTAATATTATTATTGGTCTCACAAGTTGATTTCTTCGGGTTGAAAGAACTGCTGCTACTAACAGTAAAAACGTCTTCCCCATCGGCGGGAGACCAAGCGCCGCCTTGCAGCTGGCAATTGATCCACTTCAGTTGCTTGTTAATCTGTAATAAAAGTAATTTTTTAATGAAGAATAGATAACTTTAGCTTTGGGCTTACCTTTCTTAACAATTTCTTATGATTGTTGCAATGAAAGAGGTGAGATGTGAGGCTATATAAATTCTTTGGATGCGTTTTAATAGCTTCCATTGTTATGACCCGTATTATAGCCCGTACCTAAACAGAAAAAACGTTAAGTGAAATACAAAGAAAGAAACTAATTTGTATATCCTTGCAGAGGGAATTCAGGACATTATTCGGGCTTAGCAGGATTGGACAAATGTTATATAGCTGTTATAGAAAGCTGTATGCAAATTACAAGTAAAATCTAAATGTCTTTAAGTGATGCCTGCTAACAATTGTTCAGATCGGCACACTATATCTTATATCTGCCATAGGAACAGAAACAATTGATCAAAAATAATTTATTTTTACAACCATTTTCAGCTGGTTGTTTCCGTCTGCAAGGGATAGTTCCAATAATTATGCTTTTACCTCCGGATGACGACTCAAATAAGTCCAATCTCCTTTACGCAAATTTCTGGAAACACTTTTAATGGTTTCATCAATTCTTGTCAGGTCCTCCTTAATAGCCTGTTCATGTCCCACATTTAGATCGATTTCTTCCTCTGAGTCGGAATCGACAAAAATGTCTGATTCATGACGAATGTCCATGTTAATTTAGCTAGCAACCAATTTTGAAACAGGCAAATAATTTATGATTTGTACGAATTAAATTGAGATTTGTCTGTTAAGTAACAGCCTACATAAATTAAGATAAGTCAAAGTACTTGCTTGACTAGGAGATACTCTGTATTTAGCCTGGAAAATGGTTTTATGATAAAAATATTTATGTATCTGTGATTGGAATAAAGAAACATATAAGATATACCTAATGCTTATATGAGGGCCAAAGCTTTTGTTGTGCAACTGATTAAAAAAAAAATAACTTTTTAAGTCAATTTTTATTTATACATAGATATGTGCATATGTATTATATATATGTTTATGTATGTAAGGGCTGCGTGCAATATATAGTAAGCTGTAAACTTGAATCCCTCTAGCTCAAACAGTGAGGACCTGTCTGCATCGAAATGTGCGTCTCATCGTCGTGATCCGTAATATATATACTTTATATAAAAAAGATATTATATTATTACGTGGTACGTAGAAAGGTACTAAATGAATACTCATGTTATTAGGAAAGGTAATTATGATTACATAATTTAATAAGCAACAGAAATGTATATGAACATATAATTATTTATTACAGTATAAAAAAAAAAAAAACTCAACTCCGTGACAATGCGTAATTGCAGCATTGCCGTGACCAGGATTCGAACCTGGGTTACCACGGCCACAACGTGGGGTCCTAACCACTAGACGATCACGGCTACGTTGAGTTGTTGTGAGGCAGCGACGAAAACGCATCTTTCAGTGACTGGCACAAAAATCACGCAAGCTCAAACTGAGAGAGAGAGCGGCCCAAAATGTAAATGCATTAGTGTTTCAATTTCGTGTGCTGTTCTAAAATACGGAAAAAAAGCAATACGCTTTTATTTCAACAACTAAATAAGCTCTGAAATTTAATTAATGTGGGTTATTATTAACTTTTTTATATATTTATTAATATAAAACATATTTCCATTTTTTTATTAAATTCTTATATTTATGTAAACATTTTTAAATATCTCTCCCAAAGAAAAATTTTTGCAGCACAAAGCAGTGCCGACCTGCTTCGTTAAAAGCAGCCGGGCGACTGACATAAACTTTTCTCTCCAACAGTCTTTTAACCACAGCAGCGTTGTGTATTTCGTATCTGTATAATTTGTTGTTTTGAGAAGGGAGTTAGGGGTGAGAAATAGTGAAAGAGAGAGAGAGCGATTGACTGAGATGGTTAGACGTGAAAAGCAGACTCAAATAATTTTTTGTGTATGTTGCTTTAACTTAGATTATATTTTCAATCACTTCTGCAATACTTTCTGGCTAGTATTAGATATTTACATAGGTTTATTAAAAACTAGTTACGAACTTATTGTAACGTAGGCAGCTTTGGTTTAATAGCACGCGCTGCGCGCTCCTTGCGCTGCTTCAGACGCTCCCGAAATTGATTCTTCAGTACTTCCGTAGAGTTATTTATAGAGAAGTTCATATCGGGCAGCTGCAATTATTAATAACAATTAATATTGATTATTAAACAAATATTTATCTGTTGCTTACGTTATAGGTGGCCAGCAAAAAGTTGCATCTCACTCGCTCCTTAGCTATTTTTTGAATTAACTCCTGCATTTCTGGTGTTGCTAGCATACTTTGAACTATAGGCTTAGGAGCAGTAGTATCTTGTGTTATTGGGATTTTCAAGGTCGTCTTGTCTTCATCTAAAGGTATGCTCTCAAACTGCATCTCAATGTCTGGCGTTGGTCGGACAGTATGCTGCGTTTTTCTTGACCTATGCCGATGACTCTGTGTGGCACTGGAATTGCTGCCACTGCCACCGCAGCTGTTGCCTGTGTTGCTTACCCGAGGCGGACTATCTATAGAAGATGGAGATTCACTTGATTTCGTTATTTTTAGATCTGACATTTTTAGTTGTTTTTCGGGCGAGGATCCGTTTGATTCGCTGTCGTTAGTAATTAATTTTGCCAATGGATCTGTTGCTGGCTCTGGCATATCGTCGTCGGAATCGGGAATTTCAATGGAATTGTACATTTGGTTTTTTTGCTTCGTTTTCTTCTTCTTGCCGCACAAGCTAGGAATTGGCAAGCAAAATGGAAATTTTAATCGAACACTCGATAAGTCGATACTAAATAGGCGGGTTGCAATTTAAAATCTAAATGAACCGCACTATAAACCTTTTTCTTTATTGATAACAGAATCGAAATATTTTATGTCTAAAATAAGTGTCAACAAAATAAAGTATTCAAAGTGAACTTTAATCAATATAAATCTAAATAAAATAAAAATAAAAATTTCAAAATTCAAAAAAGTCTTCGTGAGCAATAAAATATAAATATAAAAATTAACTATGTATCTCATAAATTGTTGAATGAAACAATTTGAATATAATTAAATGGAAATAAATTAGTTTAAGTTTTTAATTGATTATTTAATTATTAAATAAAAAGTGCATCAATTGCAAATTTAAATATCAAGCTATCGCTATGCTATCTGTTAGAGTTGACACTTTTTTAATCGATACCTAAGCTAATCGATATACTGCAATCAGCAGCAACAACAACGAGAACAGAAGAAGAAGAACAACAACACACACACAGCCATAGCCACATACTGCTGACTTATTTTCTTAACGTGCGTAGGCGAATTTCTTAATTTTCGAATTAAGAACAAGACAAAATTTATGTAAAACGGTATAACAACAATAGAATACACTTTGCTTAAGGCTACAGCGCTAGAGGCAGCTGCAAATTAAGCATTGCAATAGATAAACAATAAACCAATATGGGAAATACAGATTCGAAATTGAACTTTCGCAAGGCAATTGTACAGCTGACGCAGAAGAATCAAAAAATCGACAACAACGATGAGCAATTCTGGGAACAGTTTTGGCAGGCTCATCAAACGACATTGGAGGATGTATTTGCATTGGTTACTGCAAGCGAAATTCGTCAAATAAGAAATGATAATCCCGCCAATTTAGCTACTCTATGCTATAAGGCTGTGGAGAAATTGGCCCAGGCGGTCGATAGCAGCTGTCGCACCCAGGCGGAGCAGCAATGTGTGCTAAATTGTGTACGTCTTTTAGTGCGAATTTTGCCGTATATTTTCGAGGATGATAAGTGGCGTGATTTCTTTTGGAGCAGTCTGCCGTCGCAGGAGCTGGCACATACTGTTCCGCTGGCGCAGTCCTTGCTGAATGCCATCTGTGATCTGCTCTTTTGTCCAGACTTTACGGTGACGGCCACAAGGCGTGCTGGACCCGATAAGGCTGAAGAGTTGGCGAATATTGATAGCTGCGAGTATATTTGGGAGGCGGGCGTTGGGTTTGCTCAGTCACCGCCACGTAATGCTCATATGGAGCGTCGTCGTACGGAGTTATTAAAGCTGCTGCTTACCTGCTTCTCGGAGCCCATGTATCGGACGCCCCAACAATCGGAGGAGCCCAATAAATGGATTGCCTACTTTACCTCGGCCGATAATCGTCATGCTTTGCCCCTTTTTACCTCCTTTTTAAATACAGTTTGCTCCTATGATCCTGTCGGTTTTGGTGTACCCTACAATCATTTGCTCTTTGCGGATACGAC
This sequence comes from Drosophila repletoides, assembly GCA_018150835.1. Taxonomy (NCBI): domain Eukaryota; kingdom Metazoa; phylum Arthropoda; class Insecta; order Diptera; family Drosophilidae; genus Drosophila; species Drosophila repletoides. Next base: position 14,977,043 of record JAECWQ010000089.1, read on the forward strand.
AGAACCTTTGGTTGAGGCCTGTTTGCAGCTATTGATTGTTACCCTGGATCACGACATGGTCGTGCAACAGCAGCAGCAACAGCAACAACAGCAGCTGGCTCATGCAGGTAGCGGCGTGCTGGTCACGCCCTACGAAGAGGGAGGCTCTGGCGATAATCTTTTCATCAATTATTTATCACGCGTTCATCGTGATGAGGATTTCCATTTTGTACTGCGTGGCATTACTCGACTACTTAATAATCCGCTAGTTCAAAACTATTTGCCGAATTCGACGAAACGTCTACATTGCCATCAGGAGCTTCTGATACTCTTCTGGAAGATATGCGATTACAACAAGAAGTTCTTGTACTTTGTCCTCAAGAGCTCCGATGTTCTGGACATTCTCATACCCATTCTATATCATCTCAATTACTCCCGCGCCGATCAATCTCGTGTCGGTCTCATGCATATTGGCGTCTTCATACTGCTCTTGCTGTCGGGTATGTCTCTATACTAGAGATAGTTCAACATAGAAATTCCTAAAATACCTATCCTCTTCCGTTTATTCTATTACTAATACTTTCTTTAACTTTCAGGTGAGCGGAACTTTGGAGTGCGTCTGAATAAAGCCTACTCGGCCACGGTGCCCATGGATATACCTGTTTTTACAGGCACCCATGCTGACCTACTAATAACAGTGTTTCACAAAATCATTGCAACGGGTCATCAACGTTTGCAGCCACTGTTTGATTGTCTGCTGACGATATTGGTGAATGTATCGCCTTATCTCAAGACTCTGTCTATGGTGGCCAGTGTAAAGCTGCTACATTTGCTGGAGGCATTTAGCACGCCTTGGTTCCTACTGTCGGCACCAAGTAATCATCATTTGGTATTCTTTTTGCTGGAAATATTCAACAACATAATACAATACCAATTCGATGGCAATTCGAATCTAGTCTATACAATAATAAGGAAGCGACACGTATTTCATGCCATGGCAAATCTCCCCACGGATATGGCTGGCATTGCCAAGTGTCTGAGTGGTCGTAAAACGGGTAGTAAATTCAATTTGCCACGTGTGCCACAGCGTAAGCAGGCAGCGGCATTGACTAGCCAGGAACTACCCTCGGCGCAAGTGCCCGATGAGTATGCTGACGAGGAGGAGGAGGATGATGAGGACGATGACGTGGAACCCGTAAGTAATGTAAATGTGCGGTTAGATAAGGAAGCGGCAGCAGAGGAGGATCTCGAATCGGAAACGGAATCCCATGAACGATCACAAATAGGTGATTCACAGCTGGATACGGAAGCAACGTTGACAGCCCAGCCCGCCGAGCCGGGCACTCTGAAAACATCGCTACTGGAAACGCCCGGTATAGGCCAAATGACCGAACGTGAGCCAGCACATCCCAATGATAGTGTAGAGACTGTGACCTACGACAAGTCGCCAGTATCAACCCCAAGCAGCGGCACTGCAAGCGGTATTAAATCCAACTCGCCAACAGATCAGGCACGTCTGTCGGTGGCACATCGCAGCAGCATACGCATGGTGCCCGGCGATGGTGATCGTTGGACGCCCACACCCGAATGGATTGTATCCTGGCGCTCGAAGCTGCCGCTGCAGACTATAATGCGTCTGCTGCAGGTGCTTGTACCGCAAGTAGAAAAGATATGCATTGATAAAGGTCTCACTGATGAATCCGAGATACTTAAGTTCTTGCAACATGGCACATTGGTGGGTCTACTCCCGGTGCCACATCCCATCCTGATACGCAAATATCAGGCTAATTCCGGTACCACCGCTTGGTTCCGCACCTACATTTGGGGCGTCATTTATTTGCGTAATGTGGAGCCTGCTATCTGGTATGATACGGAAGTCAAACTCTTTGAGATTCAACGCGTCTAGAATCATTCGTAAGTGGGAACACCAAATATACTACAATAATACAATCGCAAGAACAACAACTGAAACAACTATGTAGCTTACCGAAAAACGCTTTTGCATTTACCGTAGTTAATTTATTTAGTTCATGATTCATTCCAAAATTTAAAAAATTAAATTTTCAATGTTTGTTTTCGCCGTTTTTATGCTTTCTTTTATCAGTTGTGTTATCAGCTTATATGCAACATAATTTGAAACTGTTTCGACAAGTAATTTATTTCCGATAATATTTATTGTAGTGTGTAAAATTTTAATTTATTTGTAAATGTTCCTTGTGCCGTATGCGTAACACTCTGCTTAAGTAATGTATTCTAATCTTATAATTTTATATTTATTTATATTTCTTTAATCCTTCATAAACTCCATTTCCTTCTGAAATAGTCTCAAAATATGTTGTAAATGGGTTGAAAAATTTTGAGTTTTATCTAATTTTGGCAATAATAAAGTGAATTCCAATATATAAATGTTTAATTAATTTATTGACGTACAAACTATATACATATATTTAATACAAACCCAATCAATCAAGCTTTATTTATTTAATTGTGTAATAAATTAGTTTATTAAGTGCAATGTGTTGTCTGGAGATTTCAGTTAAAATAAATATATGTTCGTAAAACTGCTTTAAGTTGATTTCAACTTGTTTTAAATAAGTTTCGCTTAAAATTTATATAAATTTAAATAATAATCCACTCGAGCATAAAAAGTCAAACCAAATAAAAATATTTCATGTATATTGTAAAACAAAATATAAACAAAATATAAATAAATAAAATATATTCAAAACCACCTGTTAAAAAATTTATTAATTAAAAAATAATGCCCAAATGCAGAAACTCATTGCTGGCTGAGTTTCTTAGAAATGGTATTTACAAGATATTTAAGTAAAATTTCCTTGTTGATATAGCTGTGTCCGCCTGTCTGTTTATTCATAAACTATCGGAATCAGCCGGATAGGACCACTATATCTAATAGCTGCCATAAAATTGAATAATCTGAAAAAAGTTTTATTTGTTAAGGTACTTTAATGAACATTTCAAGTTACATGTAGGAAAATGTTTTCTTTTATATAAATCTGTTGAAAATGGTTTATTAAATTAATTTTGATTCGTTCAGCTTGGGGATGCGTTTTATTTCTTACATAACATAAATTTGCAATAGTATAAATATATTTCAAAACATAACAATTTTAACTAGATTAACTCTCTTAAACGGGCAATCAACTTGAATGTTCTTTGCTGCTTTTAGTATTGCCGCGAAACCAAAAAACATATTTTAAAGTAATTATAAATAAAAATGAAATACCAACGACTACCATGGTGGGTTTGTTAGGATCAGTAGGCGGTTTAGTGTCCCCCTGCACGCTAGAGTAATAGTTGTGACGAGTGTGTGCTAAAGCCATGCAGGGGGTATATAATAGGTGCGTTGATATGAACAGGTTTCTCGTTATGAAATGATTTCCATTTATCTTTGGTTGTCACGATTGATTCGGAGTTGAAGATCCTGTTTTAGTTGTGGTTGTAGACGACTCTGTGGTAGGTGCTACAGACATGGGTAATATGTTGAATTTAATATAGGAACCCTTCTGGCGCTTCTGTACAATTTTCCCAATCACTTGGGGCACCTTAATCGTCGTTTCGATGGTCTTAACAATGCGCTCGGCGTTGCCCTCATCCGCACCACTTACATTGCCCTGGATAAGTATGCGCACCTCGTGCCGTTTGTGCAGCCATTTGGCTATATTTTTCAGTCTGGAGGCCAGATCATGATCTGTAATTCTCGCGCCAATCGATAATGATTTTTCTGTCCTTTTGATGATCTTGTCCGCGGTTGATTTATTTGTGTCCTTGCTCTCCACATCATCTGCTAACATTTCCGCGGCGGTGACTAGTCTGAAAATATGTTGTTTATATTATTGTTAATAATTATTAAAATCATCGCTGCAATTCGGAACCTGGTCTAAAGATTCCGGTTTTTATAACCCCAGAAATAATTTGTCTGGCTTACAGCCAAACAATTTTTCTAAACGCTTGAGTTTAAGGTTTGAGCCACAACCTCGACTTTCGGCAATTCGGTTCGAAAACTTGGTTTGCGTTCCAAGTAATTTTGAAAAATTTTGTTTTTCTTAAGCAATATTTTGGCTCTAAATTCAAATTTCGAATTCGAACCGATTGGAAGTATATATATAAATGAACCGGTTTTGCAGCTTTAAATTGTGTTATAATTATAAACCAACTTGTAAATAGCACGCCCCGTTTTAGCTTCCGTCTGATTCTGCCGAAGAATATGCAAATCTCGGCGCTTGGCTAGCTTCTGCGCCTCCTCCAGGGTAGTAATGCTCATGGATTGATTTTGTCCAATTAGCGTTATCTTTTGTTGTTGTTTGTTTTGCTTTCGCTCATCCGTTTGCTTTGTTGTTGTTGTTGTGGTGGCTGCTTGTGTGAGATAACGGTGCAGAGTAAAATGACGCATTTGTTGTTGCGGCAGAGGCGGTGTCTGTTGAACTGCTGTTACTGCAATTATTTTCGTATATTTCGGCATTTGCATCGCCAAAGAGTGCAGCGATAGCAAGTTGCGTATTATGAATAAACGTTGTTGTTGCATTTTAATTTATTATTATTTCTGTTATTTATATTTTGCAAATTTGTTCAATTCGACAGAGTTGTCATGCTTTCCAAAATAATATCGATATTGTGATAATGACTCCTATCGAAATGCTGCATTGTTGTTATTTATCGATATAACGATAAGTTTTGTGTATTTTTTCTACGATATATTGTGAACAAAAATATATACGCAACAAACAAAACTGATGCACATAAAAATCTCTTAGGAAAATAAAATTAAAAAAATTTAAAATAAATAGTAGCATAAAAGTGGAGTATTTGGGCGCGCATGGATTACGTTTATTGCGGCGGCACCGATCCAATCGGCGCTTCAGAAGACATTTTAAGTATGTAAACAATTATAATTTGTATACGCAAACTTTCTCCTTTTTTTATTTTGTTTTTTGTTTTTCTAACTTTCAGGTGTTTACGATACGGGAACTGCTCGTAACTCTGAGCATTATTCTCCCAGCTTCAACGGCTTCAACATCGGTTCCAGCGATCCCGACTACGTCGCTAACCCAATTCCAATACTTGCTGACGGTGGTGAAAATTATGGCGTCTCTACAGTCGCGTTCGATGACTATGAGGAACTTCTTTGGATGGGAAACCAAGGCGTAAGCAGCATCTAAGTTCAATATTCAATGGGTGCAGAGTATATTTGAGTAGAGCTAGCGTCATCAGCATAAGCTGGCATCATATCCTGCATGAATTGCAATATGGAATAAATATTTTTGATTAGATTCTCTTCTATTACAAATAGGATACCCTTTAGCAATTAAAAAAGGATATATTAGATTTGAAACAGCTAAAACAATTGAAAATTTGGCATAGAAACTCTTCAAATACAATCTTAGCTTCAGATAATCTTAGAATCAAGGATTTAAGCTGCAATTCTAATATTCCTACCCAAAGAGTAGTCGAGCCTGTACCAAACCCGTTCTGCATCTATCTTGAAGAGTTGTAATGAATAACAAATCTAGAACAGAATATCTACCAGCAGTTATACTTTTTATAATTTATTATCTACATCCACAGGGACATGTTACTTCGTACTATACCAGCTCTTTGCAAAAATACACATCATTCCAAGTCCATGCCAGCGATATTGTGCGACAGATCATTACAATTGATTCGGGAGTATTAGTATTAACGCAGACTTCGCTGCGTCATCAGATTCGACGGGGTCTGCCCAAGTTTACACACAAGTAAGAGTTGACTTTATAAATTAATTTGAATTTATTCTAATGTTATAATACACCTTAAACAGATCCAATCATATGGCGGAAATGGTGTGCATGCTGCAATTAACGCCACATCGTTTGGTTATGGCTGGCTTGCAGGACGAACTGATCGATTTTGATATGCGAAGTCTAAAGGAAACCAGGTTGGAACATGTAGGCTCAGCGGGCTGTACGGTGCTGCGCAAGAATTCTCGCTATTTATTTGCAGGTGATCAATTTGGAACAGTCACTTTAAGGGATTTGAACACACTCAGCGTGGAGCATACTATCAAAACGCATACAAATAGTCTCTCCGATTTTGATGTACAGGGCAACTATCTTATATCATGTGGCTACAGTGGCAGGCAAAACAATTTGGCCATAGATCGTTTCTTGATGGTTTACGATCTGAGAATGTTACGTTTAATTTCACCTATACAAGTGCTAATTGATCCACAAATGTTAAAGTTTTTACCTTCACTAACTTCACGTCTGGCCGTCGTTTCTAGCTATGGGCAATTCCAGCTGGTAGACACAGTAGAGTTGAGCGAACCGCGTGTTTCTATGTATCAGATTAATACGAATGGCAGTCAATGCTTAAGCTTTGACATAAGCTCATCATCACAGGCCATGGCCTTTGGGGATCAATCGGGCCATATTAATACAATAGCTTCAGTACAAACACCTCAGCCGCAATTTAATGCCTTCTCACGTAACACTGAATTTGCCGATGTTGTGCCGCAATTGCCCATGGTACCATTTACAGACACAAATTTCCCTCTATCCTCGGTTATGTTGCCGCATTTGTCTACAGGCACACGATGGTTTTCCGATTGGCCCGAAGAGCTTCAGCGTTACGGCTACCATCGCCCAAAAACCATTGATCCTGAAGTTCTAAGTAATATGAAAATGCAAGGTCCCATTGGTTACTCTCCAAATCCGAGAACCGCGCGCCGAAATCAAATACCCTATTGTCTCTCTGAGCAGGGACAGGGTGGTGCTAGCAATGGGATTACTAATAGCAACGCGACAGCCACAAAGACGGAAAATGGGGTGAAAATTATACCCAGACGATATCGCAAAGTGGAATTAAAGTATACTAAATTGGGTACACAAGATTTTGATTTTGAACAACATAATCAGACGTGTTTTGCCGGACTGGAGGCCACCTTGCCAAACTCCTATTGTAATGCCATGTTGCAGGTAAATTATTCACTGTTACAATTACAATGATATTCAGATTTTAAGTATATTTCTCATCTCAGATCCTGTACTTTACGGAGCCACTGCGTCTGAAGCTTATTGGTCACACCTGTTCAAAAGAGTTTTGTTTATCCTGCGAATTGGGCTTCCTTTTTCATATGCTGGATAAAAGCACTGGTTGGTTTTAGTACGCATACAAGTTACGGCTATTACATGATGTACGCAAAAACTTATTTTAGCTTCTACGCCCTGCCAAGCCAGTAATTTTCTGCGCTCATTTCGCACAGTTCCTGAAGCTTCAGCTTTGGGTTTGATTTTAACTGATCGATCGTCAAATGTTAATCTGGTCACACTGATTCAGGCAAGTATTTCAATTTGTATATCAACAAATTTAAAGAGATAAATGGCTCCTATTTACAGAACTGGAATCGTTTTATTTTACATCAAATGCACTATGAAATTTTGGACGAGGGGAAGAACTCTGCGTTAAGCCATTCTCAAAACACATCATTTCTTGGTAATTATTTATTTATATTTTATTAATTTATACTTCGTTACTTCCTATTATCCTATCATATTTCAGGAGAAAGCATGAACACAACTGAAAATTCAGCAACCTCTGATCTGTATGAATCCATCTCTGGTCAGTATAAAAAGTGTTGGGGCTTGTTCTATAAAAGTTCTGAATATATATAAAGTATATTTCAAATCATTAACTTTCGCTTTACAGACGAGAGCTCAAAAGAGGAGGAACGAGAACGTACTAAAATCAATGCAGAAACCGAGATAAGTAAAATCTTTGGAACGAAACAAATATGCGTAAACCGTTGTATTAAATGTCAGGCAGAGGTAAGACATTAAATTCAATTTATAACTGCCTTATTCTATTCTAAAATATTATTACAGAAATCGAAAGAAAATATACTATTGGCTTGCAATTTATCGTATCCGACTCACATTAAAGACAGCGAGCAACATTTTGATTTTGGAAATATCTTGAAGCGATCTCTTAGCTCTGAGAAAAATATACAAGCCTTTTGCGAGAACTGCAAGAAGTTTTCACCCACCAATCAAAGCGTTAAGGTAACTTAAATATAAAGTTAAACATTCAAATTAGTAATTAATTAAATCCCCCTTACTCAGGTTTCCGCGCTACCCCAATTGTTGGCTATTAACTGTGGCCTGAACAATGAAAAGGACATAAGTTTCTTGAAACGTCAATTGAATCGTAGCAATGACAGACCTTCTACTGAGGCAACATCTCTGAGCACCAGCAAGCCCTGCCGTTATGGTGTCAATTGTTCGCGTAGTGATTGTCATTTTATGCATCCAGATCGGTTAGTAAATAAAGAAGAATAACTAGGAAATTGAGTAATAAATTTAATTTATAGCAAGTCTCCGTCGCACACAAACCAATCGAGTAATGCAAACAGTTCTCCGAGTGCTCGCCAAAAATCATGGTTTCCCTTGGCCTTTAACATGGGAGTCAATGAGCAAGGCGAACTGATAGTGCAATCAAACAATTCCGCCGCAAAATCGGATCAGGAAGAGGAGGATGAGGAGCAAGTGCAGCCGCAACAACCGTTCCAGCGAATGTATGCATTGCATGCAGTTGTCTGTCAGATTGATGATGGCACACAAAAAAATCTGGTTTCTTTAGTAAACGTGCGTCAGAAATATCATTCAATGAAATCCGCAACCACGGACACACTTGAGGAGTTGCTGCAGCAGTGGTATATTTTCAATGATTTCAGGTATACATATATAATAAATATATATAAAAGCTATCAATTAATTTAAACAAATACAAAATAATTTAGCATTTCACCCGTTGCACCACAAGAATCTGTGTGGTTCACTTTGGATTGGAAGGTGCCCTGTGTGCTCTTTTATCACTGTCTAGAAGATGATTTAGAAACGGGCATAGTTGCGTTAAATGTTGAAGAGCCTATTCCAAGAAGCATTACCAATATACCTACTAATCCGTTTTTACAGGTAAGACTGTAAAAAAGTCGAGCAAACTTGAAATTAACGTATTTTTATCGTTTTTAAAGGATATTTTGAATCCTATACCAAATAATCTTGGTACAGATGCAACCTTTAAGCCGCTGCAGACAAATGAAATGCCACAAGCAGGCGATTTAATTGCGATGGATGCAGAATTTGTTACATTAAATCCGGAGGAAAATGAAATCCGTCCAGATGGCAAAACAGCAACAATTAAGCCGTGCCATATGAGCGTAGCACGTATTTCCTGTATTCGTGGGTAAGTTTTGTGTTATTCAAGCCATAATTCAATAATTAATACAGACTTATATTACAGACAAGGCCCTGATGAAGGTGTTCCATTCATAGACGATTATATCTCAACTCAAGAGAAAGTGGTTGATTATTTAACACAGTTTTCAGGCATTAAGCCAGGTGATTTGGATGCTAATTTCAGCAATAAACGTTTGACTGCTCTCAAGTATTCGTATCAGAAATTAAAGTTTCTTGTTGATGTAGGTGTTATATTTGTAGGCCATGGCCTAAAAAATGATTTCAGGTGATTTAAATATAATTAATTAGCTTATAAAAGTAATACCATATATTAAATTCAATCTAATATGTTTTTAGAGTTATTAATATTTATGTACCATCGGAGCAAATTATTGATACGGTGCATCTCTTTCATTTACCCCACCATCGAATGGTTTCATTACGTTTCCTGGCTTGGCACTTTTTGGGTATGTAATTTTAGGCCGTAATATAGGATTGAATTTATTTCGAATGCTTTCTTTTATTATAGGTACAAAAATACAATCGGAAACTCACGACTCTATAGAGGATGCCCGTACAACCCTTCAGCTATACAAGCATTATTTAAAGCTGCAAGCGGAAAAGAAGTTTTCAATTGCATTAAAAAATCTATATGATCGTGGCAAGCAGTTGCAATGGAAGGTACCAGAGGACTGAGTACTATAAGCTATATAAGCGAAGTGCCAACTGAAGAAAAATGCATAATCAAGGAAATAGCCAGTACAAAATGCTGCAGCCGGCCAGCGCGAAAGCAAGTTTTTAACGTAATTTTTATAACTGAACCGAAAATGAATTCCATATACTCTAAGATCAATACTGTCAAACCCAAATAAAACCGATCTGCTATATTTTCACTATCACTCTTTTGTTTTTTTAATCAATATTAATTAATAATATAATATTTTTTTATATGGACAACTTGTTGACATTTCTGATGAAACGGAGATTACAGAATCTAGAGACTTATTTTACGAGCATCTATAAATATATATTTGTATAGCGACATATATTGTATATGTATGTTTATATGTGTGTATCAACTTGATCTGCTCAAGCTAATTAAACTTGTTCGCTTGTTGGGTATTGCCCGATTGATTACTATGGGGAATCGCTTAGAATTGAAAACAAAGTAATATTAAAGTAATAGGAATCGATTGAACTTATATTTATGGTATAAACGAGTATATAATTATATACTATATACATATATAGCGCCAGCTTGAGTTAGTGAGCATCTACTAAATCTGGCATATTTATCAGTTTTGTTAGGGCATGTCAAATTTAACAGATAGCCTGAAATTAGCAGCTCAAAGCCATCCCAAGTAGATGCAAGCTGTTGGGTCAGAAAGAGTACTATAAACAGCTGGGCAGCGCTCGACTAGCAGATACTCAGTACTTAAGTTTAAAATGCAGTAATAGATTTTCTATTTATTATCCGATTTTTAATTAGTTTATAGCATACAAAAGATGACACTTAATAAAATCAATTTATAATTTAAGATTGAAATTCATTTTTGTAGTTGTTACAGGAGTTTACGAACCTAAATTTTACCTCCGAAGCTCTAATAGTGTCCATACATTTGCATAAGATTAATGGACTCGCTTTCAATGAGTACAGAGAATTAAGAAGAATGAAATTCTGAATTTCCCAAAGCGCCGATCGCTTGCGCTTATCAAGCCGAACGAACGGCCGTCGTGTGGGGAAATTTCTGGTACGACAACTGCCGATTGGCACCTGTTCTATAACTAACTATAAATACGGGAAGAACTTAGCTTTAAGAGCATTCAGTCGTTGGAACAGCTATACAAGGCAACATGGCATCGAGTCTAATACTTGGATTAAGCGCACTGCTTTTGGTTTGTGCTGGTAAATTATTGGAAATATAGTAAAAGATTTATGCTTTATCTATAATAAATTGAATGCTTTCAAAAACAGCAGTAGATGCGCAGAAAAATTATGATGGACGCAATGGTCCACACGTATTCGGGCCTCCGGGAGAGCAGGTTTATATACGTGGTCAGAATGAAGGACCCTACAATGTGCCTGGAACTCCAGGTACCTTCCAGAACTCACCTGCACGTGGCGAGCATGTTTATACAGATGAACGGGGCACCACTTATGTGCATCGCAAGGGCGGTAACGGAGGAGCAGGTAAATGCATTTATCTTAATGAAAAGAAACGTAAAATTAATAATAATTTGAAATTTCGTACGTTAGGTACACATAGCATAAGTGGACCCAATCTAGTGGCTCATCGTGGACCGGCACAACCTGGTGCTTATGGTGCTCAGGGTCCGCTCTCTGGCCCTGCCACTCGACCCAGACGAGGCGTCGTCATCAGTCGTCCGGATCGTGTGGTTGCAACTGGCGGCGGCACTACCTATATTGGGCGCAATCGCCGGGACATACATGTTGGTCGTCCGGACCGCACCGTAGATTACAGCTCTGGTGGTGATTTTGTTATACAGCGTCATAGTCGCAGCCCACAACCACAGTCTGGCTATATTAGTCGTCCGGATGGACGTTCCGTTAGCTATGGTCCTGGCGGTTTTATTGCTAACGGTCAGGATGGACGTACTGTCGCTCACTCCCTGAGCCGCAAGCGTCGTGCTCGTGTCCAGGGTGAGAATTTTGTTGCACGCGATAATCAAGCCGGCGTCTGGAACGACCAAGTGTCCGTTTGGAAGCGTCCTGATGGACGCACTGTAACCATCGATCAAAATGGCAATGTCATCACTTCGGGCAGCCCCAATGGACGTGGTCCACAACGCGTAAGTTCTTAACACAGTTTTGAATAAAAGAATATTATTATTAATACGAGAATTCTTTCCCACAGTATTCCGGTTAAACTGGCAGACTGAGCTGGAAGCTGGAACACAATCGATTAAATACTGCAGCGAACAATGCAGTCAATAAATTATATTATTATTTAAATGTTTTAGCCAAGAATTCCTAAGAAATGAAGTAAATTAATGAATGGAAATTAACAATTATTTAAATTAAATGTATTTTTATTTAAAATTCTAGTTGCTTGTTTAATGGCAGCCAATTATTTTTTTATTATGCTTCCACAGAAGCTGAGCTTTATCTGTTGACGTTCACTCAACTTTTTCTTTGCCTGGGTATTACCCGACGACTGATTACGGCGTGAAATCATTTCAATGCAAAACAAAATATTAAGTATATTCTAAATAAAACTTTATACTATATATTTATAGCTAGCGAAGCAAAAAGATCTAATTATCAGTTTTGTTTTGCTTAACTAGCACAAGTACGATCTGTTTATATCAAACCGAATGGAATTAATGGACTAATTACAGCTCCAGGTTGCCTTTTGAAGCAGATTAGTTACTCTTAGCCTATACTATCTTCCGACTATCATCAAAACTGGAAAAACCCGTCACTTTTCGAACAATTATTCGTTTCGATTGAGTAGCGCAAAAGAGCACCGAATATAGCACCAATATGACAATATCATTGGGTGTATTTCTCTCTGAAATAAGTAGACAAATAATTTGCAGATCTTTTTGCTTATTATTTTATGTCAATGTAAGCATAAATAGTTTGTTTGGTCATTTAAAATGTTGCTGTAGTTCTTGCAATTCGCTTGACAAGTGCAAGATCAGGGTTATCTTTGAGACGCCGAAATTTACATACTCTTGCAGGCTGAAATAATCAGCTGAAAATTGTTGTTAAATTTATGTATTTTGACGGCAGATGCTTCGATGACTGCTCTGTATATTTCGTTATAAAATTATAATACTCCTTGCAGGGTATAAAAACATATTTAAATTTATTTAAGACTTAAATATATAGAGCATATATGGTTCGTTGTGTTTAAATTTATTATGGCCGCACTTTTATTTGGCGAGCAACGAAAAATATAAATTTAGAACAGAGGGTTCCTACAACATATATACATATATACAATATAACTATATAAAAATATTTTGTACTAACATTTCTAGTTTTTTCGGTCAGATTGTGCTTAAAATGTATAATGCTTTTGGAAAAAAATCGTCCTAAATTTGAATTTGAGTAGAGAATTAAAAACAAATAGATATAAACCTTTTAGGAAAGAATCAAATAGCTTGTAAATGGAAAAGATTTGTCATTTTTTTCGCACCAATTATATATTGGCTAATTGTGAGGATGTTATATGTAAAAGGGCATTCTCCTTAAATCTGTCGCATTACCAAATGGCCGAGCTGCCCGCAATTATTGAGAAATGTGAAACGTTGATGAAGTTGTTTCTAAATCAAAATAAATTAACAAAGGTACAAAATTTGTGATACAAATATAGAAATATATATATATAAGTATAAGGTATATACGCACACAGGTACCCTCTAGTTTGGGCTGTTTAATACGTTTGCAAGTGCTGGCGCTGGACTATAATAAACTCGATGAATTTCCCGAATGCATCTGTCAGTTGGTCCGTTTGAAATTCCTTAATATCAGTTGTAATAATATAACACATCTGCCACGAGAATTTGGCCATCTGACATTACTGGAGACCTTCTGGTGCAATCATACGGGTCTACGAAAATTGCCTGATGAAATCTCCAATTGTGAAAAGCTTCAGACACTGGGTATACGGGGAAATCGTTTGCGTGCTTTGCCCGACTCTATAGGCAGCCTGTCGGAACTACGCTGGTTTACTGGCGAAAATAATGAGCTCAGTGATGTTCCAGTTACCTTTGGAATGCTGCTAAACTTAATACATCTAAACCTAAAGGGAAATCATCTTAATCAACTGCCACCCATGCTAGTAGACATGCCCAAACTTAGATTCGTCTTTCTCAATGAGAATCAAATTAGGAAAGTACCTACTCAAGCTGAATTAAAGCAACTGCAGTCCCTACGAATGCTGAATTTGTCAAGGAATCCCATCAGTGCACATTCAGACCTACAGAAACTGGCGCAGGTAAGCTTGTCCTAACCTTGAATATGCTGTTGAAATCACTAGCAAAGCAAGGCTATACTCGGCGAGCCGAATACCGAACAGGCAGACGGACGGACGTTCAGACAGTCGGGCTTGATATAATTCTTGAACGAAACTTATTAAAATTGGTAGTAAATTAAAGAACTTCTATTTATAGGAACAATCAAATATTTATATTGAAATGGCAGCAGAGGAGGTATATCATAATTCTGGATTAATGCAAAGTCGATATACTCCACTAGTTGCACAAGAACAGCCAGATAATCAGGAACAGGAATCTTCCTCAGATTGGGCAAATAGCGCTCGCACCAGTCAATTGGATAGTACGGATGAGAGTTCGTTAGAAAACACCATTGAAGATTTAAGCGTTATGCTACCGGAAATGTCGCGTTACGTAACAACTTTTTAAAATTAATAAATGACAAATCTGTTATTTTTTTTAACTTCTTTTTTTTTTTTTTATTTGTATACTCTGTAACAAATAACCGTAACGATTGAAATGCGCCAATAAATATATAACCTTTGGGTTACATTAGATTGTACAGGAAATTGCGTCAATATGACCGAAAAGTAAAACTTAGAAATTTCTTATTTAACTAGACATCTTCTTGATGAGTTCTTCATCCTGCATAGACATGGCGGTTAGCTTCTTGCCAATCTTTTCGTGTATATCCAAATATTTTGCAACACATCTGTCGATGCAGACCATTTCGCCTTTGCCTGTAAATGATAAGAAACATTAGAATAGGTTTTATTATCAAGTCGAGAGTGCACCTATAAAGCGCTCTAGAGATTACACAAATATAGTATATTATTTTCCCAATTTTCCCAGAGAAATACAGAAGACTTTGATAACCTAGCATACATATATTGTATTCAGATTTTATTCGAACTACTCAACGCCAAATGCATAGACCAAGGAAACCAATTTTTAACGTTCTTGCTTGTTTTTCATACATATTGTTCCTATAGTTGCTATATGATATAGTTGTTCGATTCGGTCGGATCAGACATAGGGGCTGAGTGCAACAAATAGAATGGCCCATACCATGATTCAGCTACTCGTTGTAGAGAAGGCCTATTTTAATTTAGTCATGCAATGCCGATTTTTTTTCCACCCAATATAAGATAACTTAATATGAAAGAGACCGACGGACGGAGTCGACAATATACATTTACGCTCATTCAACTCAAATACGAGCCTCTTTTAGACCTTTTTATGGGAAAACTACAGGGTATTAACTCACCTAATTCCGATTCGCCGTAGCGTGGTGGAATACACTTCTTATGACAGGCACTTGTCATGCGGTTATATAAATCGGACATCATTTCAATTTCCATTTCTTGCATTAACTGCAATTTAGCCTGGTCGGCAACGCTTATTTGGGGCATGGCCATTTTAATGTATTAAGAATTTTATATAGTTGAAGTTTAAATTATGTGATGTTTTTTTCTTTTTGATTTCCTAATCAAAACGTCTGTCCGAATAAGTGTTCTCGTATTCCCCGTGATTTGCCTTTTTCATACGGTCTCGCACACGTAATGTTTCGAATCGGCGGCTTTCAACAGATCTTTTAGACAGAACGAATGCGTACACACCACCAACGGTTAAAACAGCCCTAATTTAAATATATCAATTTAATTTTTGTAAAACATGTGAACGTAATTTGTAGTACATACCAACATACAGCAATTCGCCCAGCGTTTCCAAGCGGCATTGTCAATAGACAGAGTGTGACTGTACTGGCATTTACGAAAATACCAAAAATACTGTCAATCTGTCAAGTGCATGCTTAAAATTATCGATATATATTTTGCTATCGATATTTCGGTTTTCGTTATTCAACTTTTTTTACGTTTTTTAAAAATTTATATTTAGATTATAAATTAATAAAAATTATATTTATTTTAAATATAAATATTTCAATTCCAAATTCGCAAATTGTAATTTGAATTCACTTTATTTAATATTTAGAGATGAATAAAAATAAAATAACCGCAGTTAGTAGCTCTAGTTTTGAGATTTGTTTTAAAATATATATATTATATACTTTGATTAATTCAGAAAATATTTGTATGTATTCTTTTGCAATCTATATATTGAGATTTGACACTATGAAAGAAACATATTGGCAGTCCCTTATGATGTGTATTTCTGATACTTGAATACACGATTACAAAATTAAAATAATAAAGTTGCATTAAGAGCAGGCTTTTATTGACAGTGCATCACAAACCGTTTTATTCCCATATACTTATATCTATGAATATGTACTCGTTTTTGTGTACAAAGTACACTCGACATATGTAAGTATATTTAACAAATAATAAATACATTATAATACTTATGAAAAAAATATTATTAGATAAAGAATATAATTAACAATGGTCGCTTGCGGATAGAATAGCGAATTTATCAAAACAAAACATTTTTAAACATTCTTTCCTCTCTTTTTTGGTAATTATATCTCAGATTCAAACTAAACAAAAATCAAACTTTACATCACAATCATAACGCGATCCTCAAACTCTTCTATCCGAACATATTCGAAAAATTGAATTATGTACATGGTACAAATTACTTTCGATCAAAAAACTAAGAGTAAACATTTAGGAATGGTCTTATGTACATATGTATGTAAAGTAAATACTATATTATTGCACATGTCGCTTAATGTCGATTTATCTGGATTGGTTTCGAATTTAGCTGGGTTTCACGCCAAACCAGCTCATTTTCCAATTTAATGTATCGTGCAGTAATTTTTCTTCTTCCGCGGTGAGCTGCAGCAGTGTGGAGACGGCCTTTATTAAATGACGCGCTTCAACCTGGTAAGAAACGTATTGTTTGGTATATTTTTAATAGTATAAAAAAGAGCACATTTCTTACCTCTCTGCTTGTTAAGAATTTGACGATAACATGTTTCAGATATTTAAAATTTACTTCATCCATTATTATGCAATTCGGTTTGCTATCCGACTGGAAACTTTCAATAGGCGCGTGTGAAATTCTAAATGCGGGCGTTACTTGTTCAGTATCGATATCTATTGTTGCAGATTGCGAGCTACGAAACTCTTTTTGTAGGGTTTTCTTAAGATCTCCCAGGCGTTGATTTAATGTTTTTATTGTCTGTTATACATCAGAAAAGTTATATAAGATTACGGATAAGTTTTTTTAATTATTTTAATTCTCACCTTATTTTTTTCAATAATTTCCCGTTGGGTTAGCTCATATTTTTCCAAATCTGATGCATTCTTTTCCGCAGCATCGTTTAGTAATTGCAATTTCAGACGAGTCTCCTGTACATCATTCTCTAGCTGCTTGTTTTTGTCTTGCAAATCATTTGATTCGGTTTGCTCCATGCGTAATTCCTTCTTCAGCAATTCTTCGCTCTGGGAGATTTCAGCATTGCGCAATAAGGCAGTCAGTTTCTCTTCACGCTCTACTTCCAATTTCGCTTGCGTATCGGTTAACAGCTCCTGCTTCTCGCTGATTTGTGTGCGCAGCTTTTGAGCGATCTGTTCTGCATTTTTAACATATTCACTGAATCTTTCATCGCCCGCTTCGAGACGTGTTTTGAGATCATTTTTTTCGGATTCCAAAGTTTCCTAAGTTCAAGGTTTATTATTGATTTCAGAAGAGCGTATTCAAAAATAAAGGGGTAACATAATTGTTTTTCTTTTTGTAAGTAGTAAAAGCATTTTAATAAATTATAATACAACATTTGATTGGTTAAAAGAGAAAATGCTACAAAATTCTTAATAGTATGACAGAAGTGTAGGAAAAAAGGCTTTACATGCAAACAGAATATTTTGTTAGTAACTATTTAATTACTTAAATCTTGTTATTACGTATGTTAATTTGTTATGTATTTGTGTGTGTTTGTTATATAAGGTGCCACTGCTAACCGCCAACATCAGATGGGATACTCACAGATTTCTTGCGCTCAAAAATAATTTGCTGTTCATTCTCCTCGCGGCATTCTTTCAGTGCGCTATTCAGTTCATCCACTTCGTCTTCCAATAATTTAATCTATATTAAAATAAAAATAGGCATATAATTGAAGGTAAACTGAAATGTGTTAAAAACTCCATAATAAAAAAATGTCATTACCTTATCGTCTCGTTGTTTCATTTCAATATTTGCTTTTTCCAGCTCAAACTCGACTTTTTTGCGAGTCTCTGTAGCATCATCACGCGCTTTCAGAGCTTTCCGTTTCTCGGTGGTTTCTTCTGCTACCTGCTGCGACAGGCGACTAACTTGTTTTTCCAATGCAAAATTTTGACCACTCCAAGAGCTTTTTATGTCGGATAATTGTAGATGTGCCTCTTCCAGATGCTGTTCGAGCATTTTGTGTTCTTGTACAAGTGCCTGCACTTGTTGCTCGGCATTTAATTTTGGTAATGCTTCGAGTCTAGCTTCTTGAACAATTCGCAAGCGCATTTTCATATTACGATTCTCTTCTTGAACGGCCGCCAAAGTCGTTGTTAATTGGCTCTTTTCCTGTTCTGTTGCATGACGTAATTGCTCTAGTTCATCACGTAAATCCTCAGCTATAGATTCCATTGTGCGTAAACGATCCAGTTCTTGATTACAGTTCTCAATTTGCTGCTGATACTGCCGTATGGAATTGAGATGATCAACGCCTTCCTGTTCACGAAATCCCAGCAAACTTTTCAGCTTATCAATTTCAATTTGCTGCAAATTTTGTATCTTTTCCTGTTCCTCGCAGTATATATCCTTTTGCGTCTGCGCAACTCTTACGGTTTCCAATAGAATCTCGTTTGTCTTATCCACTCGTGTCTTTTCCTCCTGCAGCTGTTGTAGATTCTGACTGAGGCTGCTCACTCGAGAGGACAGCTCATTACATTGGCTTCGCAGCTGACACAGTTGTTCAGACTGTTAACAAAAATAAATATAGATAAGTATATATAAAACAGCTGTTTCAAAAATATTTTATATTTCGAATTCTAAAAAGAATCTATCTGTCTTCAGAGTGCCGAAGTTTTAAATACCCTTGCAATTTGAATTTAATTATTATACTCTATTTGTAAAATATTGACAACCTTAAATAAATTACTTAACATATCTCCAATAACAAAAAGTTCCTTACTATGTTAATCTACGTTCCTTTAATGGCCTATATGGTTATCCGATATTATCCGATAAATGAGAGAGATAAGATATAAAAACTGAGCGATAACTTTTCATAGACAGGCGGATGTAGTTCCAATTGGGAATAGAAGTACATATAAGTGTATATATAACTGACTTCTTTGAGGCGCTACTAGCTGACTGAACAAATGGGGCGACCTCATGCAAGGGTATAGAACAATATTTGATGTTTGCCCCGAATTTACCTCATTGTAGACACCGCCCACATCATCAGTACAGTTGGAATTAATGCTCACACGACGGCTACGTAGACGATAATTATTGTTGTTGTTGTTGCCGTATCGCGTCTGCGGCTGGGATGTTGTTGACGTGGAAACATCTTCTCCAGTTTCCTCCTTTATTTTGTTTTTAAGTGTTGCAAACATTTTTAGTATTTTTTTGTGTGGGGGAGGGAGACGGGCAGCCAGAATTATGTATTTAGTTTATCGCGAGGTGGCACACCAATCACCGTAACTTGTGACTGGTTAGTATAACATTGCTCCAATTTAATGCGTGAATTGTGTTGGTATGTTTATTGTTTATCAACGAAATGTTAATTTATTTAAATTTGCAGTCTATGTTTCTTCTTCTTTAGGGCACTACTTGAAGGCTGAGGCTGCCACCTGGGTTAATTTTTTCTTATTGGCAACAGAGCTAAAGGGTTGTCATTGTCACTTATGTGTTATCGATAAATACAGACGGTGGCGCCAAAAACGACCTTTCCTATTTAGATTATTTCGTTAATTAAGTTGACTAGTTGTTTCGCATTATGATTTATCTTGTAGGCTGCATTATATCAATAAAAGGATACGTTAAGAGCGCTATATTTCTTTGGACTACTATTCACCTGTTTTGCATGTGAATGCTGCCACCTTGTTGATATTCTATAACTGCAATCACTGTGACTTCCAAAGCATTTTATCGATAAAAATTGATATAGACGCCAAAAAAACATCTGACAAGAGCGCGCTAAAATTTTATAATTGTTTAATAATTACCCAAAAATTTGTTTATGTTAACGATAACTGTTTATTAATTTGTGAAGTTTATTAATTAATTAAAAGTGCAAGAAAATGGATCAGGATCAATCAAAACAAACGCCGCGGGACTATAATGCAAGCGATGCCTGTACTTCGTCCTTAAAGGAAATATCATTAATTGAAACTGTCACCAGTTTTCTAGCCGAAAACGGAGCTGCTGACGTAGATCCAAGGGTACTCAAAAATCTAGCTGAAGCACTGTCCAAACGCATCGATTCAGATGAGTGAGTATATCCTCTCTATTTTTGTCTTATTGGGCATTTTCTATGTATATTCTGGCAGTGCCTTTGAAGTTTATGGGCCTTTCTATGCAAGTGCATCGCGCACCTTGGCTTTGATCCAAAACTAAATTTGTATTAATAAACTCTGCTGCTTCGTTGGTTCATAATACTCTTGCAGAGAGTATTATAATTATGTGCAACTTATTGAAACAGTGTAAGTCATATTTATCTCTGCAAGTCTTCTGAGTCTTAAGGAAAGTTAAGCGTGTACGACTAAGAAATACGCTATACCCGAGCAAACATTTCAAGTCTCATATGCCTAGAGAATCACTCTAAAGGCAGTGCTGCCTCTTTTTGCATAGTTTCTTCATATTTATCTCTTTATGTAAAAACTATTTTTTCCTTTCTGATGGATGAAAAAAGAACTTGGTTATGCTTAGAAACGTATTTACCAAATTTTGTCCATTATATCTTTTGAACGGAGAGATATAAATATGGTTAGATTGCTTCGGGTGAACAAGAATTTGTAGAAGTTTTCTTCTGCCTCTTCTTCAGTAAGTTGTCCCCTAACTTACTCCTACTCTTTTAATGGAGTATAAAGAAAATTCGTTTGGGTTCGAACATATATTAAGTGAACCCAACAGCTTGCACTCTTGACATGAAAGAGTATTCAAATTTTGAAAAACGCGCCGAAAATAGTCGTTCTTTCACCTCGAACTATTTACTTTTGGCCCAATACTCATCCAAGCGAAACCGAGAAAAAAGATAAAGAAGAGGCGGACAGAAGAGACAGAGCAACAACTGCACTGTCCAATTAACATCAAAAGATCAGAGACAAGTAACTAAGCGGAGGAGCACAGGGCGCACACTCTCTTAGACAGGTCAACCCCCTCACTTCTGTACGTTTGTGAGAGTATGTACATAACCCACCCCATTTTACGCCACTGAAACAGAGAGAGAGAGAGAGACTGAAGAGCAGAGTGCTGCCGAACCCATATGGCGGGTGAGTGGTGCACGCTCCGGAAAATACGAGCGACATCTGTTGTGCATTTGTATTGAGCTATTCTCATTGAGCGCATTTTTCCTTACGGAGCAAAACGAATGGTCGACGGATGGGATGATGCTGCCTCTGCCGCTGGGTCTTTTCTCTCGGTTATCTTGATGCGCATTTTCAGTTCTATTCTGACTTTCGGTTTATTTAGACATGTTATATACAACGTTATAGGAAGAACAATATATATGCATATATATATATATTTAATATTATTTTGATTCGTTTGTTGTGATTGTGCTTCGTATCAGTCTCGCTGCGTGTCGGACGGACATTCATACATACATACATACATACGTCGTCTATATGTATATACACAAATATATAAACATTTAAATAAGTGCTCTTAGTGAGAAATATATCTGTAAAATTGTGACACTCATCGTAAATAATCGTATTCAAAAAAGAAATAATACGGTTATATAAATTAGATGTGTATGTATACAGACTTATATGCCAAAGTCTGAGTGGAGGCGCCTCATTTTATTGTTGTTGATTTCCTTTGTTGTTGTTGTTGTTGTTGATGCTGCGTCTAAATTTAGTTGTGGAAAAATACGTATTTATTCACATGTATATACAGTATTTATGAGTAAGTATTGCATTCAATGTATTCACTATAAAGGATGATTTCCTTTGTTGTGCAGAATACCCCTACTGAGTGTCCTAAAACACCACCATCCTGGCGTTGATTGCAGTACAGTTTTCTCATGTATTCCTTTATCCTTATAGTGCCGGAGCTTGTGCTTAAGTGCTCAAATTCACTTCCGTTTTTTTTCTCAGTGCACACACAGCGCTAATGGCGTTTTTACAAAATGCATTCGAGAGACGCCTTCATTTATGGGCAAACGTTATAAACAAGTATCTTGTTTACTTTTTAGCTTTACCCCAACTGATTGGGGCTGTTTTTTGCTTTTTTTGCTGTATTTGTTACTGCTTGTTTGGCGCCAATATTTGTTAATTAGTAAAGCGACCTTAGTTTAGTTTACACACATTTAAGAAATAGCATTTGATTTCTAATATATTACTCAAGTTTCAAATACAAACAACATCGCTTTCCTAGGGAACTTCCAAGCCATTTCCTCTATATTAAATGTCTCTCTAGTCACTGATTAAACATGAATAGCATAATAACAAGCAGAGACAGCATTTCTCTTCCTCTCGCCGAATATTACATACCCTTCCAGGCTGGAATAATATTTTTAACGAATGCTCCAATGGCAGCTATTTGGCATAATACTTTCATCTTATTAGTTAGAAAACACACATCTAACATGCTATTTTCAGAGACTAAAAAGTTTTGCTCGCAAGGACTTTTCATGTTCCATTGTTCTATTTCCTTCCATTGCTGCCTTCAAGTATTTAAGTAATTCAAATAATAATTTGCATTCTTATTTTCCTTTAATTAACTTATGGAGTGAGTCTGCAGCATTTAACAATAAACAAAAACAATATGTAGAAATTTCGGTCAGGTTCAGGGATCAATTACTAAATGGGTTTGGTTCATGATTTCTTGAAGCTGAAAGAACATTCTTACGTATACATAATATATATGTATATATATATATATATATTTATTTTTGTGTATGTAGATCAAGGTTGCAAGCTGATTTTTAACTATAAAAAAATGTATACTCAAAATATAATTTATTAATGGTTTATTACCCGTATCTACTGCAAATACTGTGAAAATTTAAATGGTTTTCATATGAAATACCTTTTTAATTACTACTAAGATTTAAGCCGAAATCCGTTTTGAATCTGTAATCTAATCTGACAAATTCTTTGGCTTGCAGCCTTGTTATAGATACTATAGATACGAGTGTATTTGTATCTTAGAGTGACACCTGTTGTATCTACCTGTATTTGCAGTACCTTAAACCACATATTTATATACTCGTAGTCATTGATTTTTGGGCTAGAGACCGTAGTAACCATAGCTATGGCGTTCTACTGAGGCAAAACAAAAGCCCAAAAAAAAAAATGAATTATTGTATTGCTGGCCCAGGAATGGTCAGAAATATTTCACGTCACAAATGCAATTCTTGTTTTTGGCATTAGTATTTGTGTTTTTGCTCATTTCCCAAAATAAAATTTTTATGCGTGCGGTGGCCCACATGTGTCGTCGTCTGTCGCCGTGGACAGGGGCATAGATGGTGCAAGGGGCCGGAGCCGGAGCTCATTCAAATTTGTTCTAGATGAAAGCAACATGAAGATTTCTTTAGCAGATTTTGCCCTCAAAATCTGCATTTAAATCTATATAAATCGCTTCCCAGATAAAGCTCCTGGGCGATGTGCGATGTGAATGATGTTGTGGACATTTGCCTCCCAAAACATGCGCCTTGGCAGCCACTCAGCCCGCCAATGACTCATAGACGCCGCAAAGTATCGCACGTATATTACGAGTACTTTGGTCTAACCTCAGAGTATACGCTATACCTATACATATATATATATATATATATATATATATATATATATATACCTGCAGTGAAGTTGCATTTATAGACTGGTGTGTGCCGCAAGTTATTTAGGATAAGCTCAACAACAAAAACAACAACAAAATAAAGTGACGCATCCGTTGAATTAAATTTAATTAGAATTGTAATACTTACTGTATTTATATCGTCAGTATTTTAAGTGTACTGGAGTGAACAATACCTGAAGGTATCCCCTGTGTGTTAATGTCTATGTTCGTATAATATAACAATATAATGGCGGGTATATTTCGTTCGATCTCTGTGAACAACTCCTCGAATGATTCCCCACGTCGGACGCCCTTAAAACGGTATTCAATTTGTAATGGAGCTGGTGCTACGTACTGGTAAGTTCATATTTTTATACGTTAGTATAGGTATTTCCCTGTCCTAATTTATTTTTTATGTAGTCCAAGTTTTTGAGTCGCAACTTGGTTCGGACATTGCTGAGTTTGGTTTAGAAATAAGGCTTCCCTTGAAACAGTTGTTGGAAGAAAAACTGTCTAGAGAGTTCTACATTCTTTTTTGGACAGTAAATGTAATTCAAACTATTCACTTATGTTTTATATATATACATACATATATATAGCCTAAACTATAAACTATAAAATCCCAATTTGTTGAAAGACTAGGTGTGCCTCTTTTTGTGTGTTGGAAGAATTTATACGCTTCAGTGAACTGTAGACCGAATTTTCGGCTTTAGCTTCTATATATGTGTGTGTGTTCTATATAGACATATATGTTGTATTTAAATCAATTTTTAATTAAGTTTGACTTTGAGATTTAATGACTTTAGTTTTAGGGGAACAGAGCTCAAATATTTTTTAGGAAATTCGAGTTTTTAAGGGCTTGGGAGAATTGGGACTTCGAGAAGAACAAAATAGTAGAATAGTTTGGAAACTTACAGTTTGTGATGTTTATGCTACAAGTTTTAAATTAGCTATAAAAATATTATTTAATAAGTTGCACATTGGTATTCGTAGGCTATAAGCCATATTTATAAACTACCAGTTAATTATAGGTGCTTGAAACAGCATATTAAACAATTCAAACCTGTTTAAATTGACCTCCACACTAGAGATGAGCGCATGAAAATATCGTTAAATCAGATAAGGAAATTGAAAAGAATTCAAAAACACTTTCAACCACTATGATTAATACAAGAAGCGAATAATCGTGAAGAATTCAGGAAAATAGCATAAATTGTTTCATTAAATTATGCAGTAAGAAAGTGTATATATTATTTGGAATTACCTTAAGTTTATAAGGCGCAATATCGTACTCATTAGTACTCACATCTCCACAAGATAGTGACTGGGAGCTACGCTTCATCATAACAATAGTATCTCAGTTCATTCGTGGTCAAAGCTTGCCGGATCACTGCCGTTCATTGCAAAGTATATAGAATAATGCATAAATTCGGACTGGGAATATGGATTTGGCTGCTTGCATCTCTATCACCTCGTTTGGGGCATCGTTTAGAGCCCTGTGAATTGGCTGGTCAACTTTACATATTAGATGTGCCCAAAGCGGAACTACCTAACTGGCTGTGTATAGCCGACTTTGAGAGTC
Organism: Drosophila repletoides; assembly: GCA_018150835.1. Taxonomy (NCBI): domain Eukaryota; kingdom Metazoa; phylum Arthropoda; class Insecta; order Diptera; family Drosophilidae; genus Drosophila; species Drosophila repletoides. The sequence continues at coordinate 15,002,750 of JAECWQ010000089.1, forward strand.
GCTTCAATACGCATGTAATCGGCATGGCAAACTCGGACGGCTCTCGGGATTATGGTATTTTTCAGATCAGCGATCGGTATTGGTGTGCGCCTCCAGAAGAAACGCCCTACTATGCCTTCAACGAATGCAACATAAACTGCACAGAACTACTGAGCGATGATATCACAACGGCTGTCCGATGTGCACGCCTTATCAAGCAGCAGCAGGGCTGGTCAGCTTGGTCGGTTTACGCCAAGTTTTGCAATGGAACATTAACAGACGCCGAGCAGTGCTTCCAACAGAACGAAAACAGCAGCAGCCTATCAAATTGTACAGAAATCTCTTGTATGGAGACAGACGAGTCCGACTTGAACTCTGTTACGGACACAAATACTGAGATCGAGACTACGACTATCGTAAAGGAAATGGATTAAACATATTTAGCTTTCATATCACTGCCAACTTAATTATACTTTTAGAGTTTTTATTGTAGAATACTCGTACTTGTGTATTAAAGTGTATAAGCCATATACCATATGCATTGTTTATTTAAAAGACTTTTGATATCTTGGAAAACTGATTGCTTTCGGAAAATGCAGTGAACTCGGAACGATTATGAACCCATTGCTTTAGCACGTATTAAATAAAAGTTTATAAGACTTGTACGTTTTTAACAATTAGTTATGCATAGTGATCCCTGACTTATTTTATAAACTTCAGTTTCAATAATCGGAGATAAATTTTATTTAGATTTTTAAGTAAAATTATGCTTAGATAAATGGCACACAACAAAATTGTGTAAGATAAAAGCTTCATTTGATTGGAGCGGGAATACTTTTAAGTAGGATATCCTCAGGTCTTATGATATGTGTCAGATCAGAAATATTTACTCCTTCCTATATATGGGCTTTTTCTTAATATATAAGGAATGAAGTATGAATATTGATTTGAATTATGACACGAATCGATATAGCCATATTTCTAGCAAACTAGTTTCAGTTTTTAAGCTAGCTGCAAGAAATTTGGCATGGAGTCTTTCTTATATTTCACTGGTGGAACCGGATGAGACAAGTATATCATAAAACTACCATAGAATGGGAGCAAAACATTTTACTATTCATGATATTTTGATAAACACACCACAAATTATTAAGATTGAACAACTGCGTCCTAAAGATGTACTTTTGGTCAAAATAAACCAAATTTAGAAACAATTTTTAAAGTCAATTCTAGAGTGCAAGGGTATCTAAACTTTGGCGCGTCGAATTTATATATATTTTGAAGTCAATGGAAATTATCTTATCTTATTTTTTTTGTAACTTTTAGACTTGTTTTCGTCTGTGCTAACTCGTTTCTCTCCTCTCTTATTTACAGCACAAGCCCCGGAAGTATTCAAGATGTAACCCTGGAAAATTCATGTAAGTGTGAAAGGAATACAAGAGCAAATTGAAATTTGACAGAATCGTAAGAAAATATATTTTTTTACAAATATTCCATTCTGATAGGCCGTGTTTAAAATGTCAGAGTAAATGTATATTTTCGTGTAGTTTTCATTTACGGACACACTCGTCCGTAGCACTATATCCATATCAGTCACTCTTAAGTAGTTTACTTTTTATATTTTTTATTTTTTGTCAAAATGGGCAAAGATGGTTTACCATCGACGGTAACTCCGCGAGCCTTTAGCGTTAGTGATTGCCCCGGTTCTGCAGGTGGGTGAAATTGGACTAATCCAAAATTTGATTATATTTTTTTTTGGCCAAATACCAGATACCAGTTTCGATGCAGGACGTGCTCCGGGAGGTATCACTTCACCTCAGCAGGGGCGTTCAATGCGTGAACTAGAGGAACAGATGGCAGCACTGCGCAAGGATAACTTTAATTTAAAGCTGCGTATTTATTTCATGGAGGAGAGCTATCATGGCGTACGCGGAAAAAATACAGACGATTCCCTAAACAAGCAGCTGATCGATTCTAAAATTGAGATTGAACTTATGCGCAAAAGAATAGAGGAAAAGACCGAACTCTTAAAGGATGCCGCAAGGGCTATCACACAGCATGAGGAAATTCAAAAAAAATCGGATCGCGAAAATCAGAATTTGGTTGTGCAAATGCAGGAATACATAAATCAGTTAGAGGTATTTCTAAGAAGTCTTTCTTTTCAATACGAAAATTAATATTAAGCTTTGGGTTATTTTTTAATTCAGGCCAAAGCCCAAGAGAAACCTGAACAAACCTCCGCTGAAGAGCTGACATGGGGAAAATTCACTAATCTGGAAATGGAGGTTAGCAGCAAAATATTGTGGTTTTCCAAGAGAATTTTAATCATTAACCAAGTATATTTTTAGGTGGTAAGGCTGGAGCATGCACTGATGGATGCTAACAAGCGTGAGGCTGAGCGAAACAGGCAACAAGTCATCACTGATACTGCTATAGCAGAACGCCAGGAGTCTTTAGTAGCATGTGAAGCTAAGATAGAGGAGCTTGCTATTAAAAATGCCAAATTGGTAGAGCAACTCGATAAGCTGACCGCAGCAAAAGCCTCGGCAAAAGTAAGTACAATTATTTCAATAGCATTTTAGTATTAGTTTTTTCGAAAAACATGGAATTTTTAGCAAATGATAAAAACTCAGAAGTTAGAGCTAACTAAAGAGCTAAAAGAGAATCGACGTCTGCTTATTGAATTAAATGTCACCGATGATAATATGCGTCGTCAGAATAATTGCCTCGATGAAGCAATGAAAATATTAGACATTCAGAAAAGCACTATTAAATTAATGGAAGTAAGTATCTATCAGCTCTACCATTTTCGATACAGATAATCTTAATTTCAATTGCTGTACAAGGATCTAAGCATTAAAAAGGAGAAAGCCCACAGACGCCTATATGTTCAGCTGATTGAGTATGAAGGCGTCATAAGCAAGCAGAGTTACGAAGTTGACATAGAACGCAGGGAAAGGCAATACTTTCAAGACTTGGCCACAAAATTGCAACTGAAAGATAAACTCCACTGCTTGGAGCCAGTTCCGGTTGTCCAGCCAATGCATAATTATAAATTTCAGCAGAATAAGGCTAATAATGGAGTATTTTTTTATAGCAATGGTCTTCCCGTTTTCAGGCCAGTAAAAACATTTCAGTTTTCCCTGCCAGAGGTAGAGAGCTTGGAATTACAATGGGTCGCAGCGTAAATGGGAAAGCTTCCAAAAAAGTCGAAGCATTCTAATTTGCGACCGACTACTTTACTATTAATTAAAATTTATGATTAAATTAGTTAATTATTACCCGCCCACAGCATTGCAGAGCACCATTAATGCCATTATCCTTGAGCGCACCAAGCACGGCTTTTTATAATCATTCACTGCTCCCATTCAATGGACTGCGGCAATGGATCAGGGGCTGGTGTTACCCATATACAAACTAATAGAATTGAATCTGAATCCTAATTCCAATTCCAGTCAATAGCTTTTAGTTTCCAAAAAATAGCTGCACTGCGCTGCAATTGCGCCATTTTGTGTTTTCAGACAGCCGCAGATCCTCCGAGTCTGTGTACCGCGTTGATGACTACGCTGTCTTAAATGCAGCGTGGCGCAAGTGGACAGTGCGCTATGTTCTGAATTTTCGATTCCAGAATCTGTATCTCAAATTTTATATATATCTTTTTCGTTTGTAGTTCGTTTCGACTTTTATTGGCATAGAGGATTGAACATTTTCCCTCTTGCTAAAAATTCATCGTTATATAATGTAAATCAAATAAATCGAAAAAAAAGTCAAAAATCATGAAAGTGACAAAAATATAATAAGTTGTTTCTTTTTTTCGCTAAAATAAACAATGAATTTTCATTTGGGTTGACTGTATAAATATATATATATACAAAAAAATATGTGTTCTTGTATTGTTTTATTATTTAGGAATGCCATTCCCTTACCATCTTCAACGTGAAAATTCTGCTTTTATATTTTTAGCCCGATCAAGAGCTAAGAACCCAATTGGCTAACACAGAATGTGAACTGCAGGATGCTCAGGAGAAATTAGCTGAACGCGAACGAGTGCACGAACAAGCTTGCCGCACCATACAGAAGTTAATGCAAAAAGTGAACAGCCAAGACAAGGAAATCATCAAAATAAAGCAGCAGCAGGAACAAACGACAGCACAGTTGGTAAATAATTAACATTGATTTATATAGGTTTTCCCATGCTGAAAGTATTGTGTATATTATTTGTAGAAGGAAGAGGCTAAAGTAACAAGCCATTCGCAAAGCGATAATGACACTCCTGCTAAGGATATTTCTCGCAGTCTGAAGCATCGCTATGAACTGCAAATTGCTGAACAGGATGAACTAATAAAGCAACTGAAGTCGGAGATTAAAAAGAAGACAGCCAATTTACAGAATCTCGTGAACAAAGAACTTTGGGAGAAGAATCGTGAAGTCGAGCGACTTACCAAACTAGTCAGCAATCAGCAAACAGTGGAGTCATCGGGAGATGACTCTACAGCTGGCTGTGACTTGCAGCAATCCTTCACCGAGGTAGAATATGTCAAGGCGGTCAAACGTAACAAATTACTGCAGCGAAAGATCGATGTCCTGCTACACCGACTAAACGAGTTGCAACAAAATGCAGTAGTAGTTACACAGCTGCGTCAAGAGCTGCAGTCCATGCAAAACGATGTGGAAAACGCCAATAAGTGGCGTCTCGAATGCGCAGATGTTTGCAGCGTTCTGACAAATCGTCTCGAGGAGCTGGCAGGCTTTCTGAACTCCCTGCTGAAGCACAAGGATGTGCTGGGCGTATTGGCAGCCGATAGACGTCATGCCATGCGGCGCGCTATTGATCGTAGCTTAGACTTATCCAAGAGCCTTAATATGACGTTGTCAATTACGGGTGTTTCACTGGCCGATCAAAGTTTGGCACAGCTCAGCAAACTTTCGGAGATTCTGTATACTGAGGCAGATGAATGCAACAAAACCTATAATTCACACGAGGAGATTAATGCTGCAGGCAAGGCGGAGAGCAAGGCAGCCAAATCAGACACACAGCCACGTAAGGAGCGCCGTTCATTGCCATTGAAGCTAGATAATCAGAGCGAATCTGAAGCCTGGTCTGAGCCAGATCGTAAGGTGTCCTTAGCGCGCATTGGTCTCGAGGATACCTCTAGCAGTTTGGTCTGTGCCGAGCAGCAACACAGTGAATCGGATAGTGAGAGTCATGCCTGCTCCAGTACACTAAAACAGGAGCGTACTCGCAATAGTGAGAGAATCACCCAGCTGGAGTCGTTGATAGCTCAGAGAGATGAGCGCATACTCCAAGCTCAATGCCAATTGGTTGACGCAGACAATCGATTAAAGCAAGAACAATTGCGCGTCATTGAGATCAATCAACAGCTGGAAGAATTGCGCGCACAGAACGAAGCCTTGCAGGCTGATCTTCAAACTATTGGCACACAAGACGATCACCAAATTGTTGAGTTGCAGCAACTAATTGATCAAAAAACTCAGTTGATAGAGCAGCAGCAATTGGCTCACAATACGCTGCTCGCTGATGCACAAATCACTGAAATTGAGTTCCATGTAATGCAAAAAAAACTGGCCGAAATGGAGGAGGAACACGCCCTCAATCTTAACCAGGTGCAGGATGAGCTATCGCAATTCCAAGTGGCAGCCTCGCAGCGTTTGGCGGAGCAGGAACGCCTTCAGCAGGAAACCTTGAATAGAGATTATGTGGCACTGGCCAAGCATGAGGAGCTTAAGCTGCAATTACTTGAAATGCAACGTTCACTGGAATTCTACCAGGAAAGTGAAAGGGAACTAAAGCAGACGCTGGTAGAAAATGAACTAACCGCGCGTGCCCTTAAAAAAGAATTGGATGAGAGCACCTTGCAGGCATCCAAGGCGATTATGGAGCGCACTAAAGCTTATAATGACAAGCTGCAGCTGGAAAAACGCTTGGAAGAGCTAAAGACACAGCTACAGGAAGAGCAGCGACAGCACCAGCAACAACAGAAACATTATCCACAGCTCAATCGTGTTAATAGCAGCGATGTTTCACAATCCGGCTATACTTCCGAAGAGGTGCCCAACAGTAGAGCCTGTGCAGCAACTAGCTCGACTGCAGCCGGTCGTATTAGCAATCCCTCGCCAGATCTAGGCATCGAGAGTGATGTGGGTCGGGTCATGAGCGTGGAACTTTCAAATGCACAACGCACATTGCTTAAGACCGTAGAGCTGAATGAACTTAACTCTCAAGATGCTAATATTGTGGATGTAAAAGACGGTAAGCTACACATATAAATTAAATTAAGATCATAATATATATAGTATATCCTTTATTTCAGATACTTCACCTGATACTGACGCTGCTATTGGACAGCAATCAACAATACACGATTGTGCAAAGGTAGAACAAGAAATGGCCGATTTACGGCGTAAATTAATACGCACAAAACGAGCATTTGAAGACACATATGAAAAGTTGCGTGTTGTTAACAAAGCTAAAGCACAGGTTGAAAAAGACATCAAGAATCAAATACTAAAAACCCACAATGTACTGCGCAATGTGCGCTCAAACATGGAGAATGTATTATAACAATTGGTTTGATCAAAACATTATCATTATCATGTTAAAAAGAAGGGTCCACACGTTGAAGGAAATGATCTGTTAATATCTGTGTCGCAATTTTATTTTATTTAATTTTATTATTTTACTAATTTCGGTTTCTTTCTTGAATGTTCTTGTAAATTATCTACTATAAAAGGCACTTAAGCAATGATTTAATACTAAATACTTGCATTTCCTAAAGAAGACTGTGTACAATAAAATGTAATATAATCACAATGCAAGTTTATTTTGACAGTCCCAAATTAACACCCAATTTAACTGGTTTTCATAGCCAGACACCTTCGTTCATATTGAATGACCACAAAATACATAGTTTTATAAGCCCATTAACATTAAAATTAACTGAACAGTATATATAACTACTAAATGTGCGCATGTAAACATTTTGCTCCTTAGAAAATGATTAACTTCCTTTTAAGTAACTGACGTCAAGTGCCGAATCCATTTTGCCATATCATAACTTGTATATTAATATTTTAATACTTTAAATTCTTTTTGCTTGAATAAATTTACTTAATACTCTTTTATTTATTTCCTCAAATTCGTCATGAATTGTCGTTTTCAGTTAACAATCGGAATGGACATTGAAATAATATTATGATATACTCGTCCTGTATAATTTTGTATAATGTGTAAAAATGTTCTTTTGAAAAGATTCTTAGAATTAAGTTTTATACCATATGAAATTATGAATAAAATCCAAACAATTGTAGTTCGTTAAAAGAAAAAATGTGTTTATTTAAAATTGTTGCCACTAATTCGAAAACCTTTGATAAATAAAGTATTATTTGAGTATTGGGGTTGCCAAATGTCTACAGTTTTGCCCTCATTGATATAGCCAAATTGTAGAAATGTCCCGATATTTTTAAAAATATCAATATCGATATTGAAGCCATTTTGACAGATTATCTACAATAAGCGTTCATAGTATTCGAAAAAACTAAATCGTTAAAAGAATTGCTTGCATTGCGGTATATTTACAAAATGTAAATTTTTAATACGAAATTATTTAATTACAACACGAATACTGCAAAAAACAACTTTATTATGGGCTAATTAATTAATTAAATAATTTTCCCCTATCTGTTATTGTTATTAAAAAACAAGTAACAGCATTTTAATAACAGTTCAGCAAAATGTTAGATTCCGAAATGTTAATAACTTAACAGCGCACAGTCACAAGGGTGCACCAACATATGCGAACTGGAACTAAATGAACGACCATCGTTAGTGCATTCGCAGTTAGCTGGTTCATTCGCTCGTTCAGTTTATTGAGTCGTTCGATCGAACTTATTCCGAACGATTCGATACAACTCTAGTATACACAAAAGGTTTAAAATAAGTACTTTTCCTGTGTGATAAACAGTAAATTAGTGTAAAAGGACACACAAAATCGGCAACTTAAACGAAAAGTTACCAGTTGCAAGCTATAAAATGGAGTCGATATTATAGTTTCTTGCATGCGTCGGCTGCTGGAAAACGGTAACAACAGCCCTGCCCCATTGCTACCCCCTTGTATAACAACCCTGTTCTTCGTCGAGTGCACACAGGACACGAAACACGAAAAGTGAAAACTTAAATTAAACTAATTCGAACTGAATTTAAATACGAAACAGTGAATGAACATTGACGAAGAATGGGCTAAACTATTGAAAAAAACAAATAAAATGCACATTATGCGCACTAATATGTGTGTTATAAATCAATATAGAAATGTGTTGGTTGTGGACCAACTGTACTAAAGCAAAAATACACTGACAAAAATAAAATACTCATATACATATGTATATGCATTTCTAGTGTTCAACTTGGAGAATTGCACACAATAACAAAGTAAAGATAAGCAGGATCATGACCTTGGAAACGCAACCGGTTGGCGCAGGGGGACTATGCGGAGATGGCAAGATAGCGGGTCTGTACGATCTGGAGGAAACGCTTGGCTCAGGTCACTTTGCTGTCGTCAAGCTGGCCCGACATGTCTTCACGGGTGCCAAGGTGGCAGTGAAAGTCGTTGACAAAACAAAACTGGACGATGTCTCTAAGGCGCATTTGTTTCAGGAAGTTCGGTAAGAAAGTGATCGACTAAGAGATACTCTGTGTTCAGGTCTAATGTAGTCTAATATACATTGCAATTCTACTATATCAATTATATAGTTTCTGAGATTTTTGGTAAAACGGAAAGAAATATGTTTTCTAGGGGTTAGATGAAATAAACTTGAGCTGCGCATTGTACACAGGAAACAATATACGTACATAAGTTTGTGTTCCTAGATCTTGTAGTGTTCGAGATAGACACTTTCACCCAGACAGAAAGATCGACAAAAATGTTTGTGTATTCCTTATGGGTTGAGAAATTCATTAGTATTCTTAGTACACTCTTTTTAAACTGAATACAGGGTATAATTATATAACATATATATATCCCAATATATACGTTTATATTACAAAACTATATATCCATTGCAGTTGCATGAAGCTGGTGCAACATCCGAACGTAGTGCGATTGTACGAGGTGATTGATACACAGACCAAATTGTATCTGGTGCTGGAATTAGGTGACGGAGGCGATCTCTATGATTATATAATGAAGCATGATGCGGGCCTGAGCGAGGAGCTAGCCCGTAAGTATTTCCGGCAAATACTACGCGCAATCACGTACTGTCATCAGCTGCACGTAGTGCATAGGTAAGCATAGATAATAATATATTAAAAATTCCCAATCCCCGAACCCGTCCCCAGACCATCGCCATAAGATAGTAATTACGTAATTGTCTCGTTTTACACGCACGTACAGGGATTTGAAACCGGAGAATGTTGTATTTTTTGAAAAATTGGGTCTTGTGAAGCTTACGGATTTTGGTTTTAGCAACAAATTCTCGCCCGGCCAAAAATTAGAGACATTTTGCGGTAGTCTCGCATATTCGGCACCAGAAATTTTATTGGGTGACTCTTACGATGCGCCCGCCGTAGGTAAGCCTCTATATATTTATCTCTCACGTGATAAGCTCATATTTAATTATTGACATTATCTGTTAGATATTTGGTCGCTTGGCGTTATACTGTATATGCTAGTCTGTGGCCAGGCGCCCTTTGAGAAGGCCAACGACTCCGAGACGCTAACCATGATTATGGATTGCAAATATACAGTGCCCAGTCACGTGAGTCAGGAATGTCGCAGCTTAATTGCCACAATGCTGGTGCGTGATCCCAAAAAGCGTGCGACTGTCGAGGAGATCGCCTCATCCGGTTGGCTAAAAAGCGATGAGGCCGATTCGGTTGAGTTATCACTGCCTCTGGTGAGTCGTGAGCAGTTAAGTGAGGAGGATCATGCCTTTATTGTACAGAAAATGATAAACGGAAACATTGCGTCCAAGGAAGAGATATTGCAGTTAGTAATCACAAGTCGCACTGCCCTACAATATATGTCAATAATTAATATTTTAATATCTTTTAGGGCTCTGGATAAAAATAAGTACAATCATATAACAGCCACATATTTTTTGTTGGCTGAACTACGCTTGCGCAGGCGACGCGAGGAGGCGCAAAAACTAAAGTTAAATGAGGCTGCCTTAAAGTAAGTACCAACTAATCCTACTTTATATTAATACAGATTTATATAAAGATCCTATTTTGCCATAGACTGGGCGAACTTAACCGCAAAGCCACAGATGACAAACCGAGTCCAACGGATAGCCCCAAGGCAGTTGTGCCTATCAGCATTAATGTGACACCAGCAGCACAATTTGCGAACGATAATGCCAAGCCAGTAAGTGACATTTCTTTACGAGTGGATACAAATTTTAATGAATCTTAATTGTGCCAGGATAAACGTACTCGCAAATGCAGCATTGTACGTGAGGAGGATGAAGAAGAGTCTGCCAATGAGGGTTGTGGCATAGGAAATGAACTAAAAGTAACCACAACGCGACGCGAGTCCATTTCCGATGGACGCCTTAATCGCTCAGTGCAGGAGCGTAGCTGTTCATCAGCGCCAGCACCAGCAGCCGATGTGCCAAGTCATAATACACGCACAAAAATTGTCGTGTCTGTTGATACAACGCTTGCCCAGAAGCTCAAGCAAATGGAAAAAGGTGGCAAGGTGGATGAGGATACCATAAGCGGCCTAAAAGAACTCGAAATTGGCAAGTTAAAGCCCTTGCCCAGCAGTAGCAAGAATCCTGTGCTGACGCATCGTCGTACAAAGCTAAATAAGATACGTACGCCATCGTGCAGCAGCTCTGAGGCATCCGACGATGATACAAAGACACGTAACAAAAAGAAGATCAATAAATTTGTTGGAGATACGCCAATTAGATTTCGCATGCATCGGCGAGATTCGCATGATGACTCCAGCGATTCACAAGATCAGCTCTATCCACCGCCAGGCTCGAATAGCAGTGGAGCCCATTTTATTTCGAATAGTAATTCTGGAGTAAGTGGCAAAAAGGAGGACCAGGGACAATGTAAAGAGGTAAATAGTGAAATTGCAGTTGCATGAAACTATCTCTCACATTTTCTATTATTTTATTAAGCCAAATAAATCGGAGGAAACACGTAAATCTCACAATACACAAAAGAATAGGAAGCAACAGCACAAGGATAATGTTGATAAACATTCCCAAGCGGAAAAACAGCAATCGGTTGTATATGAGAGTACAACATCAACACGTCGGAGACGCATACGTGAAAGCCAATCCCTGGATCGGATAACAGAGGCTCAGGAATACGAGCTGCGCCAGCGTAGCTGCTATATAAATGAAGCAGCCGGAGGTACATCAATACAACAACATATCGAGCAAAGAAATTCTCTAATCAATTTAAATACATTCTCCGTTGCCGAAACTAAAGAAGAGTATGACGAGGAGTTCGAAACAAATGCGGACACTGATAATACGGACCAAATTATGAACACATTGAATGCAGCCAAAGCAACGCTACAGCAAAAGCAATATTTTAATGACACCAATTATAGTAAGAGCTATTACAACAATCACAACCATAACCATAACCACAACAACAACATAAACACCATCAAAAAGAAATCCAACGAAACACCAAAAGATATTTATAATCTGAATTCAATCGAGAAAATCGATTTGATTTTGGAAGATAAAAGCCTTACCAAAGCAATAAATGTTACCGGCTCTAAATGCTTTGTCACTATGAAGAAAATTCGAAGGCTCGGAAAGTATTTTCCGGTAGTGAACTTTTCTTAATAGTTACCGTTAAAATAGCTGCAAAGTGCATTCTAAATCTTAAAACGTAGAAAATATGTAGAAAATATGCATGTATAACAAAACATAAGAAAACAAGTTATAAAACAAAATATATATATGCAACAATTTAATATTAGTTGTAGCGTAATTTAATTTATTATGCAATCTTTAATTAGCAATAATAAAATCAAGGCACTTTTTTTGACATTTATGCTAATAAAGCTCATTTTCTAAATGAGAAATGAAACAAACGTTGCCTAAAACTCGAGACACCATTCGCACAATAGATTTCGTGCATTCCCAAAAAAGATAAAATGTTTATATTCTATGGGAGTACCATGTACAATCCAAGTCAAGTAAAATCAATAAAAATACAAATGCAAATAGAATTACGAACTGTGTGTAATTAATTTTTTAATCTGTTCTCTGTATTGGTTGATATTTAAACTTGGCGCCGAACTGTTCTTTTCAGCAATAGTTGAATGTTTGCAAATTTCCAATCGATTGCGGCGTCTATCGATAACATTCTGGAGTTAGGGATGATCAGTAAAACCACTGTAACTGGTAACACCTCGATACTTGAGTTAAGTAACAGGTACGAGATAGGTGCGCATCACTATTATGAAATTTTTGTGCAAAAAAGTTGAAAATAATATAAAAAAATAATATACACATAGTAGGTCGAGTGATAACTGTAACATTAATTAGCAATAATGTTGCGCATCTATCAGAACACATACCGGTAAGCATGAAAAGCAAACAGTTGAAGCCGGTTAGAAATTTAATCATACATCGATTTCGTCATCGCTTTGCCCTCCCTGCCCAATTTCAGGCGAACTGCTAGAAAAGCTGTTGTTTATTCCACAAAGGTTGTCAGCTGCAATCATTCAACACTATGCAACATAACCAGCCATCCAAAACGCAACACCCAGTGGGAACAGCAGCAGCAGCACAACAACCGTCGCCACGAAGAGTTTCTACTGGGTGGCAATCAGGCAAGAGGTTGGACAATGCCCCCGCCCTCCCGCGGCTATGGCATGCTGGTCGTGCGGATTCTAAGGGGTGCCCTAAAGCTGCGCTATATTGTGCTGGGTGGTGCCATAGGCGGTGGTGTTTCACTGAGCAAAGTAAGTAAAAGAAAAAAAAAACAGCCTATTATATAATATAAGAAAATTACAATTTGGCACGTGTAGAAATACGAGGATTGGAAGGATGGCCTTCCCGATCTCAAATGGCTCGAGGATGCACTACCTCAGGGAGAGCGTTGGAGTCAATTCTCAAGAAATCTCATTGAAGTGGGCGGCCTAGTGAAAAATGCCATTGATATTGGTGAGTTATTGTACTGCTCTAACACCATTTTTCGAAAAACCGTTTTTCTCTCCTCTATCTCTCACTTTAAATTGCCAAAGACAAGGCTGCAAACCCGAAATTCTAACACTATTTTTATTTTCGAAGCCAAATCCAAAAAAACATCATTTCATTCTATAACAGGGTCCGATTCTTATATATATCTTTAGACGTTAAAATTCCAACAGGGGTATTTATGTGTTAGGTAATAAAAATAAATAATATATATATAATATATATATATATATATATAGCTTTAATGTCAGCAAAAAGTTTTAAGATTGTGTTCCATACCCTTTCCTTTCATATCTGTCTCATATTGTCAAGGCTGCAAATCGGCTCTAAGCCGAACCGGTTCCAATTCAAAACTCAAAAACTTTTCTTGAAATTAAAAAAAACGTAACTTTTCTTTGAATTGAAAGGTTCGGTTAAGTTAAAATTCCTAATTAGTTTTCTTTTGTGTTTCGGGACTATAATTAAATTTTTTTCTATATAAAATTAGCATAAAAAAGTTCTCATTTTAAATAAAAAAAAAATAAAAATGATCTTATTATTTTTGTGGTTGCAGCCCTGATAATAACAGTAACCTTTCTTATACTAATTGGAATTATATTAGGCATACTTTAAGGAGCTTAGCTATTTATAGGTAATCCCAAAAGTAGACTTTATTTTTTGGGTAAAATAGATGAAAAGTGCACATATTCGCCTGCTTTTAAGCCGTATGATTTTCCGTTTTCTTAGCAGTTAAAATTCTTAGTTTGTTTTGCGATATTAATTGGGGTTTGCTTGTAGATCCGAGGCTTAAGCAGCTGAGCGAAGATAAATTATCGGAATGGCGCTCTTGGTTCGATAGTCGTCTGGACGATGCAATTGAAGCGGCCGATTATCAAGGAAACCAAATTGTCGAAAGTAGGTTACACATTCAAATCAATTCAAATTTTGCTGAACATAATGCATTTAAAGTGAGAGAATTTATGTTCGCCTAAAATCTACTCCAATTTCCGTTTAAACTAATTAATCCTTTTGCAGCCAAGGAGGATATCAAGGCAAAGACAACAGTCGCAGCGCTGGGTATTCCAGCAGACGAAAGTCGTAAAAAATATGGTGAGTCGGCTAAAAACACAAAACACATAAACCCAAAACTCAACAATAATAATAATTTATTTAATTTGGCAGACAAACTGCAGAGTCAAGTGGAAACGTTGCAAACAGAAATAATGAACGTTCAGATCAAATACCAAAAGGAGCTGGAGAAAATGGAGAAGGAGAACCGTGAACTGCGTCAGCAATATCTCATACTTAAGACAAACAAAAAGACGACGGCAAAGAGAATTAAGAAATCTCTAATTGATATGTATTCTGAAGTGTTGGATGAGCTTTCTGGCTATGATACGGGTTACACTATGGCTGATCATTTGCCACGCGTAGTTGTTGTTGGCGATCAGAGCAGCGGCAAGACATCTGTGCTGGAATCCATAGCAAAAGCACGCATCTTTCCACGTGGCAGCGGTGAAATGATGACACGTGCTCCAGTTAAAGTAACCCTCGCTGAAGGACCCTATCATGTGGCACAGTTTCGTGATACGGACCGCGAGTATGATCTAACCAAAGAGACTGATCTGGCCGACTTGCGGCGTGAAGTTGAGTTCCGCATGCGTGCCTCTGTGCGTGGCGGTAAAACGGTTAGCAATGAGGTGATTGCCATGACAGTCAAAGGTCCGGGACTACAGCGAATGGTTCTAGTGGATTTGCCAGGCATCATTTCAGTAAGCATAAACCAGTCTCTTTTATGATATAATAATAATATCTTTGTTTTTCAGACCATGACAGTTGATATGGCATCGGATACTAAAGATTCCATACATCAAATGACTAAACATTATATGAGCAATCCAAATGCTATAATACTTTGCATACAGGATGGATCTGTGGATGCAGAGCGTAGCAATGTCACCGATTTGGTAATGCAATGTGATCCTTTGGGCCGTCGGACAATATTTGTACTTACCAAGGTCGATTTAGCCGAGGAGCTGGCGGATCCGGATAGAATACGAAAGATTCTATCGGGAAAATTGTTTCCCATGAAAGCGTTGGGCTACTATGCCGTGGTGACGGGACGTGGACGCAAAGATGACAGCATAGACGCTATAAGGCAGTACGAGGAGGATTTCTTTAAGAATTCCAAGTTGTTCCAGTAAGTTTTAGAAGCCCTAAGTTTTGATAGACTTTAAAATTTGCTGCTTAAATTCAGCCGACGAGGGGTTATCATGCCGCACCAAGTGACTAGCCGCAATCTGAGTTTGGCTGTTTCGGATCGCTTTTGGAAGATGGTGCGAGAAACCATTGAACAGCAGGCGGATGCATTTAAGGCAACCAGATTTAACCTGGAAACCGAATGGAAAAACAATTTTCCTAGGTAAGCTAAAGACGTAAGCACAACGATTCTCGAATCTCTTATTAACAATATGTTATACAGATTACGCGAATCTGGCCGTGACGAACTGTTCGATAAAGCAAAGGGTGAAATATTGGACGAGGTGGTTA
Source organism: Drosophila repletoides (assembly GCA_018150835.1). NCBI lineage: Eukaryota > Metazoa > Arthropoda > Insecta > Diptera > Drosophilidae > Drosophila > Drosophila repletoides. Next base: position 15,018,452 of record JAECWQ010000089.1, read on the forward strand.
CGCTCTCACAGATCTCAGCCAAGAAATGGGATGATGCACTCACTGCCAAGCTGTGGGAGAAGTTATCGAATTACGTCTTCGAAAATATTTATCTACCCGCTGCACAGTCAGGTTCTCAAAGTAATATTCTATAGTTATAAGTATTATGTTGTAAGCCACGCAAGCCTACGCCCCCCGCAGGGGCAGGAACGCATCAACTTCATCTCGTTTCGTGTTTGTGTGTTAACCAGTCAGTGGCTTTAGCAGGAAACTCCAAGTACCATATTGGCATATATTATTCGATTATATTTGGGAATCACAGGCGTTATAAACTCGAAACCGGTTCAAAAATGCCCGCACTCGCACATGCCCTTTGTATTGAATCATGCGTTTAAATTTAATGTATTCTCCCCAATTCCAATTCCAATTCAATTAGCATCGTTTAAACAGACGTGTTGTTCCCAAAAGATGATTCAGCAAATTTTATTTTATATATGTCGCAGTCATGTGCGAATAAGGCGCGTACTTGCCGGAAAGTGTGACTTGAAGATTTACGTGTCAAGAAACACGTTTAACCCGAAATTTTAATTTAAGCTGCGTTAATTTGATCAATGAACACTAAAAAACAACTGTTTTAATTAGTCAACTTGAAGCCGAAATTTAACTATTGAAAAATGTATCTGACTTTGTTGTCGTTGTTCTTGTTGTTGATCATTTTCGCTATCTATTCTCTCTGCTCTCTACTCTATAAAAAGTTAATATAATTAACTGTTGTCATGTTGCTCTTTTAGATTCCTTTAATACGATGGTGGACATCAAACTGCGACAATGGGCGGAGCAGGCACTGCCGGCCAAATCGGTTGAGGCCGGCTGGGAGGCGCTGCAGCAGGAGTTCATATCACTGATGGAGCGAGCTAAGAAAATGCAAGATCATGACGGTCTGTTTGACCAACTTAAGAGTGCCGTTGTAGATGATGCCATACGACGGCATAGCTGGGAGGACAAAGCCATTGATATGCTACGTGTGATACAGCTAAACACGTTGGAAGATCGCTTTGTACATGACAAAACAGAATGGGATCAGGCGGTGAAATTCCTGGAGAATTCGGTCACCACAAAGCTAGTGCAAACCGAAGAGACCCTGGGACAAATGTTTGGACCCGGCCCTTGGTCACGCTTTGCGCATTGGAAGTATTTGACGCAGGATCAGCAGAAGCGACGCAGTGTCAAGGGTGAACTGGATAAAATACTTAAAAACGACGCGGTATGAGTCCAGCATTCAAAAGCAATCTTCAAGCTAATTATATGCTAAATGATATTCCATTTTAGAAACATTTGCCTGTCTTAAGTTACGATGAACTGACGACGGTACGCAAGAATTTACAGAGGGATAATGTGGACGTGGACACGGATTATATACGTCAAACATGGTTCCCAGTATACAGAAAGTACGTAACGCTTACTAGACATATTTTAAGGTGTGAAATAACTTAAATTAACTTTAATATTTTTAGACACTTCCTCCAGCAGTCGTTGCAACGCGCCAAGGACTGTCGCAAGGCTTACTATCTCTACACGCAACAAGGCACAGAGTGTGAGGTAAGTTCTCAGCCAATCCTTCCCTGACTTTTCTAACAATCTTTGTTTATTCATAGGTATCCTGTAGCGATGTGGTGCTCTTCTGGCGCATACAGCAAGTCATCAAGGTGACAGGCAATGCGCTGAGACAGCAGGTTATTAATCGGGAGGCGCGGCGCCTGGATAAGGAGATTAAGGCGGTGCTCGATGAGTTCAGTGAAGATGAGGAGAAAAAGGCTCATCTGCTTACAGGCAAACGTGTGCAGCTGGCTGAGGAGCTAAGTAAGTAAAATCCCAAATATTATTTTCAAATAAATTAACTAAAATACATATTTTTGTTGCAGTCAAAGTACGACAAATACAGGAGAAACTGGAGGAGTTCATTAATTCGTTGAATCAGGAGAAATAGAATATATTTGGTGTGCCATGACCAAAGACACAACTGCGTTATCTATTTAATGTTTTAACTTAAGCTCAAAAAAAAAAAATAATACAAAAGAAACGTTTATAATCATAGTCACACATTGTTCATAACGATTTTCTTTACTATTTTAGTTAATACGCTTACTTTGTGCGGCAAAGAGTAATAAAAAGATTGTTAGTTTGTATATTGAACTGTTTTATTATTAGTTTTTATTTTTTTTTTCAGGACTTGTCAATATCCTTGCGCTAATTGATGATTTCCAAGGACAAATAGAGAGAATGATGTCACTTAATGAAACCATCCCTGAAATAGGCAACTTTTAAATTTAAGAAATGAAAAGCTCCCCACAGAGCCATTTTTAAAAAGTGCTCCTAAAAGTATGCAGTACAAATTATCCCCCCAAAAGAATGGAATACAAATATATTCTCCAATAATAATAAAAAAAAATGCGCCTAAAAGTATGCAACACAAGAAGATCGCCTAGAATTATGCAACGCAAAAGAAAAGTGCGCCTAAAACTATGAAACACAGATTCATTTGTGTCCGGCAGCAGGACTCCGGTCGGAAGCCAGAAATTTCAAAAATTACTAGGCGAAGTACCAGGCGGTCAGAATCAGCAGAAAGGTAAACAAATGTTAATTAAAAGTGGCACTGTTACATAACATTGGGACATACCACGTGCTCTGTAAAATAACATTAATCAGCTTGATGCCAAATTTTGTTCGCCTAGTGATTCAGCCGCTGGGGAAGCCGAAAATAGAGAGAAAATAGAGATTTGGCGGGCAGAAGTACCAGGCGAACAGAATCCAACAGCAAGCTGACGTTTTTTCGACTGACCTTTAAAGTAGGCAATGCAAAATAAATTACCAAAAAATATCCGCTTGCTGCTGAATTATGTTCGTCTGGTTCTTTCACCAAATTTTGGATGTTTGACGCCAGTTTGGTTTGAATTTCTTCTGCTGCCCTCGAAAGTATGCAATAAAAATTCTAAGCTGCATATTTCAGTTACATTTGAATTTGAATTTGAATGTTGCTGCCGTTGTTCACATTGTAAATAAGATTTTTTAAAGGACATAGCTTCCTTAAATCCTTACGGATTTTATAGCGACACCCCGCGTTCTATTCGTAAGGACGAACTCTATCGATTGGCATTCAAGGATATGGGGATCATCTAAGGATCATCGCCTTGAAGATTTTCAGTCAACGTTCGGAACAAAAGTTTCCCAAAAACACAATTTCCAGGAGAATTCAAGAACTAGAAGGACTATCGAAATGCCCTTTAGCAGGTAGATAACCATTCTGAATACTTACCCTTTGAGGCAGGATCCGTAAGGATCAGCAAGGACATGGGCCAGTTACAGCCATTTTCTGTATACAGAAAACTCCTTCTTTCTCAGTCCCAAAAGGATTTTCATCTATAGGATACGGAGCATCTATTGGCCAAAGGACATCTCGATGGTCTTTCAAATGGCCGAGTTACAGGCGATTTTCTATTTTCACAATAATTTTTTTATGCTACCCGCTTGGAAACTTTTTAAGTGCATTTTTTGATAGAAAAATAGTTGGAACTTGGCTAAATCCTGCATTGCATTAGGATCACAAGGACCAACTCAATGACATTCCAGGAACTTGATCCTATGGGAGCAATACAATATAGTTCTCAGATCCAAACCTGAGAGACTAGTTTGGCTATAAACAGACGGTCAGACGGCCGGACGCACAGACGGACAATGCTATATCGACTCGTCTTGTCGTCCTGATCAATAGTTTATATACTGTATGTGGTCGGAGATGCCTCCTTCAATGCATTACACATTTCGTGAAATAAAAAACTTATAATACACTTTGCAAGTGAATAAAAAAACATTAGTTTGTCGTTTGTAAATTACTTAAATGTTTTTTTGTTTATTATAAAATGTATAACTTTTAAATAGGCTAAATACAAATATACTCGTATAGTCAGTTGTGTTCTCTTGTTGTTTCTTCTTCTACTCGTTCATGTGATATAATAACATATTGTGGTTGATAAAGATATATGTATATATAGTATGAGTATATATGTAGCTGTGTCTGTGTGTGTGTGTGTGTGTGTGTGTGTAAACGAATCGAAGAGCAACGATTGTTGCTTTAACGTTTTGTTTGTTTTCTTCTTGTTTTAATCAGCTAGGGTTTGGATTGTCAGGTGCAATAACCTTTTAACAACAACAACAATGTATGTGTGTGTGTGTGTGTGTGTGTGTGTGTGTGTGTGTGTGTGTGGATGTGTATTTGTTGGCTTATAACTAGAGCTTAGATATGTACAAACTATGTAACAAAGTCTGGAGCAGAAGCTAACAGTTTAGTTAGTCGAACTTATCAATTAAAGAAATGCAACGTCCTCCTCCTCCTCTCTCTCTATTCTTCGTTCTTCTTTCCTTCTCCTTCCTTCTTAATTTGGCAGTCGAATTGTGGCCCAGCCATATGCTCAGCTGCTAAATATGATTTAAAATTTCTCTCTTCTTCTTCTATATACCCCCATTTATATCTACATCTTTCAGATATACATAGAGTCTATATACACTATAAGTATACATTGAAAGAGCAGTTACGAAAGTAGTATAAAAGATCTGGTTATGGATGATCAATCAATCAATAGATCAATCAATCAATCAATGTGTGGCGTGTGGTATGTAGGCGAATGAGGCGAGGCACTCGGATAAAGCAAAAGGCACAAACATTACACTTAAACTAAGACTACTTAATCTAGATCTAGACAAAATAGACATATCAAGTACATGCTTCAACGCTGCTCCGCAGCAAGCACTGACAGCAGTTCGTTTCGTGAGGGCTCTCCTACTGTTACTGCGACTGCTACTGCTACTGCTACTGTTCCTGGTTCTGTTACTGTTCAATCTTCAATCTTCAATCTTCAACAACATCGTGTTATTGGCAATTAGTGTTCAACTAACCACTTAATGAAGCGATATCAGAAGACAATTACGACGTCAATTTTCCAGTATTGTCGTATTGCTCTTATTTCTATTATTTCTGAAGCCTCATAGAAATGATTAGGCTGCTGGCAGCGCCTCGTTTTTGGCATTGCGTCGCTGCTCCCAGTTGGATATGTAGGTCAGGGGATAGCACAGGAAGGCAGACAGCAGGATCAGACCACCAGCGAAATAAAAGGCCACATTATAGCTATTTGTAGCTGAGTACAATGCACCTGGAAATAAACAATATTAAATAGGTTACAGAATGACCTTGTTAAGTATCAGACTAATAGATACCCTCTAAACTAGTATAAAGTTAACCCTGCGCCTTCTATTCTATACATTCTATGGGATCTGCCGTGCATAACTCACCTGCAATGGGACTGCCAATGGTGGCAGCCAGACCCTGGAAGAGCATGAGGAAGCCAAAGGCATTGGTCAGCTTCTCCAGGCCAATCAGTTCGACGGCAATCAGTGAGCGCAGCGCCGAAAAGCAGGCAATGCATATGCCAAAAAGCACTGCAAAGGTCCACTGGGTGGTGCTATTGATGACGACACCACTGAATATGGTGGCCAGGCCACCAGCAGTGAGGGCCACGTTATTCAGCCACAGTGGCTTGACACTGGGAAATGAGCTCATTGAACCGCACACAATCCTAGCGAAGGTGTTGATCATGCCAATGCCGGAAATGATGGAAACGGAGGATTCCTTGGACATGCCCGCTTCCATAGCGCGATCCTTGAGGAAGGAGAAGGGCACAAAGAAGCCCATCATGGTTAAGAAACCACTGAAGGCCAAGCACATAAATGCCGGCGATTTAAGTAAGCTCGTATCCAACATAGTGGACAACGTGCGGCGCACGGCCTCCGGGCAAATACGGCAACCCTTCTGCCTATCCTCAAGCATGTCCTGCTTGGTGGGTAGACGTGTGACGGACATGTGATAAGCCAGCGAGGTTTGCGACTGATACTGCGGTATGCGTGTGAGTGAGCCCGTAAAGAAGATATCATCTCTGTACATGGGACGTGATGAGGACTGCGATTGGCCATGTTGACCATGTGCTGCATCATGTGCGCCGCCAGCGCCCCGTTTAGCCAAATCCTGTGGGCGACGTCCAGATACGGTATGACGGCGTGCCTGTATGCTGATTGCCTTGGCCTCCGTTTCTAATAGATTATCATTCTCGGCCTCCTCTTCGTTCTCACCCACAGTGGTGAGTTCCTTGTGCAGGTTGAAGGTTAGTTGCTGTGGATCTCCATTGGGCGTTGTAGGCTGCGACTTGCGCAGCTGCTTCAGCTCTGTGCCCTTGCTAGCCTGACCTGATGGTCTGCGCTCTAGATTCATGCCCTTAAAGATCTCCGCAGCCGTTGGATAATGATTACGCTGCGAGGCGCCCATGTAGGTATTATGTGCCGAATTGGGCATGGAGTAGGCAAAGCGGCCCTCTGGCAGCGGCTTGGTAAACGCAGCCTGATGCAGCTGTGGCGTTGGAGCAACTGTGTTTCCATGACCATTCAATTTGGTCTTCTCCTCATCGACGACAGTTCCATCTTCGGTGACGCCCAGTGTAATGGGCTGTATGGGACGGAAGGCAAGGCCAAAGATGGCACAGGACAAGATCATCAAACCCTGAATGGCCAGAGTCATACGCCAACCAGTCTTTTCGAGCAGCATATCGGTAAGCGGGGCAAATACAAAGGTGCCCACACCGGAGCCGCAGAGGGCGACACCCGTGGCCAGAGCTCGCCATTTCTCAAAGTAGAAGCCAATGATGACCACAGCGGGTATGTAGACCATACAGAAGCCAATTCCGCCCAAAACGCCATAGACAAGAAACAGAAATTCAACGCTTGTGGCAAAGTAGGAGAGTCCAAAGCAGATGGCTGCAAAGATGGCGCCACAAATGGTCACCGGACGGAATCCAAATCTATTGGCCAGTGCACTTACAAAGGGTCCGGCCATCAGGTAACAGCCGCTGAGCAGTGACGAGACGAAGGTTACATAAAACTTGCTCACATGGAACTCGTTCATGAGCTCCTCCTGTATAATGGCCGAGCAGAACACGATGCCATCAATCACTGTGCAGCAGAGAAATGAAGCAACCATCACTACCCAAGCCCAGCCACTATCCGGTGGCACTACCACAGCTGCCGTATCAATCTCCTCCTCATCCTCATTATCCTCTTTAATTGCTATTTCCGGTTTGTTATCCGGATGCTTTGACACGAGTGCACTGGCAGCAGCCAGCTCATCATGAGACTTTGTGTGTTGTGTGGGCATTGCAGGCCTGCAAATATATATAGAAGATTTATATGTAGAGTTTAATATTAAAAGAAAGATATGGTAAATATCTTAGCTAAGAGATAGTTTCTTTATTAGTTAGTTGTTTCACTTATAAGATACTCTAAAAACATCTATAAGATACGAGTATAGTTTGAGTTTGCACTCGCTGCAGCTCAAGAGCTGGCAGACCAGGTTGCATATCGAATACAACGTAATGAATATATATATATATATATTTATATAAAACAAGATTATAATAATATTATGCAAATACAAGTATTTTTATCAGCTGTCACTTTTGGCCTTCACACAAATCGCGCATACGCCCCCTATGAAAATAGCGGCGCTTTCCCTTTCGATACTACTCGAATTCTATACTATATATTGTTTATTAAATACTATCCTATATATTTATAGATGTCACGTGTGTGTTCTCTTACATATTCATTCTTCAGTTCTAGCTGTATCTGTGTGTATGGATCTGTATCTGTATCTGTGAGCGTTTATCTATGCTTAACTTTTGTTTAACTCAACGACGTCAATCGGTTTGCACAACTTGTACATTGTGTGTATTTAAGTGTGTGTGTCTGTGTGCGTGAGTGTGTGTGTGTGGGGGCGGGTGTCAAACGTCAACGCCCTGCCCCCACCAGGGCCAATGCCAAACATAGAACAAAAACAACAACAATCTACGTCAAAAGCAGCTTAAAACAGTCGCAAAAAATAGCAAAAATAATAATTATTTTTTTATTTTCATTTTCTCAAAAAACAATGTTTTTTTTTCTCTCTTTTTTAGCAATTATATACCCAAAGTCGTCCGTCAATTTCTTACAGTTCCCATCTTCATTTATATGCCAGGCACACACTGACAATAATATTCTGCCTTTATATATATTCGTTTTCTATCCACAGATTTCTTCAGATTTTTTCTTGGACAATGAATTTTTGTTTTTTATTTTGTTTGCACCCATATCTTTGGGCCAAAAAACTGTTGGCCTTGTGCCTTTTTTTATTCTTGGCCTTATCTAATCTCATCTGGATCTGAGGCCAAAGAGAATGCATAGCTGTTTGCCTGTTTAATATACCAAATATTTAGACTGGAAAGCACTGCAATATTTTGTTGGATTAATTACAACATTATTTTAATAACTGTCTTAAGAAAATACGATGTTGGTTCAGCGAACGATAATCACGAGAATTATCGGCTTAGATATGAAATTTGTATGTGATCTAGATAGAGTTTTTATACGTTCGTCTCAGACGTATCTCCAGGTATTTTCAGGTAGAAGAACCTTTAGTTTCTCTAAAGCTTTTATCCTATATACAATATATAAATCAGTTGCTTTATAACGCGTATCCCACTAGGAACTATTCTGTACTCTAAGGTTAAAAAATTGTCTTTCAGGTAACCCTCATTGCTTGTATAAATCTTTTGGCTATAAGCAGATAAAAAGCTTTATGCTGCTCCAAGTGTAATTCTAATGTCAACAGGAATTTCGAAGACCTAACTTTTATTGTCTTCAAGAATGATGGGTTAAGACAGAGCCAGCGAGTCTGTGACTAAATCTGTTTTAATCCACTTTATAAACAGAGTGTAATAAAGCTGAAACTGCGGGTAAGGCCCCAAATCACGATATGAAATAAATCCAAATAATCCAATTTCATAAAAGTACGTAACTCGTATCTGTTTCTAGATAACAAAACACAGAATACAGAATACACAGTTCGTTTTGGGAGAAAGATTTATGATGCCAGGAATGTGTTTTATATGCAAATTAACAAGCACTTGATAAAACAGATTATTTGACATTATTTTAGGTAGGCTTTCGGTGTGAATAACACTGGTTGTGTGTGTGTATGGGGTTCATCCAATCTTTTACTGCTTGGCAACCCAAAAAACCAGTAAATGTTTAAGACCCTGACAATTAGGTGCTGATTAGTACATTGTAAAGTGTTTATTGTCAGTCGAAAAGTAGCCCATAAACCATAGTAAACACTATTTATATTTATATAGAAACGAACGTCTCTGGCTATGAGGAACAGTGGCATAAATCAATTGATTTGTGCAGATTTGCTTAGCCCAAAGTCTGAGCGAGATAAGACTTTGAGTTTTTAGTTATACCAACGGATTTGTTAGTCTATCGAGTGTTTCTATCAGATAATAATAATAATTCCCAGAGTTAGCCGACTGCTTGGCAACAGCTGGCCATGTTGCTGCTGGCCATGTGACTTTTCGATAATATGATTTCCTTGGTATTATTAGAGGTATTTTGTTCAACAGTTTATTGAATGCCATAAATAAAACCATCGTCTAAATTACTTTAAGATAGGCGTTGCCGAAACCCTTTACGCTTTTGTTTATTATGCAATATTATATTAGTGGTCTCGTATTTCACGATTGCTTTCCCAAATGGCCACAGCAGACCACGCCAGGCCTGGCCAGACCCGTCCAGACTAGACCGACCATACCCTACCAGGCCAAAGCCAGTAGGAAATGGCTCAGCACATTGCAGAAGCCGGTCAAGTGCTTCAGCTTCAGCTTCTGCTTCTGTTTCTGTTGCTGTTTCTGCTTGGGCTCGTACTCTTTCTTAGCTGACTTTGCAGCTATCCTACTACCTACTATAAATAGACCACGTCGTCAACTTGTTGAACGAAATCGAACCATTTTGTTTTGTACAAAATACCAGCACTTGTGGCTATAGGAGGACGCGCCCAGTAAACGAAGTTTCAGACAATTGGCGTTTCCATTTCCATTCCCACTGCCAATCTCCCATTCCCCAGCTCGTTATACGAGTATACCCAGTAAACAGAAAATAGCTAAATAGGGTGATAGTTCCTGGAATCATTTCAATAATTTTGTATACTGGAATCCATTCAAAAGGCTTCGCTTTGATCTTTGAGACTATTTAGGTTTCCAGTTTCATTTGCTATTTGCGGATACAAATATTAAACTTCGTTTATGAAATTTAATATATATATGACTGGATATGTAGGAATAGATATATCTATCGGCATCAGGAATTTCATAAAGTTGAAGTTGATAAAGAATAGAGCTAATTACAGGGCATAATTTAGTCGGGCACTCGCAACCAGTTGTTGTGCTTTTTTATACACTTGCTTTTTATTTGCTTTGCTTTGCCTCGGAGGCACGTTTATGTCATAGAGTAGTACTCGTATTATGCGGCATGGAGCTGTTATCCTTAGCCTGGTTGTAAGCTAATCCCGCTGTGCGCAAACAGCAGCGCCCATCCATCATTGCCCTCTTTGCCCCTTCTCCAGGTTACAGGGGATACTCGTACTCGTAGTGTCTGCTCCTAAACAGTTGTCAGCGCCAATTGCGACTGTTGACAGCTCTTAAATTGATGCCCGTCGATTGAATTAATAAATGTTATAGGTAAACACATATGGTCATAGACAGAGAGAGTCAGATAAAGATGAAGATAAACATACACACAGACAGAGAGAGAGAGAGAGAGAGAGACAGGGAGGTCGTCTAGCAGACGTTGCGTTCTCAAGTTGTTTTTCCTGTTGCTGGTTTTTCCTTTACGTATGATACATATGTATGTATCTTTATGTGAATCAGCTTGTGTATCTGTATCTTTCTCTATTTACTTGTATATTTCATACACACATGTCTCCAGCTGTCTCTTCTTTCTATTTTTCCATACATTTCCCTCTCGAGTCTCAACATGTCTCAGCGCCACAATTTGTAGCTACATGTGCCGCAATCATTAAACGATTTTATGCTCAAAATATTAATTAGCTTAAATGTGGGCTAACTGTGGGACTGCAACCTGTTGGCTACTGTTACCAAAAAAGGCAGCCTATTGTGCCGTCCCGTCCATTGGATAAGCACACAAAGCCACAATTACTTTCATCCAAAGCAGTTGGCCCAAATTGTCGAAACACTTTAAACAACTGTCTCTGTTGCTGTTTGGTGTTTAGTTTGTTTCGTTTGTTTCGTTGTTGCGTGTTTTGTTTTTGTTATTGTTGTTTTTATTGTTGCTTACATTCAAGTTCATTGAACGGCCTTTCACCCAGGCCCCGAGCTCGAGCCAGACCGTCACGACTCTGACTCATACCCAAAGGCCGAGAGTTGCGCATGCACAAAAGGAACCACAATTTACACCATGTGGCGGGTAAACTGATTGAAAGAACTTCAAAAAAAAAAACAACATTATAAATAGCTCAGCTAAGTTCTTCCAGAAAGAACTCAAATTCTAAAAAATACGAATATTGAGTCCAAAATGAAATGCAGCACTCTGGGCCAAACCATATATCATTCTGCTGTCATAACAGCGATATGTTCAAGTTGTAGCTATTCTGATAGCTTTGACTTAGATTATGAAGATATCTTAATCAAATTGAACATATATTCGTATAAACTTCTCTAATAATAATGTCTAATCACTCTTATACGCCAAAGAGCTGTCATAAAATCCTTTGGAAGACGAGTTACCCATTTAAAAAACTATTTTCATACGAATAAAATATAGAATGTAAGAAATATATAAGAAGTTGCATAGATAAGTAACTTTGTATAATCATTCAGTATCTTGTTATAGGAACGATCTAGGGAAATTCATTGTCTCTGTATTATATCCCAGAAACTGCGTTAATACTTTATATACTTTGATAAAGAATGAAAGAAAATGGAACTTTGGAACCTGTAAGATAGCTTCTGTCTTATTGTTTCTATGTGACACAGTTAATAAACGCATTGTTTATGTGATTTATATGTGTTATATATTCTACATATATATATATAGTCTATATAGTCTATATATGAATATGCGGAACACTCTTTATCAGCTCTGCTGTTGTTGTTCTTGTTCTCGGAATGGGCACTATCGGCATGAACAAAGGCCTGTTAACTCTGTGATGGCACTGCCAGTGTCAATGAACAATTAGTGGAGCGATCAATGGTCGCCGGGTCTCGCCGGGTGTTCTACCATAGTAGAAAAAAGAATAGGTATGGAAACCGAACTCGAACCCGAACCCGACCCGAACCCGAACCCGAGCAGGGAGAGTGACAGTTGTCTTTGTCGGAAGTAGAGCATACGATTCAAAATCAATTAGCATGTTGAAATTATGGAAAATACAAGAGTAAAGCGAGCAATTATTGATGATGCATTTGGGGGAGTCATGAAACTGATTTAACTGCCTCAATGTGGGCATAACACATGTAAATTGACTATTTATTAGGCTCTATCTGCACGTGCCCCTGGTCAGGCGCTAATTCAAACTATTTGCTCAACTGCTGCAGATACAGCAACCAGTCTACAGATGCTGAGATACAGATACTCTGACACACATACATCTACATATATAGAACAGAAATCGGACGCTCTGTTGACCCCCAATCGTTGACATTGGCGCCAAAATGCTTTCGAAATACTCGTAAATACTTGAGTACGAATCTGATAAGCAAGCGGCTCACTGGAATCAAAAACACAAACAAAAACAGGCTGCAACTGCTGCAATTCGAAAACTGTCTACCAATAAAGCCCACAGCTACTGCTACTGCTACTTATCAGCAGCTCAAGTTTGCTTTAATCAACTGCAAATATGTAAATATTTAGTAACTGATTAACGCTAGCCGTTTCGCTGCTGTGGAAAGATTTTTTTCGTAGTCAGTTGGCAAAAAAGGTTCCACACGCAAGCGCAGTCAGGCGTTTCAAAAATAAATAAATAATAAAACCTCAAAAAAAGCAACAAAATAACAACAAAAAACAAAAAACAGAAAACCGCAAGAATTTTGAAAGAAAACGCTAGAAACCTCAGTTATTTGGCAATGACTGACTGTCCGTCCGTCCGTCCGTCCGAGTGCAAAAACATGTTTACTGCATATAAATAAATTCAATATATATCTATTTATTTATACATATATTCCACTTGCTGCTTAGCCTGGTTTTTTGTTGCTATTTTCGGTCTTCTATGCTCATAATTATTAGCTTTTGATTAATTAAAATGCTTTGCCCACATGCCAAAACACACTTACTAAGTATTTACTATACTTAAAATGTAATTCGGCTTTTGCCATTTGGGTCAACAGCATCTGATTCTGATTCAGAGTCAGATTCAGATTCAGTTAGAGCCACAATCGTAATGCCAACGTCATTAGGGGCTCTACCCTTGCAGTTCTAATGCTTCTTAGCGCGTCATATTCCTTTTATTTCTTGGTAAGTGCGAAAAAATGGGGCCAAGTTGCTGCAATTATTGTGTCACGTTACAGGACGAAAAGGAAAGGAATGGAAAAGGATCCATACGGTGCGATAAAAATAGAGGAAAGGCAAAGAAAAGGGTCCAGCCGGTATCAGTCCTCAGCTAATCTAAAGTAGCCATAAGCCGTTCTAACCTAACCTATAATAAGTCCTTTATTTGCAAAGATCTTAAAGGACTATAATAGTATGAAGGCTTACTCGCTGAACTTTAATTGAATACTCATAGACTTTTCCTAATTAATTATAATCAATATTATCAATTGCTTTCGAATCATCATGCTATAATCTGAAGGAAATTCTATTATGACTATCAGTGTTCCGTATTTTGATTAATATTCTAATGGCTTTTATATTATATTTTAAATATAATTATTCCGCTTTTATATACTTTAATAATAAATCTTTTTTTTTATCTTTCGAACGCCTCATTGAGGGTTCAATAAAATGTGATAGCTTTTTTTACTGTCTTTCGAAATCTATTATGATTCGATTTAAATATATGTTTTTCTAATATATCTATCTAGTTTTTTCTAATTAATTGTAATCAATATTATCAATTGCCTTCTAATCTGTAGGTCGTTTATATTAATACTTTTCCATTTATGGGAGCTACCTATAGATAGATTTATTGTTACTGTCAGTAATATTCCGTCACAACAAGAAAAAAAAAACATGTTTATACTGTAATTTGCTTGATATTCTTATCGTTGCTGTGTTATATAGTTATAGATTTTCTTATTTTTCATCAGTTAATATTCTCAATAATATATATATATATACGTGACTTTGAAAGATTCCAAGCTGAGTTCCTCAATAGATTTAAAATCCATTTCTCATAGCATACTTTTGATAGATTATGCTCTCTCGGCGGAAGCGTATCCAATAGCCGCCTATTGCCTAATTGGTAATATCGGATTAACTTAAAAGTTGACTTTTTAAACGTCAACCGGTTGAGGGGGCGTGTCGCTGCTTATGCAAGCTGTCGCCTAAAGATCAAAGAAAGAGTAAAAGGCCTTGAACAAATGTCAAAAATTATTGTCAGTTTTTTGTGTCTTTATGCTTTCAATAAATGAGTCAGTGGTGGCGGTTGTAGATAGCCAGCAGATAGAAAAAGATACAGAGATACAGGGAGGGTGTGTCTTGTATTCCATTTATGTTATTTATTTGTTTATTTTTTTGTTTTTTTTTTTTGGTAAAAACTGCGGAGCAATTTCAGAATTTCCTTTTCTTGCAGCCAATTTCGCATGGTAATTGCGGCTGCAATTAATATAAAAGGTGAGGTGAATTTGTTGGTGTTTGGGATTGGCAATTGGGTTTTCGTTGGGCTATTAATACTCATTGCAAGTATCGGTTTTTGTTAGTCCGTAATACTTGGTAAGTGCAGGCTTATTATCGATCTATTCTTAAGCTGATTTTCTTCCGCCGTTGTTCAAGTTCAGGGGAGAACGAAAAAGCGGAAAACAACAACGAAAACAACGTCAGCGAAAAATACAACAACGCCCATAAAAGGTGCTTGAAAGCCGTTTACGTGTTAACGTGTTTCTGGTTCCTGATTCCTGGTATTGCCAGGCAAACCCAAACTCAAACTCAAACTTAAACTCAAGCCCAAAGCCAAAGGCAAAAGTCGTCAATTTTTCAAGCCACATAAAAATATTAAAAAAAAAAAAGAACTGCCGGCTTCACGTCGCCTCAAGCTGAAGAACTTAGAACATTCTACATACACGTAAAATTGTGACTAAGTTCCTCCCGGCCGGCTGAGGCGCGGAGTCGCAATTGGAGTTGGCGGCAGACGACGTCTGTTTCTTTTTTTTTTAGCCAAAAAAAATAAACCCGTTTTGGCCGGGTCAAGGGAGGGACTGAGAGACGCGCCGAGGGGCGCGGTCATGTGACAGCAGCGGCATAAGGCCAGCTCTATAGCCATTCATCTGTAGCTACATCTATATATACATATATATATTTATATATATACATATATCTGCATGGATGTATGAGTGCGCGTGTGTGTTGTTGGCCCTCTTGTGCTTACCTTTAAGTTGTTGTTGTTGTTGGTGTTGTTGTTGGTGCTGCTGCTGTCTGTTGCAGCTTTCAATTAGTTGCTGAGTATTTGAAATGTTAAAATTTGTATCTTTAATGGGGATTCTTCTCTGGTAATCGTATTCTCACTGCGTTTCGGGTGTCTATTTCTGGCGCCCAAACGTGGGCAGTGCAAAGAATTTCTTATGTGAAAGAAAGCGAAAGCAAAAAATAATATAAAAAGCGAAAGTTAACTGTAAAAAGGCACCAGAAATGTTTTTTTCTAGCTTTTTTTTCGAAACTGAACCGACGCGGACGAGAGAGCGAACGCGCTTATAAATATACTTCTATGAGTATATATATATATATATATATATATGTATATATATGTATCTGTATCTGATTATCTGTAGCGGTTTAGCAGCTGTTCGTACGATTTTGTAAGCATGTGTGCGTATGTGTGCTGTCTATATATACGTGTACATATGTGTAGCATATGAATATACATACAAAACATATATATTATATGTATATGTATATGTGTATATGTATGTGTATGTGTGTGTGCTATCGACCTGCCTCCGCAATGCGAAAGGCACGCGTTTCGAAAATAACAAATTCTATTTGATTCTTAATATATTTCAGTTTGGTTTATTTATACTCGGCTCGTACTGTTATATTCCGTTTGAAGCTCTCACAGCGGCGCTTGACTTGTTTATAGATCGCGCGCTTAACGACCGATCCGATCCGATTCGAGCGACTGACTAAAGATAACTAAAGGGAAATGGAAATGTGTTGGCAGTATAAACCACAAAGCAGACAGCAGCAACAGCAACACCAACAGCAACAGCAGCAGCAGCAGCAGCAGCAACAACACACAAGCAGCACAAACAGTATACGCAGCAGGCAGCTTCGCGCGATACGAAGGCACTCTACGAGAACACACACACACACACACACACACACACACACGCACACGCACACGTGGCGCGCCTGTGTTTGTATTGGCTGTTTGTTTACTTGTGTGCGTGTTTATATTTGCTTGCGTATTGGTGTTGTTGTTCGTTCTTGTTCGCGCGTTCTTGTAAACGCACATTATCAGAAGAGCCCACACCTTCCCACCCCTCACGCACCCTCACCCATCGCTTTGCGCACTCGTACACCACTCGTACACCACTCCTTCACCTTTCGTTCGTTATCGTTCAGTGTGGCGTCGTGAATGAAAAGCGAAGACAGCAACACATGAAAATTACAACAACAACCGGCAAACTTACACACAAAACATGGCGCGTTGCGCATGTGTGCGAGTGTCTGCAGCAATCGGCTTTTGTCAGCCCACATAAGATATACAGCTAGCATAAGCAGGCGCTCTCTCCTACTCTCTGTTTTAATTATTAGTTCTCTTTTTGCCAAAAAAGCCAGCAAAAACAAAAAGAACGCAACACATTATACGTATACGCAATGCGATTTCGATACCGATACCAATACCAGTACAACTGAGTACTGTTTCGTTTTTTGTACGATAATTTTGGCGCTCTTTGTTTCTTATTTATTTTCTTTCTTTTTATACTCTGTACCGCCTTTAATGGGTATACCAAGTTCTATGTAACAGACAGACTCATCCCAGCCGAATCGATCTGTCCGCCTGCCAGCACAATCGAATAATAAACAATCGAATAATAAGCAAATTATTTAAGAAATCTACAGTGCCTTTCTGTAGGCATCGTTTTTATAAGTAAGGGAAAACAAATGTACATATGAGTTTTAGGAGACATTAGACCTGGATACAGGGTATTTCCAAGTCCTCCTTCAGTAGAGCATTCTTCATGTTTCTTTCAAAATTATATTTTTTCTTCTTGGATATTCTGGCATGTTTGTCCATTTGTGTTTGTATTTGTATTAGTAATTATGTTCTCTTCAATGTGTGAGTGCTGCGTGCTTTGGCTTTTTCCACTCACAAGAGATAACCAAAATTTTGAATGAGATCCATTCACGTTTTTTGGGGAAATGCCAGAATAACGTAAGAAAAAAAAAAATAATAACATCAGGGTGTAGCTTGTGTTTATTTTGATTTAAACAGGTTACTCTGGCTTGTTACCATTTTTTTTAAGTTGAAATTATTGCCAGAAATTATGAAATAGCCGCAATAGTTTTCAGCAAATTTTACGGATTGGCTAACATGATTTGACAAAAAGCATCAGAAAAACGCAAATCATTTGATTCGCAATTCATTAAACGTACTATGAACTTCAAATGATTCAGTGCGCATGCACGAAAAAGTAAGAACTCTACTCCATAAGAGCTCTTATTTTTAGTTATTTTTATGCTTATCGCATGGCATACTTTTAATTTACTTTTTGGGCAGTTCTGGAAATTTCTGTGATATAATTTTATTTTATTTTATTGCCCAGTACAGTAAAAGCTCCACATGGAGAACTTGAGTAGAAGTTACTTTATTATCAAGGTACCCAACATTATTGTGGTGCTCCGATTTACGTGGTTCATGGTGCATGGTTCGGTTCAGTATTGAAAAGTATTTATTTGGTTTATTATAAAATACTGTCAAGTCAAATATAGATATATTTTTTTGGGGTAAACAAAAAATTTCCCCTTTCTCTCATGCGAAGAAAGGCTTGCCGGTGACTCAACAATTTTTTGCCGAAGATCGGATTGTGTTTTGGCCCAAATGATTCATTGAAAGATCTTAAAAATATCCGAAAATTCATATATAAAAGAAAGAAAAGTATTTTTTTTTTAATGAAATAAGGGGATTTTTTTGCAATATCACTTTATTAAACTGTTATCCCCTATAATTAGTTAGTACTGTGTATGCGATTATGCAAATATTTCCGACTAATGAATTATTTGTACAATTTCCATATTAAATTTAGCACGTGATAGAGCCCAATGGAAAAGCCTATCAACCTGTTGAATGCCTTTTTCGGTTACTTTGAGTTTTGTGATTGATAAGCTGAACTGAAACGTCGAAACGCAGGCAACAACAAAAACCTTTTAGTTGCAATGACAAATACCAACAAATTTATTTGGGGCAATGATTGCTCATAATATTGTATTTGATAAGAAAATTAATTTATTTTCAGGGTTGCCGAAAATAGCCTTCGGCATATTAGAACTAAGTGCTTAAATTTGTATTTTCAATTATTTATCCCAAAATTTGTTTTTGTTTTTTATACTCGGTTTTAGGGCTTTAAGCTGTAATAATAATTATATTTTTTATTTGAAATTTTTAATTGTTAAGATTTTAAATTGTTAAGCAGATTGTTTTCATTTCTTATCACATTAACAAACTTTCCTTCAAGGTCTTGAAACACCAATAAAACATCCTCTGTTTCCTAAGATAATCTTTCAATATTTATACATACTTTTATTACATGCTTTCTACTTTCCTTCTATTGCATACTTTCTAGATGGAAAAAGAGAGTATAAATAATGATCTACTGATCGCTGTACGCCTGGCCATTCTTAACATAAACTATTAGGCCAACAGAATATGCATTAAGCTGAAATGTTAAAGTTGGACTAATGCAGATTATAGTTAACAGTGCAATTGTTCAATTAGGATTAATACCATTCTAATATACATAAATATATATATAAATAATATTCGAAAGGATACTTAAGTCGCGCAGAGTATTTCTAGAGAACATGAATAAGCCTGGCCATGGTAATAAAATTCTATATAACAAATTCCAAATTTAATATTAAATTTCCCCGGAATAACCTAATAAAATCGTCTACATGCAGAAATGAATAAATCGATCTACAAAATTAACGGAAGTTGAATTTATTATATTAGATATATATATAAAATATTATTGGCTACGAATAAAGCTGATAATCTCATAAATAATTGGATTGGGAAGTGAGCGCAGACGGGGTTTACGCATTTATGCTTAATATAAAATTTGAAGGGTTAGCGTATTGATAACTCAATTTGAGATATTAAATATTGTACTCAAAGCAATGTACATTTCCTTTTCTTTTTCTTCTTGTTGACCTGAAGCGCGGCCTTGGTGGCGGTTTCGAAAACTTCCCGGATACCTTCCTGCATTTTGGCAGAGCATTCGAGGTATGCAAAGGCGTTGACAATTTCGGCCATAGTTTGTCCTTCATCCGTTCTGACGGGTTGCTGTTTTGTCATCGACAATTCCTGAAAACAATAAAACTCAATTGCAGTTTCTCTCAGTGTAAGCGCAGAATAATAAACTTATAAGAAAAAATACTCTAGGAATCGCCTCTATATTAATTAATATTTTTAAAAATATATTCTAATGATGAAATGAAGTTCTTTTATAAGAAAAGCTAACGTTTCAAAAAACAAATGGACGTAAAATATATATTAATTTTTATGATCCTCCGATTTTCTAAAATATTGGAAATATATTTTTTTGTGAGTCTAAGCTTACCTTAATAGTTTCAGGATCATAGCGCAAGTCGCGTTTATTGCCCACCAAAACTATGGGCACATTTGGGCAGAAGTGTTTCACTTCTGGTATCCATTTATCCTGAATATTCTCCAATGAATCGGGCAAATCAATAGAGAAGCACATAACAATAACATCTGTATCGGGATAGCTTAAGAGACGCAAGCGATCGTAATCCTCTTGCCCAGCGGTGTCCCACAACGCCAATTCCACCTTCAAAGGAAAATCAATCAATTTTGCAATTTATTGAAAGCAAATATATATGTATATTTGTGTACTCAATTGATGCTGCCCCCATATTTATTATATATAAAAGCACTCGAAAAAAACAGAAATCTTTTTCTGGAAAACAATGCACAGCAAATAATGAATCATTCATTTTTTTGCGATTGTAAAACTTAAGCAAACCAGGGGCCCACCCTGGGTACTAAAATAAGATGTGTACTAAATATTTTTCTGTCTATATATGTATTGTATCAGTAAGAGTATATATGTATGTATAGTATATAAATAAATGGATGTAATTGTCTGAGAGAGCAGACTGTAAGAACTTGTATTTGCACTGTGATAAAAATAATGGAACTAACCTGTGATCCTTCAACTTCAACGTCTGCCACATAAGTTTCGAATACTGTGGGCACATAATCCAGGGGGAAGCTATCTTTACAGAATACCGTTAAGAGGCAGGTCTTGCCACATGCCCCATCGCCCACAATCACAAGTTTCTTGCGAATTGAAGTCATGACACAATTACCGAGTAAATAACCCAATCTAAATACCAAATAAAATACCAAAACAATTGATTGATCCGAAATACCAAAAAAATTGCAGATCTCTTGCCGAAAGTTGAAAGTTGAATGAGGAACTGATCGTTTGTTTAGTGAATCTGTCTTTGTACGAATATTTTGTTTTGTTTATAAATTTTTTGCGCTACACAGCAAACAGTAGGGCCTATGTATTATATAATAAGGTTCTACATATTTCTTATAAATTACTTCATATTTATAGACATTTTGTATGTAAAAAATATATTGAATTTTTTCAATTGCTCATTTAATTATATTAGTAGGGTAACTGACATTCGAATAACTGTTATATTCAGTTAGATTACATTTTTGATGGGTAGTACTGTGCGCCAGAGTTGCTCATGTGATTGGCCGCACTGCAAAACTATCGCAATACAAGTGTGTGCGCACTATCGATATATTAGAAGCAGCTCTGCGTATACTACGAAGAGTAAGAAATAGGCTCTTCCTCTTTCTTTTATTTCCGCCATTGCCTGAGATAGTTGGAAAATCATGGGTGAGTTGATGAAAAGAGTGTTTTTTGTGTGAAATACGCATAACGCGTATTAAAACCAAGTGGAAATCCAATTGAAATTATTGTGCAACAAGAAATGTAAGTGAATTGAAAAGCGGCGCTTCAGAGTTACTTAAGAAAATGCCTATTCCCAAACTTGCAAGTTTGGTCAGCAATTTGTCGGCTGCAAAAATCTAAGAATATCAAAAGAATCGTCTAACAAAGTGAATCAATGAATTGTTTTATATTAAAACGAAGCTTTAGTACACTAAGTGCAAAGGTTATCGGCGAAAATAAAATAATTAAATAAAATGCATATTGAAATATATTCAAACTAACCTCAAAAGTGCCGCAATTTGTTTACATTGTGTTTGTTGTTGTTGACCGTTAGTTTAAATTAACATTAATAATTAATTAGTTATTGTTGTAATTCATAGGCAAGCCTAGAGGTCTGCGCACAGCCAGAAAGCATGTGAACCACCGTCGCGACCAGCGTTGGGCCGACAAGGACTACAAGAAGGCTCATTTGGGCACCAGATGGAAGGCCAATCCCTTCGGTGGAGCTTCCCACGCCAAGGGTATTGTCCTTGAGAAGGTGTAAGTGATTTATATCTAATAGTTCCATTCGATAGGATACTAATGTAAATATGTAACCGGCTTAAAACTTGTTGTACTCGGTACCCATTGGAAATGAGTGAAAGAAGTGAATTTATAATACAAAAAATATGTTTATACTATACCGTGAACCAAATTTGGCACATGTAATAGGTAGACTGGAAATGAAGACCTCTCAACATAAACACTTGTTATACCCTATAGAGCGGAAAATGTATGATACTAAGTATAGAATTAAATTCGTACAAACAAATGTAATCGGTATAAGTATAGTATAGTTAGAAAGACCTCATTTGTTATGATTAATAATTTTGGATACTCTGCAGAATATGATGAACTAAGTGATATAGAGATGCAAGAGAACAGAGTATCTCTTTCGTCGTGTACTCTCTTAAAAACCATACTTGCGATGGCTCGCAGTATATTTTTGTGTTTTGTTTGTTTTGAAACTCAAATCACAGGATTATACTGTGAACTGTTGGCTGTATTAACAACGAAAACCAGGAAAACCCAGTTTGTTATCTATAAATAACCTTGACCTTGTGACTTACAACTAATTAAATATTGTTTTATTATATTTGCAGTGGTGTTGAAGCCAAACAGCCCAACTCTGCCATCCGCAAGTGCGTGAGAGTGCAGCTCATTAAGAACGGCAAGAAGATTACCGCATTCGTACCTCGTGACGGTAGCTTGAACTACATTGAGGAGAACGACGAGGTTTTGGTTGCCGGTTTCGGTCGTAAGGGTCACGCCGTCGGTGATATTCCCGGTGTCCGTTTCAAGGTCGTCAAGGTAGCCAACGTCTCCCTGTTGGCTCTTTACAAGGAAAAGAAGGAGCGCCCAAGATCTTAGATGACGATACATCTAATCTTTTTCCAGAGTTAGGGTTTTACAAAGCTAAATAAAAAAAAACAAAAAGAAACCACTGAAATTCGTATTATTCTTTTGGTAGTGTTTGTAAAGGGTTTTCCTTGCAGAAGACGGACTATCGGGTGGACCTCTTGATAGTCCATGAAATGGCTGAGTTACAGGCGATTTTCAGTATTTTGAAGAAAGATTGCAAGGAACTACTATCGATTCAAGAATATATTCCTTCACCCTAAAAATATGCAGAAATAAATATATGTTGCTGCTTTTCTTCAGATTGTTAAGTTTATATTAAAAAGGACACAACTTTCGTAAATCCCGACGGATTTTAAAACGACTACCTGCGTTCTCCTCGTAAGGACAAACTCTAACGATTTACTTTTAAAAAGAAAAGATTCATCGACTTGGAAAAGTTTGGTCGACATGCGCAAGAAAACAGTCCAAAAACACAAAAACCGGCATAGCTCAAGAACTACAAAGACGATTCGAATGTTCTTTGGCCGCTCGATAGCCCTGATGAATACTGACCGTTTAACACAGGACTCGTCACGATCCGCGAGGACATGGCCGAGTTAAAGCTATATTGATGTATACAATAAAGTCAGTTTTCCTCAGCTCCAATAAGGATTTTCGTCCTTTTTGTTACATATCCTGTTCCATAAGCATACTGAATATCTAATGGCCAAAGGACGTCTTGATAGTCCTTCAAACGGCTGAGTTATAGGTGATTTTCTATTTTTTTGACATTTTTCCTATGCTACTCCCTTGAAAAAATTACTGAATATGTTTTGGGATAAAAATAGCTGTAACTTGGTCGTATCTCTGCCGATCTTATCACTGCCTGCTGCGTTAGGATCGTAAGGACCAATTTCATCGATTGGCATTCAAGGATATATTGGCAATCTCAGGATCAACGACTAGAAAAATTTCAGTCCATAGCCCAAGAACTACATGGATAATTCTAATGTACTTTGGTCAGTTGATAGCTTTGATGGCTACCTACTATTTGAGATAGTGCTGGTCAGGAGCCGCAAGGACATGGCAGAGTTATAGTATTTTGTTTGTATAGACAAGTCCTTTTTCTTCCCTGAAAGATTATTAATTAAAATCTTATCCCTTGGATAATTGATACTCCACAAAATTCTATTTGTGTGCTAATTTTTGGAATCGATTAATATTGAGCATTTATTAATATAATATGTATGGATTTTCAATAGACGATAGTTTATGTATGTAAATGCCATTAGCCTTATAAAGTAACATTATGAATTATAGTCAGCCTGTACCAGACTCTTCAGCTCTCCCTTAAGGGTAACCACCGCCTGGATTAAAACTGTTTGGCCCTGGACGGCGCATGGGACGGCGGCCACGTGAACGATTTGCAAATATACGATTGCTGTTGTTGGGTGAACCGCTAGGCATATGCTGATCCTGGTTGCCCTGATTACCACCCTGTCCACGCATGCCGCCTGGCGCCGAGTCACGCTGCCACACAATGCGTGCTGGCCTGTTATTATTATTATTGTTGTTATTGTTTCCGCGCATTATGGAGCGTCCACCGCGACGTGTGGGCACTGCGCTGCGTAGCGTACGAAATCGTGTATTCTCGGATGGAGATGTTGCCTCAGCTTCACGACCCTCCTCCTGCACATAAAGAAAATTTTTGAAATATATGTTTAATTTTGGATTTGTACAAGAATGCTTACCTCAACCTCAACGGCTTGTTTCTCACCCTCTGAGGAGACGCCATCGGTTCCCTCGTTATCCTCCATAGGGCATTCCGCCTGATTTTCGTTATTATCCGTCTCCACAGACTGACTTGTGCCAACATTAGGATCTGTTTGCAATTTAAATAATATTTTAATATTTGCGTATATACATAAATGCTCTTACTTACTTTCATTGCCAAGCTGCTGTGAATCCTCAGCCTGGCCTGCTGCTGTCTCCTCGACAAAGGCTTCATCTGCCTCGCTTACGTTTTCCAAATTTGCTGACTCACTTTCTACCGGTTTATCCTTCGCTTCTGCCGCCTGACTGGTGCTGCTGCTGCTTTGGTCAACTGTCTCATTTGGTTTTTGCGGCGAACTGGCAACGGCAGCGGTGCAATCAACGCTGGTGCCGGCGATGCTGTCGTCCGCCGCGGCAGTAGCCTCTGCTGCAGCGGTGCCATCTACCTCAGCCTCTACACAGGAGGGCTGCTCACTAAAGTTGGAAATTTGTGGCGAGCTCACAATTTCAACAGAACTGTTTTGGGGTTAAGTTAATCATTAATTCAATTTGAACAAGAAGTCGTTAGACTATTGACTCACCTTTCTGTGCGACGTGCTGCAGCCGTTGATGTGGACGGCGCCTGTTTCCAGTTGGCTTCAGCTTGAGGGTTTGTATTGGCATTCGATTCACCGCTGCCGCTCGTAATGGCCTGGCTTTGTTGATTATTTTCCTGGGTTGAGACGGTCACAGGTGAATCTTCAAGCAATTGGCTCTCTGCTTGAGCTTCGACTTGAACCTGTTCAATGTCCACCTCGTTGTGCTGATCGGGCGCATCGGCGCCATCGTTATCTTCCATTTCGTTGTCCTGCTCGTAGGAGTCCTCATAGCCCTCCTCTTGCTCAGCATCGCCACCATCAATGGGGCCCAGCACATCCTCCTCCTCGTCATCATCAGAGTCTATCACCTGAATATCGTCTTCCTGGTCACGTTGTGAAGAGGTGGGCATCTGATCGACATCCATGCCAGAGTCACCAATGTGGCCGGCAGACAATTCGCCACTGTGCATGGGAGTACGTAGGCGTTTTGTCAATTTGACAATTTTCTCTGGAACGCCTTCTTCGGCATTAGTGGAAGAGTCGCCTTCCACATCGCGTGGCCGCTTGGAGCTGCCTGCTTGAGTGGTGGTTACATTGCTGCTGGATGGCGTGTGCCTACTGTGACTGCTTACCACAGTCGATGAACTGCTGCTACTGCCCGAAGTACTAGGCTGTTGCTGATTATTAGCTTCCTGCACGCTAGGAACAATTGGATTTTGTGAGGAGGTCGAGGTGGTAGTGGTGCTTGTGGATGATGATGATGAGCCCTCAACACGTGGCGACACCAATGCTACTACCTGCTGCTGAGCACCGCCCACAAATAGCTGAGCATCGTTCTGCTGCGGATGCTGTAAACTCTCCGCTTCCTGAGAACTCTCCGGCGCTGCAGTGGCTCCCATGGGCGGTATAGCAGCAACGGCCACAGCAGCAGAGCTGGTGGAGGGCATATAATCAGTGTGCGAAGATGTGGGCGACGAAGAGGCCATGGACTCTAAGGTACCACTACCAGTGGTGTGCACCTGCTGCTGTGGCGGGACCAGCGCCGTGTTGCCCACAGCAGTGCTACTGCTGGTGCTGCTGCTGCCCGAAGCTACTGATGAAGCAGAGGAAGTGGACGTGGACGTCGAAGTTGAGGTAGAAGCACCTGGCTGCTGGCTGGTCGGCAGTATGGCTGCAGTACGACTGTTCTGCACAGAAATGGGTCGTATACTGGCCAGTGGAGTCTCGCCGCCGCGCCAGGGCGTCACCGTTGCCGACTGCTGAACGGTAGCCGAACCCGACATGGGTTTAACATTGGCCGTACGTGGCGAGGAGTCTGATATGTTGCCCTTCTCGGCCATGCCCACGGAACTGGTAGATGGCTTCGTGGACTGCTGTGAGCCCAGCTGGCGCTGTAGCTGATTAATACGCATGTGTAGGGATTCGTTTTCACGCATCAGTCGTGCATTGATATCTTTGTTGTTGGCAATATGCTCCTGCAGTTCCTTTTCAAGACGAAGCACAGTGTCATCGTAGTTGGTCTTTGTGCCAGCCATTGATGTCTCCTGGTTGGCCAAATTTGTCTTGGTTACCGTCAGCTCCTGAAGCAGTTGCTCTATCTTTTGCTTAGCTTCACCGCTATCCTGCTCTACAGTTGAGCGAGACTTGAGCTCATCATTTTCCTGTAGTAGCTGCTCATACTTCTCCTTGGTCGTGCGCAGCGTAGTATTCAGGTCATCAAGCTCGGAGCGCACCTTTTCTAGCTCAGCCATTGTATCATTGCCGCCTGTCTGTGCTTGTAGACCCATGTAGAAGTCCTTGTAGCGCTTGGCTAGCTTTCGGAGCATAAGCTCCTTGCTGTCCTTATCCTGTATAACTTTGTCCTTAGTCTCGAGCTCCTCTTGTGCCTTTAATAGCTCTTCCTCCTTCTGCAAAAGTCGATTCTTTAATTCCATAATGTCCTGGGTCTGCCGTATATTGGATTGCTTCAACGCATTGACCTCCTCCACCTGCTTCTTGCGTGCTTCATCCTGCAACTGCAAGTGTTTGTTTAGCGCTGGCAGCTCGTTGTCAAGGCGTGCCTTCAATGCCGTCAGCTCGTCCAGCTGCTTTTTGTTCGACTCCTTTTCGGCAGTCAATAGCTTGGCCAGATGTTCGCGTTCTGCCTGCAAACGCTTGAATTCTTCCGGATTTCTATTGCTCTTCTCGACCAGCGCATTGGCCCGTTGACGCCACTTGATGGCTTCTGTGCGTAAAGAGGTGTTCTCCACGTTTAGCTCTTCAATCTTGGATGACAGCTCCTTATTGCTGCACTGTAGTGGAAACAGTTCCTTCTCCACGCTGCTGATGCGCTCTGTTAGCTCTGCCACACGTTTCGTTAGCGTGTTGCGCTCCTCGCGCAGTATACGATTGCTATCGGTGATGGCATTGAGAGTTTCTATTTTGCGGAGCACAGCCTCATGCTTGGAGGCCGACACTACATCAGTTTCGCTCTTGGAACGCTCCTGTTTGAGGTAGCCATTTAGCTCATCCACCTTCTTTTGCAGAAGTGTATGTTCTGAGACGAGACGCGCATTCTCGGCCTTCACTATGTCCAGTTTGGCACAAAACAGATCCTTTTCCTTGCGCAGGAACTTGACAATCTTCAGTAGTTGCTCACTATTCTTATTCTCCCCCGCACAAGTCGAGGTGATCATATCCGCGGTCTCATTTAGTGATTCATTCAGCATTGAAGATAAGTTATGATTGGACGTAGATTTAGACAGTGCAGACAGTTTCGTGGTCAAAGCCTCGATCTGGTCGTGGAGACTGGAATTTAGAGAGCTCAGATCAGCGACCCGCTGCTCTGACTCGTCCTTCTCCTTTTGCAGCAGACTCTGCGCCTCGGCGTTCGCCTTTTGCAGCTCATCATGGGCAGCTTGCAGAGTCTCACGACCGCTCTTCAGTTGATTCAGCTCGTCGTGCACCTAAATTTAAATCAAATTATTTAATTTTTTTCGTACTACTAAAGGAATTATCTTTGCATTAAAGTAGTAGATAATTCAATTTCTAGCACTACAAATAAAGAAATTAATGTACATACCTTCAAGAAGTCTGCCTTGAATTTAGTCAGTTCCTGAATATCAGACGAGTGTAAGACCATTTCGTTGGCATACTTGTTCTCTACGGAATGGAGGGATTCGGCAAGCGAGGAGTTTTCGGCTCGTAGCGTACGAATGGTACGTCCCGATTCGGTCAGCCTTTCTAGGACGGTCTTGAGCTCCTCCTGAGCGAGCTTTACTTGATCCGATTGATTTGTGGACTTGCTCTGCTCGGTAACATTGCTAAGCAGAACTTCGGACTCCAGATCAGTAACTCTTGTCTGCAACTCCGCCTCCGAATTTTTGAGTTTCTTGATTTGTTCCTCAGATTTTGCCACAATTGAGGCATGCATGTCGTGTAGGCGTTTGATCTCACTTTCGGCACTTTGGGACATCTTGTAGAACTGATCGCCATGTTCACGTGCCTTGGCTAGCTCCTTGTTGAGGGATTCAATTTCAATTTTAGCCTGTTCGAATTTCAGCTCAAATTCGCGTGCTTTTTTATTGGCTGCTGTGATGGGATTCTCATCCTTAGAGGGTGTTAGGCTCTCCTGCAATTTCTTGCTCAACTCATTTACTTGATTGACCTTTGCAGCGAGCTCCTCCCGTACCCCAATTAATTCTTGATGCCATTTCTCTGCCTGTAGGTGTTCCTCTTCCTTCATTTTTTTGGCTGTTTCGGTTTGACGCTTGAATTCATTGACAGTTTCGCGGAATTTCTCCTCCTCTTCCTGGAAGTGACGACGCTGGGCGGACAACTCGCGAACGGTATCATCAAGACGTTGCTCCAAACGTTGTCGACCCTCTGTCTCCGATCGCTCCAGGTTGGCCTTAATGAACTCAAGATTATTTAAGAGCAGCGCCTGACTCTGATGCTCACGATGGAAGCCTTCCTTTTCTGCCTGCAGACGTGCAGCTGTGTCCTTGACCACACGATTCTCGTGCCGCAAACTGTGAGTCTCCGTTTCGGCTGCGGCCTGCTTACGATGCGCTGTCATCACCTCATCCTTAAGCATGTGCACTGTCTGTTCATGTTTTATAATCGTCTTTTCATAATTCTTGGTACGATCTTCGAGAGCTGCTATCTGCTGCTTATATGTGACAACACCCTTTTGCAGCAGATCCATTTGTTCCTTTTGGAATTCGGAGGCATTCATAAGCTTGCAATTAATGGAGGTCAACTCGCGCACTTCCTTGCGCATTGAATCAAATTGTTCTTGGACGAGTGCATCATTCTTCCGTTTCTCGCTGGTGTAATAGTCATAGTTTTCCTTGAGTGCTGCATATTTATTGGACTCATCCACTAGTTGTTGTTCTAGGCTACGTATACGTCTCTCCAGCTTGGCTTCTGCTTCAAGTTTGCTGGAATTTTCAGTTGCCTTTGTCTGCTCAACTTGGGATTCATCAATCAATATGGTAGAATCATCCAAGTCTATTATCTGACTTCCCAATTTCTTCTGAGCCTCAAAGTAGAATTTCTTGTAACGCTCACACTTAGCCATCAATGTAGCAATTGTGTTGTTCTTCTGGGTGAGAGTCTCCTCCATTTCTTCGAAACGCTTAGTGGCCTTCTCGAGCTTCTCCTTATACGTCTTCAGCAGTAGTTCGTCATTCCTTAGCTCATTTGCTTCCAGTTCGGTGGTCAGTTCACGTATTAGGGTCAACAATTTGACATTTTGCGACTGCAATTCCGTAATAGATTCAAATGTTACCAGATCCCGGCTAATGGCATCGCTGGAGTTCTGTATGATGCTGGGTTGGGTCTGATTACGAGAGCGACCGACACCTGCACGCAAACAGTTAAGTTCATCCAGCAGGAGGCACACCTGACGACTCAAATCGACTTGGGATTGTTTCAGTTTCTTGTTCTCCTTGACATGACGTGTTACATCGAATTGCGAGCGTTCCAGCTCCTGCTCGAGATTCATCCTCTTCTCGACCAGCTCATCGCGTTGTTTAACCAGCATTTTGTGTGCCTCGCTCAGTTTTACATAGTCTGCGTCTTGCTTCTTGAAGACAGGGGCACGCTCATTAATCTCTTCTACAATGGACTTGATCTCTAATTTGAGCTGAGCATTCTCACGATTTTTAGCTTCCAGTTCTTCTGAGTTCTTGGCATACAGTGAATACAACTCGGTAAGCGACATATCAGAGCGCATTAGACGACTGGCCACAGCAGCTGTAGGTGCCAGCTTGCAAATAGCGCTCTCTAGGCTCTGCTCTTTGGCCTCCTTCAGCAAATCGTTGGCGTGTGTAATTTCTGTCTTTAGCGTGTCAATAGTTTTATTCAAGGCAGCTACCTCTTCTGCATGCGTCTCCTTGTTCACTTGGAATTCGGTCTCCAGTTCGCCGTAGTGTTCAGTAGTTTCAGTCAACATGCGCTTTAAGTCCGAGATACCCTTAAGGAGCTCATTACGTTCTGAAATATTCTCGGTCTCTGTGTTCTTATATATTTCGACCAGTTTCTCCTTGGTGTCCAGCTCCTTCTTAAGGTTATCCACGAATTTTTCAGTTGCCACATTATGTTGGAACATTGTCTGATTCATATCTTCAATCTTCTTGTTTAAATCCTCAATAGATTTCGAGTACTGCGCATTTTGTCCTTGCAATATCTGCATCTCGTCTGCTTTCTCTTTCAGTCGCACCTCCAGATGCATGGTATTCATGGAATGATCACGTCGCAAATTCTGCAGCTCAGCATTGTTACGATTCAAATCGGTGCTCAGCAATTGGATCTCATTCTGCAACATAGCACGCTCGCTCTCCAGCCGCCGCTCCTTAATGTCCAGCGATACCTCTTTGCTCTGCACCTCATCAACACGCGCAATAGCCTCGCATTTGGCTGTAATGGCGCTCCTCAGCTGCTGCTGATATGTTTGCAAATCCTGCTTTAGACGCTCTAACTCACCATTCTGCCGTTCGATTACTTTTTGCAGAGAATCTCGTTCTTCCACAAGGTTCACACGCTCCTTGCGCAGCGCAGTCGAATTTTGATCGTAGCCTTTGACCGATTCCTGCAGTTGATCACGTTCAGCGGATATTTGGTCCAGCTGTGCTCGTAATTCGCCCACATTTTGTTCAAAGTTCTTGAATTTTACCTGATTATCGAGTATTTGGTTTTTTAACTCTTCGTTCTGTTGTTCCGTTTCACCTAGAACGAAAGAATGTCCACAGTTATGTTAAGACTTATATATTGAGAAACAAAAAGTTTTTCATACGGTTATTCCTATGTCGACTTTACAATATATATCCTATCTAACCGATTTCGTGCTATAAACTGCGTGCAGCA
This sequence comes from Drosophila repletoides, assembly GCA_018150835.1. Lineage (NCBI taxonomy): Eukaryota > Metazoa > Arthropoda > Insecta > Diptera > Drosophilidae > Drosophila > Drosophila repletoides. The sequence goes on from JAECWQ010000089.1 coordinate 15,049,800, forward strand.
ACAAGGATGCCAATTTTCAATCACCTAGCTTAAGAACTGGAAGACTAGACTTTGCAAAGAAACATACAGACATACGGACAAGACTATATAGACTCCACTCATTGTTCTAATAAAGGATTCACTAAGTACTTTATGGGAGGGAGAATGGCTTCTTTAATGCCACATTAAACGGAATACCCTCTACAAGAGTATAGAAAGGATGGAAAGTTAGCAATTTAAATTTAATTAAAAAATTGAGCGCTGAGTGCCATTTCAGCTGCATTGAGTAAGTAATCACAAAGGGTAGTAGTAGTTGATCGCTTTTCGAGAGAGCGATCTGCTGCTCTTTGCATTACAGAAGGGTGGGAAATTTAACTAGTTGATCTCTTTGTCAGTTTGCTTTTCCCGCAGGTCAGCTGATCAATACATACAAAGGAACTTCCAAGCAATTTACTCACTGACACGAGCTGCAGCTCGCTCTTTGCTATATTCAGTGAAACACTTTCCAATGAAGGATGCTAATTTTTGCTGCATGCCGGCTGGCAGGTTCTCTAGCTCAGCCTTCGAGAATATGTTTTTTAGGTATGGCGTTCCACCATTTATATCCATGCTTGCAATGTAAAGTTATTTTAAACACACTTTTTGCTTGACTTCAACAGCAATACAAAATAAAATAAAATAAAAACAGATTTTGCTTCTCGAACTTGTGCAAAAATTAGAGTAGTTGGCAAATCTGTACACATTATTGTGTGTGTTAGTGTGTACACACAATTTGCAGCGCATGTATTTTTTTTTCTATTTCATTTTCGTCTCTTTCATTGCCGGCTTAGAAATTTGCATAAAGCGTTTGTTCGAAGTAAAAATAAACCAAAGTATATAATAGATTATAATATAATTACTTACTTAGGCGATTAGCAGCTGCACGTTCCTTGCAATATTCATCATTAAATTTTTCTATGTACGCCGACAATTTTTCTTGTATTTTTTCTGGCACTTGCTGCAGCTCCTCTGCTTGCAAAATGCTGTTCAACGACTGCGTGCCGCCAAATTCCATGTTATTGTTTTTTTCCCTGGCACTTATAAAACTTTTTGATTGTTTACTAATATTTTAATTTTATCAAATTTCTTTATTTTATTAAAATAAACCGCGGTTGAAACTCCAAGCGTTCTTTACCATAGCGAGTTGGTCTTGATCTAGGGATGCCAATTTTGTAACGATACATTGAGTGGCAAAAATGTACACAGTATCGATATCGTTATCGAAAAATATTCTTATCATTGAAATTACTGATATTAAAGGTCACTTCTTAAATTTTTTGTTTTAAATGTTTTAATTGTTTAATTGCCTTTTGCAATTTTCATACGATAGCCAAGCTGCAGTTTTTCGACTATCTTTTAATGATGTAAAAAGCATGGGATCATCGATATATCGTCAGTGCCAGTATTCTAGGGTGCATATCGATTAATGTTATTCAGTGCTGTAAAGCGAGGAGTTGTACAAATGAAGGCATTTTACAGCACTAATTTAGCGCGCAAATTTAAAATATAATTAAAAATGTGCTAAGCAATTTGCTTCTTTCCTGTTATAAAGTTTATTAGCGTCACAACCTGAATAGATATGTTAACTAAGCTAGGAATAACTTAATTAATGATTTTTGATCAGATAAATATAGCGTTGCCTCTGGACAAATGAAATCTTTTGCAGCAATTTACTTATACCTACCGCAGTGACTGATTTACCAGTACCGGGTATTGCACACAACGGCCTCATCATATTGGCTTACATAACCAAAACGTTGAGGCTAAAACCAACAGACAGCAATCAACATCAATGTGTGTTGTGCTGCAGCTTCATTCAACTGGTGCTGTGGCAGAGGCAAAGGCAGCGGCACTGGCAGAAGTGGAGGCAGCGACAGCGGCTAAGGTGGAGTCTGGACCAACGTGTGCCGAGCTTCATCTCTGATAAGCGTCAAACTGCACCTACAGCAAAATTTGTGCGAGCTGCGTACACTGAGCAAAATCATATGGAGTGCAATCAAGAGTCTGGTTGTGTGGCCATCAGAATTTCTTACAGTGCACTGGGAGGGCGATCTGCTTATCAATAATTTGTTTTCCTTTTTGCTGCATTTAAGCAAAGATTCCCTGGCGATAGCAGCTCAAGTGTCACACGCCCACATTTTTGGAGCAGCGCCGAGGCCGAAGCTGAAACAGGGCATAGGTTGTTGTTTTTTGTGGTTTCCTCTTTAGTTTTGCCTGGACGCAGTTGCTGTGGCCACGCCAATAAACTTGTACCCACCACCGAGGCACGCTTTGATCCTCATCCTCAGTCTCCGACTTCAACTCCGACTCCAACTTCAACTGCGACTCCAACTCAAAGGCGGTCGGCACACGCTCGCTGTGTTCTTTTGCTCTTTTTGTAATCTTTACTCATTGAAAGAGTATATAAAAGTTTCTCAAACACTATAAATATTGTATATACATTTTAGTATATTTAATTAGTCGGCTTTAACTCAGGTCATGTCTGTCCGGATCAGCTTCAATTTCTAACTGAACATCTGTCACAGTCAACTAAAATTTGGTATATTGGTTATTGATACCAATTCTTATTCCGATCATATTACAAACCTAGCTAAGTATTTTAAATTTTTAATTATTTTAAGAGCAGAGTATCTGCTAGTCTAGCACTTTAATCAAGTTTAAAGCACTCTTATGTTTTTTGGGATCTTGCTATTGCCCAGTCTGTCCTGGCCTGGGTTGGCCGGTTGGGCATAAATCGACGGTCCCAGCGCAGCGCCGGCGGCAATTATCGCGATGTGATAAACAAATATTTTGCATCTAACCCACGACGAGTAAAGTTTCTGGCATTCTGGCGCTTAATTATGAACTCTGTGCCCGCAATTTTTTATATATTTATTTTTCGGCATACTCTGGATATGTGTGTATATTAATGCTATACGCGTGGCCGAATGCACTTTTACCTGCTGGTTGCTAAAGGTAAGTACTCTGCTCTGCTCAGCTCGTACCATCTTCAAGTCTCTTGAACCAACCTGTGTTTGGGAGTTGTTTTTGTTGTTGTTGTTGTTGCGGTCTGGCCAGGGCTTGGCTTGGCCCCAGTTGCTGCAATATGCAATTTAGAAGCTTATCGCTCTTGGGATACCAATCAGTCGGCTTTTTAGCTGCATGCAAAGTGGGTGGAGAATGAAATAAAAATTAAATATGGCTCTATTTGAATATTAATATTTTTGCAGGCAACTTCTTTTTTTTAGGGGGGGGCTTAGTCAAGCTGCGGGACATATGCAAAAAGATTAAGATGAAACGGGACCCAGCTGACTGTCATTTTAGATGACATGACATTTTTGTAGGTAAATGACATTTTTGTGTTTTCTTAAAAGACGTTTTTTCTCTATGAAAAGGTCGAAAATAAATTTTAAATTTAATGAAATTTACTAAATGAATAACCTAAATTTCAATATAATAAATTTTTATTATAATACCATATTTTCACCATACTAACTATGGGTAAAGTTTTTAGCTTTTTTTTATTGTTTTTGGAACTAGGAAATACTATATTAACAATCTAAAATCAGTAAGATTCCGTTATACTTAATTGTTTATAGTTCTTTATAATTGCATAATTTAACGATATGAATTTCAGAAATTATGAATCTAAAAATGTTTTTCTTTGCATTACAATACAAATTTGAGATGTAAATTTAAGCATACAGTGAGAAGAAAAAGTAATTTGCTCAAAGTATACACCTCCTTCTTCAGGAATCAATAAATATAGAAATACTCTAGAATCCGTTAGATGCCTCAACTATATAGCTGTATTCCTAGATGCCTAAAATTATATTTTCTTTACGATTAAAATATATATTTAAAAAATGTTTCCTTTACATATTTTTTTTAGATATCTAAACGAAATTTTATAAGCGGATATTACTTTTTTACAAGCAGAGATATCTGCGTTATAAGCTGTTCAGGAATAATATTGATTAATTACAAAATACACTCAAAATTTGAGGAGAGTTATGGTTACTTTTATTATTATATTTTAATTTTTTAATTTCTCCATTGTTCCATTAATGATCCAATTTTAAAACGAGAGTTTTGGAGATTAACTTAAGCATTACAATAAATGTTTAATACTTGTGTAATTTAGCCTCTGATCAAAATTTACACATTAATTTTCTTTAATTTTTTATCAAATGTTTATAATGTTAGATCCTCTGATAAACCCATTTTCTGTAGCGGAGCTACAAAGGTTCCGCATATAACAACAATACATTTGCATATGCTGATCTATGAGTGTGTGTGTGTGTGTGTGCGTGTGCATATATGAGTATGTATTTGGGGCTGACACACACATAACACACACATACACACACACACACAAGCACAGCAACGTTGGAGCTTTAACCAATTGAAACAAACCAAATGCAAAGACGTCTCTCCCACAACCCATTAAGAGCCGAGAACAGGTTTTCCGGACTGAGAATGTGAATGTGAGTGTACGACAGCTGTCCAGAGCCATACGAGTCGAGTCGAGTGAAGTCGAAGCTCGGAGCTCTCAGCAGATACGAGTAGGAGAGTACGATTCGAAAAAAATACACGAGACTTGGACGACGAGCAGGAATATTAAGTTAAGTCTGTTTCATTTGATTCAAAAGAACTTGCCGCAGAACGCCAGATCGGACTTGCCCCAGAATGAGACTGCGTTCGTTCCGCTTTGCTGGGCAGCTGACACTACTCTCTGGGGTCCGGATTTGACTCTGAGTCTGAGTCTGGCTCTGAGTCTGATATCTGACGACGCTGCTCAGCGTCAAGTTGGGCCAAGACTGCGCAAAAGGTTTTGATCGTGCGCTTTTTGGCCTTATGCATTGGTTCGCAGAGAGAGAGAGAAGCCAGAGAAAGAGAGAGAGAGAGAGAGAGAAAGAGAGAGGGAGAGTCAGAGGCCAGAGTTTAAGCCAAGCTGCCAGTTGCGAGTTGCGAGTTGCTGGCAATCGCCAGTTTTTATTTAGTTAGCTTGCGGTTCGTCATCGGAGTGGTTCATGTGGCTCTGACTCTGAATCTGACACTATATCTCCGGCTATCTGAGACAGCCAGCTCCGGCAGCTGCTGCTGCGACTCGCGCTTAACTATAATCATAAATATCTACATACAGCGTCGTATATCTGTATCTGTATCTGTAGCTGTTTGCCTGTATCTGTGTATCTGTATATCAGCCATGTATATATTGTAGGCCCGGTTATATGCCAATACGTTGGCTGTGCATTTTCCCAAGAGTATTGTAAAGCTGTGAGCCGCAACAGGCAGCAGCAGCGACTCGAGAGCGGTTTGTTTTATTTGTGAAATGTTGAAGCCCTTGATTTTAAGCACCAGATACGTTCATTAGTCGTCGCAAGACTTTTCGTGATCGTAAACGCGTTTTGGCCAACCTCTTGATCTTGCCAACGGTAAAACAGATTTCATTCTAAGCAACAACAACCACAACAACAACAACAACAACAACAACAACAACAACAAAGAGTGGAAATATTGCCAAGGAAATGTGTGTGAAATTGGTGAAAAGTGTTTCAAAGTGTTAAAGATGTTTCGTTGAATGCCAGCGACAGAGAAATAATTGTTTTAAAGCAAAAGTAAAATCATTGCAAAATTCTCAATGTGGGTTAGGGCCTAAACTAGCACAAATTAAAGCACACACACACACACACACACACCCGCACAACAAAAAAACAAAAAACACCCAGCGACACAACAAATAGACACAAATTCACACATGCCAGTTAAAAGACAGCAACAACAACAAGAAGAACAGGCAAATTTATGGTTGGTAGTCGGTACTCTGGGCCAAATGGTACCACGGCCAGCAGTCGGCAGTCGGTAGTCGGTTAGGGAAAAAACTAACGGAATAATGCAACATTAAGCAAAATGCTGCTGGCCCTGCTAAAGCTAAAGCAAAGCCCAAACCACCAACACCGCCAACAACAGCAACAACTGCAACAACAGCAACAGCAACAACGAGGAGAACAACCACAACAACCTGCAACAACCAACGCCGCCGCCGACGTCGTCGTCGTCATCACAGTCACCGTTACCACGAACGTAGCTGTTGCTATAGCTATAGCTGGGTGCTGTGTGTAGCCGTATAAAATGGAACCCTCATATGATCACGAACATCCACATCATCTGCTAACAAATTACAAGTAATATTTACATTTTTCCCATGCTAAAAAAAAAAAAAAAAAAACTTTTATATATATTTTTTTCTCGCTGTTTAATTATATCCAACCGTAGCGAAGATACATATCTTTCAAGATAATAACCATAATGAAAAATGGAAAAATGCGCTGGTAGTGGTGAAGAAATTCTCTAGATGTCTCGTATATGTCGCTAGCTCACCTATACACACGCACATATATCTCTATATATATATATATATACTAAGACTACAACTATGACGGGGGGCATTTCAAGACTTAGTCACACAGATACAAAGCTACAGATACAAAAAATAAAAAAAAAACTCTGAAACACGACAGCTACAGCAAACGGGGATGTTAAAGTATATACTTATATATACAGATATACAAATATATATATATATATTATATATACATAAGTATTTACGAAAGTTTGCTTAGATTTTCAGTTCAGAGCGTGGCCCCCGCATCTACAAGCAACATATATAGCCTTATAAAGGCACTTGCACTTGTGTCTGTGTGTCTGTCCGCTGCTCGTTTCACTGTGTGCGTTCTGTGTGAATATGTAAATAGATAGAATACTAGAATACCGTCTTAACTGGGCTCTCAGTTCAAAACTAAAGACTCAGACTCGAGCTCGAACTCCGACTCAGAGTCAGACTCGGACTCAGAATTGGTCAAGTGGAAAGTAAACCAAGAGAGCAGCGTGGTCAGCAAGAAAGTCAAAAACTATGAGAAATACCCAGAGGCACTAAAAAAACAACAACAACAACAACAACAACAACAAGACAACATTCAACATTGTATATAAGTCGGTGGAGAGGTCACCATGCGGTTTCGCTCATTAAAATGATTTAGTTTTGATCTAAACACTTTGATAGTTATGCATGATATTTACATTAGCATTAAACAAAAAACAGAAAAGGGTATAAAATTTTCAAATAATCTTTTCCACAATTAAATGAACTAAACATCTTAAAAGTCCACTGAAATTATATAGAAACAACGATAAAATTAGCATTATAACAAAACAGAAATTGCTTTGGATCTTTTCTTCATTTTAATGTATTAAAAATCTAAAAGAAAACAATTCAATTTCATTCGAAAAAGCACAAAAATGCTTTAAGCTATTTTAGGCGAAAACTCGTCACATATTTTGAAATCTTTTCAATTTTTTTCTGTTTGTATTTTCGACATCCTGTTGACGCTATCGCAGCACATGACAAATGGGAATGCGTCAAGGTTTGAGCTTAGTTTTATGTGGCTCTTTCATATTGCTCTATAAATCAATCCACCTAATTGGTAGACACATCAATTTGGCTATGTTTTCAAACTGGCTAACTTTATTTTCAATCTCAATTGATTTACATTTTCTGAATCATTTTCTTCAAGCATTTCAGTACTTAAATACCTCATTTCCATACAGAGACAGAGAGAGGGGCAGGGAGCCCAATTAAGTGGATGCTCAGGTTCCGTCCATACATATTTATGCAACCCCATCAAAAATAATCTCTCCACAAATTAAGTGCTAACAGATTAATCTTTGTTTTATGCATAAGAATTTAATACCCAGAACTAGATAGTAAAAAAAAAAAACAAATACCCTCAGCTTTATTTGAATGTAAATCACAAGTCGACAATTTAATTGGCATCCCAGCTAATAGATTAAATAAACACCATATATCATTATTACTATGCAAATTACTATGATACTTGGATTCAGTGTAATTATATCAAAGTGTTGAAATACTTAATGATAATTAAGGAGAAAAACTTTATTCTAAAAGTGTTATACGACGATGAATAAATCAGCAACTCCAACTTTAATTATGATCAATTATTGGAAATATTTTGATTAAAGAAAAACACGACAATAAATACCAAGAATTATATATTATATTATTTAGAATAGTAGTAATAAAGTAATGAGAAATAAACCAGAAATTTCCACTTAGAAAACAGAATATCAATAAAATTAAGATAAGATTTTGGGGTTTATAATTAGAGAATAGAAATAGTTGGAGTAGAAGATTTCAAAGAAGATTTCTATAAATAAAAATAAAGCTAGTCAGAATATTAGCTCTAAAGATTATTAGAAAGAATTCTTCAAGAAATAATATTTTGATCGTTATAAAGCTTCTTATAGTTTGATTAATTTAGACAATCATAATATTTCAGTATATGTCCCAAAGAACTGCTTTTGTAAGGGATTTCATGTAGTATTATTATCCATAGCAAGTCCGCCAGTTGCACCTAAAAACGACCCAGAATTCCAGCATTAAAAAGATTGTACAATATTTAATACCCCTCTTTATAGATACCCGTATACCATAGCATAATTTGATGCCAAGTAAAACTCTGCGAGGGTGTTTGGATGTGCGTGATAAAATCCATTACATTTCAGTACATTTTTCTTGAGGTATTTCTTTTTTCTGTCTCTTAAAATGGCTTTTGTGTGTGAGAACTGGGTCTTGCGTTTGTTTTTTTCTCTGTTTTTTGCGACGGTAGTAAACCTCATTAGCCGAACCGAACCCAATCGCAGCAGCGGGGCTCGGCTCTTCGGTTCTCTGCTCGTGTTGGATATTGGATGATCGGGCCCACAGAGAAGCCCTATGGCTGCTCTGGTGGCTTTTCTCGTTTGCTTCATTAGTTTAATTATGTATATATGTGCAGGTAGAAATCTTTATATATATGTATATCTACTCCGACTCCAAATCCGAGTCCAGCATGCGTACAGAGCTCAGGGGCAGCGGCAGCGGCAGCGGGATGTAGCGACTCTCTGGGGGCCTCTCATTCGTATTCGTATTTGTATTCGCATTTGAGTAGTCACAGGTAGCTGCGTCTTGAAGCTTGAATCTTACCTTCACGCCGTGTAGTTGGTTCGGTTCATTAAAGCAGCGACGAACGCGCTAAGATGGCGGTTCCCCTTAGCCGGATGCTGTAGCTGTTTATGCTTATTGGTCAAGACAGCATCTACATATAAGCCACACACACAACCACACACAGCCACTTATGCATATGTATGCGTTTAAACTGCGTTGTTAAGTTATTCCAGTACATCACACCTGGGGCCTTGGCACCGCCAACCACCGCAGCGGCAGCGGCAGCGACAGCAGCAACAGTAACAGGCCTGAGCCCAGGTCTTGGCCTGGCCTGAGACCCGGCCTGGCTTGGGCCGTCCAGACTGGTTTTTGTAAAGGCTGAAACTGAACTGAAATGAGTAGGAAACAAATGTATTCGGGTTTTGGGGCGCCTGGCACCAGCGACAGCACCACCACCAGCCAATAGACTGCAAATGGAGCAGAGCAGATGCTGCATCTTGTACAGGCCACAGGCCACACCCACAGTTGCCACAAAAACCAAAATGGCTTTTATTACCACGTTTACAACTCGTTCAATATGGCCGGCTAAAATGCGTCCGAAATTATGTTCAAAAACTCATAAGCTACTCAATAAATGGAGAATCATCTGGAAAAGGTTCAGATTAGTTAAATAAACATAATTCTGGATGGAAGAGGAATTATTTTAATGTTGAAAATTAATTTCTTTTAGAGGAAACTACGAAAAGAATATATCTTATTCGTAATGTCATTAAGAAACCTCAAAAATGCTGATGCGATCGCAGTGAGCGAGTATAAATCTATTCTAAAATGTTCTGCTGATCTTCAAATTAAATTTTTCAAGTTTTTACTAATTAATCCAATGGTTTTTTTACTGTACATCACCAAAGAAATCTTTATAGAGATTCTATTAAATAATTTTATTTTTTATTGCATTTAAATGATAATATTTCAAGCTCTTCTTATTCTCTGGTTTTATTATACAACAAAAAACAGGATATAAAAATTAATTTTATTTACTATAAATAATTGAGAGTATATTTTGGAAAGGTTTATTTCCCTAGCAAATACGTTAATATCGGTTCAAGAATCAGTAAAATAATTAAGCGGACTTGGAATAATAAATTACGATACTAGAGAAATTGCAAAAGAATTGATAACTAGGGAAATGAATTGATAATTAATAAAAAAAGGGGGAAAAGGTTTAAATGATCTTATACAGAAAAGCTTCTAAAAATTTCTTCTATTTCTTCTCATTATTTATGATAGAAATAAAATAAATAATGTTTCTATAGGGTTTAAATAAAATAACCTAAAATATTTATGTGCTTAGTTTTCCAGCCGATATAAAAAATATTATCAAATTCAGAGCAGTACGAAGTTAACTCTTGAAAGGCATATTATAGGCCAAGTTTTCTGGGCTATAAATGATTTAAAATTGGTATTTGGAAAACGATTAGATAGTTAAGAGAATGCTGCCCAATGGGAATTGTTAATCATATCTAAACGGATGTGGAGTTCACACGTTCCAGATACTTGGAATATAATTTATATGTTTGATTCCATGAAATGTATGCAACGTTAATTTGTAAGAATTTTCTCTACTTTCATAGGGCGAACTAGAAAAAAAAAATACTTTTCCAGATATTTGGAACGTGCGACTCTATACGAGTATTATCTCCTCTAGTACGGGTATTAAAGGCAAGAGTACTCAAATACGAATTAGATTTAGTTACTTTCGCTTGGAGGCGCTCTCAAAATGAGGCTTAAAGTTATGTGCATATATTTTAATATATTCTAGTTTTAAAATTCAGATAGTTTAGCTTATAATTTACAGAAAATATCGAGTAGATTCGTATGTGGCATGACTGAAGAATCAGCTATAAAACGCCGCCGCCTTTTTTTAGCCGATTGTCTTTTGTGTACTTCGTGTTCAGGCAAAACAGAAGGGAAACCAGAAGAAGGATAGAGAGAAGGGAAAAGGGGAAAACTTAAAAGGCTGTATTCGCGCAGCGACACATGAATCACAATATGCTAAAGGGCTGACACTCTCTCCAGATCAATGCGGCTTCTGAATGAAGTTTTGGGGCTTGTTAAGGCCAGGTCCAAAGCCCAGAGACAGAGCCAGAGCCAGGTTAGAGCCAAAGGCAAAGTTGCCTACTTTGCGGCAGCCACAAGTTGCCAAGTTGTTGGTTGCAACAACCGGCGCAGTTGAAGCCACCAGCAGAGTCAACGTTGCGGTTGTCGTAAACAAAACGTTGCACAGTCCACCTCCTCCCTCTCTCTTCCTTCACTTGCTCCTCCATTTCTTTGCAGTCAGTGCGGACGTTCAGTACTTGGACAGTAGACAGTGGACACTGCAAAAGGGGATAGCAGTCTGTTGGGGGGAGCCGGGAAAGAGGCATGGGGAATGGGGAATGGGGCACAACGAGAAACACAACGACAACGACAGAGGAGCGGACAGAGGAGCGGACAGAGGACCGCAATGTGGAATATGTGGCATTTTGCAAAGATGTTGACATTTTGCGCGCATAAAAATGCCAACTTACCGGCCACTGTATGTGTCCTATTTTAAAATCAGGGCCATGGCTAAGACGCTCGGTTCGATTCGGTTTGGACTGGGGGCTAAGCCAAAGCCAAAGCTAAAGACTCAGCCATTGGCAGCAGCCGCCGCGTCGTCGTGGATCGTGAGCGCGCGCTTAGGATAAAGCAAAGCGAAACGACCCAAAGCCAAAACCAAAGACCAGGGACCAGTTGGACAGGCGTACAGCTCAAGACGGTATAATTTTGTGTACCTTTGGCCAAGTATTTAGCAGCAGCAGCAGCAGCAACAGCGGCAACAGCGGCAACGGCAGCGGCAGCCGCAACCGAATATCAAAAACGTAACGATGTCACCAGGAAACCTCAATAAATTATCCAGCTGCGGCGGTATGGTCTAAGGCCCTCGGCCAGAGCATGGGGCTAGGTCTCAGGTTTTTGGGGCCTCTTAACTCTTGCGCAGCAGTTGAGTCGGCATTTCGGCCGCTTTTGGCCAAAGAAAGCTAAAACTAGAGCGCCTAGCCTAACAATTAGGCCGAGCTCTTGTTCCACGGGTCCCCAAAGTTGGTAGGCAAAAGAGCCAGACAGACACAGGGTCTGAGCCCAAGAAGACAATAGACCAAAAGTGTAGTGGGCAGCAATAAATTCAAACGGTAACAAATCGAACGAGGACCGACCGAGACACGCATACTCCTACAGCCAGCCAGCCAGTAAGAGTATGCGGAGGGAGACGGGAGATGGGAGACGGTAGACAGGAGTCGGTAGTCAGGGTTCTCCCTTAGGGAGCGAGTCTGTGGCTGAGCTTTTGGTAATATTTAAACTTGTCTCGTTTGGCTGCTGCTGCTTCGTTCTGCTTGAATTCCTGGAAGCCGAATTACTTTGAAATGTGTCGATATGTCGCAACTTTTAAAAGTTATGCATAAAGGTCTGGGCCCCCGAGCCGGAGCGCACACAGCTCCTGCTCCTGCTCCAGCTACAACTCCAGCTACAGCTACGGCTACAGCTACAACTACAACTTCTTTGCTTACTCTGGCGACGGTGGCACTGCCTCGGTTGGCGGCTCCTTCCTTCTCCTTCGACTCGGCGGTGCGGCCTCCTTTGATAATACAATAGCTGCACGCGCCCAATTTACATTTATGTCCACTGACATTAAGGAGCGCAACGATGCAAGCAGCCTTCGAGAGTTTTAGACCTGGTCCAGTTTTCAGCCTTGCCTTCTCCTTCACCCCTCCCCCATCTCTATCTACTATAATTCGCCCTCCTTCTCCTCCTCTTCTGTGGAGGATTCGCTGTGATGTCCGATATAAACGCAAAGTTTTTACCTTTATTTTTATGCGTGCCAGCAACGTGAAAATTGTCAACGTATTTAGCAGCCCTTTAAAAATCATTATAAGCCCCGCATTGCCGGCATTTCTTAGTTGTTCTACGTAATTTTAGCCAGTAGCTCACAAACACAATGGTAAACACGTCCAAACGATTTCATCTCTAATTAGAAACCCTTTTAAACACTCTCATTCTTTCTCGAAACGTTTCACATCTGGCAGCATAGACAGTGCCTGGGAAAAGTCTGCATACTTTTTCGTATTGTAACATATTTCGCTAGAAAATATTTTTCTATATCTACAGAGATGAAAATATGGGCCGAGCAGAGTATTTCAGTTAATACAAATATAAATTATATTATAGTTAATATCTTCGTCTTAGTCCAAAAGTGCAAATACTTTTGTGCAGGTATTTTTCATTTTTAAAATTAAATAAAATAAAGATGAGGTCTTTGTTTAAAAAATTCTACTGCATTTAAAAGTAAATTTATTGGTTTATATCAGAAAAATATTTTGGTTAACTTATATTTGTATTAACTGTCGCAAAAATAGAGGCAAAAATGAAACACTCTGCTGTGCCAATACTTTTGTGCGTCTCCGCATATCTAAAACAAATGTATTCAGTTCACTTTTTCAGCTATATATTATATATAAGATAGTTAAAATTTTGTCAAATATTATTATTATTATTTAATAAATAAACCTCGAACTAATTTGATTAACTTTCTTTTATAAATAAGTTAAAATTTTAATGCAACAACTCCCTTACATTTGCTAGCATTAAATAGTTGCTTGAACATTCCGACCAAAATTATATAAATTATTATTACTATTATATATTATATATATATAATTATTTTATATATATTATAATAATATTATTAGATCGGAAATATTCAGTTCATAGCACATTTCGTGACAATATTCTCTGCACGATTTGAGATTGAGACTTGAAGTGCTTGCTTCGATTTATATAATGAAAATGATCTCGAAAAGATTAAATAAATTTAAAAACTAGTAGGAAATGCTATCTATGGCGCCGAAGATTAAATACTCTTTGATAAGAATTTATAAATTAATGTTATTTCCTTTAAGTGGTTGTTCCTACGGCAACTATGTAAAAAGTATTCAGAACACTCTCTGAGTCTTGTGAGTTTCAGTCTTATTTGAAGGTAAATTAAATTCATTCTGTGAACAGAAATCCGTTTAATAGCTTAAAGTCAGAACTCAATTAATATTATTATTTTGTTTATATTTAATTAGGATATGGACAATACTGCAATAACTCGTTATAAATCGTTGCGATTCCTCTAGAACCTTTTCTTTTTGAAGTAGTGAATATCGCAGGTGCCCAATTAACATAATATTACCATATTATAAATATTTATATATTTATATATATATATATATATATATATATATATAGATATATCTTATATATACATATAAATATATATATAAATATATTTATATATGTATTTTAATTATATATGTACATTAAACTCTCACCTCACTTGAGGAACAATAATATTTCAGATACTTTGACCCAAAAGTTTTAAGTTTTAGATTTTCTATAGAATGGAATAGTTAAAAATCGAATGTTATATTACTCCTATATAACTACTACTAGGTATTGTTCCTATATACCTTAAAAATTGATCTATTGTTTTTGAATTTATATTTCCATCAAACTTTTCAGTTCAAGATTTATTTTATTAGAGCTTTACTATATAATAAAGCTGACTAAAGAGAGATTTCTTTCTTCTAAAAAGTAAAAAATAAATTTAAAAAAATCGTAAGATTCCCTTATTAAATTTCAATTAATTAGCTATATTAATACCCTTTCATTATAAATGTTTATAAGTAAATTTGTTACTCTCATTCCAGTGCAAAGAAGTATCCACATGTGTCGCGGACACCGGAATATAGCCACTCAACAGTGGGCAGTGATTATCCGGAGCATGGTGGTTATCTGACCGATGGACGACTGCTGCATGAGAGCCCCAACGATGGCATCTACCATGTGCGGCAGGGAAGCGAGCACTCCTCGCCCAGCCTCCACTCACCAGCCATACAGAGCACCGGATACGACAATGAGCACTCCATGAATGAGGCAGCACTGTCGGTGCACAGTCACAGCCACTCGCCGATGGTGTCCAGTGGGTATAGTGTGGGCGGAGGCAGTGGCTCATTGATAAGCAGCAATATTCCACTGCTGGGCGGAGGCGGCACATCGATGTTGAACAAATTCTTATCGCATCCACATGCCGGCATGGTGGGTGGTCAGGAGGAATGTGGCGTGGCGGAGCCGGCATCCATGTGGAGCTATGACTACAAGGGCGATATATGTGCGCCCAATTGCGGCTATCTGGAGCGGCACAAGGCCATGCCCAGCGATTTGAAGTACAGACCAGGCGGTAATCAGTCAAAAAGTGCCAAAGAGTCGCGCATCCGTCGGCCAATGAACGCGTTCATGGTGTGGGCTAAGATCGAGCGCAAGAAGCTGGCCGATGAGAATCCCGACCTGCATAACGCAGATCTCAGCAAAATGTTGGGTAAGTTCACCAAACCAATTGAGATTGATGCAAGCAAAGCTAATGTCAAGATTTTCTTCATTTCTAGGCAAGAAGTGGCGGTCTTTAACGCCGCAGGATCGTCGTCCATATGTAGAGGAAGCGGAGCGTCTACGGGTCATACACATGACAGAGCATCCCAACTACAAGTATAGACCCAGGCGGCGAAAGCAGTCCAAGCTGCGCACCATGCAGCCGGGTGCCAAGGAGCAGCAGAACGAAACGACGCCGCAGTTGGCAACGGGTGCATCCAAGACAACGCCCAAATTGTCCACTCCGCCGCTGGCGACTGCCACCAGCGGCAGCTATAATACGCCCACCGACGATAGCCGCAACTCAACGCCCCAAAATGTGGGCGGATTGTACGAGCAGCCGCTCAAGCCAAGCTATTCGCCCAGCTCCGTAGACTGTTACAGCAATGCTGACAGCACGGAGCAAATTGAGTCTCTGGCTGCCAATTGTGGCGAATCCTCTCCAGTGGCAACCAATACCAGCTACGATAGCTCCCTGCTGCTAAAAAAGCTAACAAAGCCGCCGCCAACAAGTCGCGCCAGCAAACAGCGCAATGAAAAGCTCTCCAAGGCAGAGGAAAAATCAAAGACGCAGCAGCAACAGCAACAACAGCAGCAGCAGACGAGCCTATACGCGTCTTATCCCTTGGCCAGCTCCGTAGCGGTGGTGGCAGCGCGTGGCATGTACGTGACATGTAATAATCGTGGATTACTGGACCACGGTCACTCCGTTAAGGGCACCTTCTATCCGCCAGTATCCAGTGCCGACGACGAAGGCAGCACCTCAATGCGTAGCAGCAATTCCCATCAGCAGCAGCAACAGCAGCAACACTGCAGCACCAGTTCCAACAGCATGACATTAGCCACATCGACATCCAGTGCTAATGTGCTCTCTGGCAGTGATCTGAGCACCTATAGCATGGCTATGGCTGAGAGCAACTGCAGCAGCGTCAGCGGCAGCGGCAGCCTGCGGCTTAGCATGAACGAGCTGGGCGGCGTCTCCAATGATTACCTGCCCAGTGTGAATGCCAATGCGTATGGGATGCAGTACGAGGACTTTCTACGCTACCAGAGCAATGAGATTGACTACGATCAGCTCAAGGAGACGTCAGATGGAGGTACACAGAAGTGCGCCAAGTATCCGGATACCAATCAGAACTACGATGACTATGAGACGGAGGCCTACAATAATGCCATGTTGCTGACGGCACCAGCACCTCCAAGTGGCACCAGCTACTATACCCAGTTGCCCTATTCCCTGGCCAGCGGTGCTCCCAGCGGCTTGGCTGCATTTCCGCTGCAACTGGCAGTGCCTTTTCAGCAGACGACGGCGCCAGGAGGCGCCTATGGTCAGCCCATGCAGAGCAGCTATGCGTTGCACTATGGCAACTACTATGAGGCCAATGGAGCAGCCACTCAGCTGCTGCCACAACAGGCAGCACCTACATCAGTAGCAACAGCGCATCCTCCCTCGACAGCAGCATCAGCAGCAGTCTCAGGTCACGCAGCAATGGCCATGCAACATCATCATCATCATCCTCATCCGCATTCACATCATCATTTTGCGGCCAATGGTGCACTGGCTACAGCCAGTGCTGCTCCTGGCATGGAGATGCTCTTCGAGCAGCAGCAGCAGCAGCCACATCAGCGCAAGGATGACGAGATTAGCAATATCCTGGCAGGTGTGCGCAAGACTTGCTACAGCAATTGAAAGGATCAGGATCAGGATATAGATTCAGGCTGGGTCAGAGTTATGCTGGCTGCTGGCATAAATACTTGCGCGGCTCTTGAAATTTGTTATTGTATTTGAAAATAGAGTAGAGCGCTTGGTTTAGGTACTCTTAAGTATTGCCCCCCCACTCTCCCCCTCTTCTTAAAAAGTGTACTATAAATTTATAGAGTTTTTTATTATATACGAGCATGTATTATCTGTATATGAATATCATATAAAATATGTTTACTTTAAGTTAGCTTGCATTGAAATAAATTGAAATTCGCTACACTGAACAAAAGTCATGTATTTTCTGCTTGAAAGTTTATGAATCTCGATTTGGAAAGAAAATTCCTTTACAATTTAATTCTATCTTCTTTAACCCTTTTCTTAAGTTTTCATTAACTAAGCTAAGAGCCTGATGGAACCTGAAGTCATTTTTCCTTACTGCCTCTTGAGTCCTTTAAATTGTGGTATAAATAATGCTATACTTAATAATTTTACATATTTCTCTTATCCTTCAAAATGTGGAACGTATTTTTGACAGATGCAACCATATGACACCTGACAGCATCCAACCAATACACAGAAATTGCCAGCTGGAGAGTGCGCAGTGCGCAGTTGGTTCCAGCATCCATCGGATTGTGCAAAGAGGAAAAAAAAGGAAAGAGGAGGAAAAGCAATTTTCTTTTCTTGCTGCTGTGGTGTGCTGGGCTGAAGGATTTTTCCCCCGAAACGTTACATAAAATTTAAATTTAAATAATAATTTTTTTTTGTAAATACTACAATTTCTTCGGGCATTGCAAAGAGATGAAGCTATTGGAGCCTCTGTTCCAGTTCTGTTCCAGTTAAGCTAAGTGAGCAAAGATGTGTAAAGATCTGAAAAACGCATACGCCTAGGGCGCCATTCAAGCGCTGCATAATTGAAAAATTGTAAAGAAAATTGAAGAAAATTGAATTGAGAATTGTGTTCAGTTTTTAGTTAATTGTTAGTTAAATGTTGCTTAAATTAAGTTTCTAAAATAACGAAATTCGCCAATAATTTGAAATTCAACAAAATCGATAAGCTTCAGCATCAGCACATACAAAAGCGTATAATTCGTATTACTTGATAGCCAAAAGGGGCCGCCGTCATCCACCCACAACCACCACCACCGCCACCACCACTACCGCCACCCACCATCACCATCAGCAGCAACAGCAGCAGCAACAGCAGCATCCACATAAACCCACCCCACCAAATAGAGCTCTAGTTATCGACTTCGCCTTCGCCTTCGCTATCGCCTTCAACATGTCATTCATAACGAAATTGAAGGCAACGCCATTGCCGCCATTGCCACCATTGAAGAACATACTCAATGTGGCCATGCAAACGGCCAGACAGACAATTCCAGAGCGCAAGGATTACCAGCAGCCACCCGGGACTAGCGGCAGCAATCCACATCAGAACTTTGCTCAGGGTCAAGGTCACGCCATGTTTCCACCAGGCGATGGGGATGCCAATGTCGATGGCAGTGATCAGCCCACAGAGATGAGCTCGAATCCTTTTAAAAATGCCGGCAGTTGGTCAAATAATGATGATCCGGAGGGCGACTATAAAGCGGAATATCAGAGCACTTCATTTACGGGTAACGAGTATGATGGCAGATATCAGCAAACCGATGGCTTCAGGTGCGTACCAGTAATAAATTAATAAAAATGATGCAGTTGCTCATTTTAAATTGTTTTGCAGGCAGAGCAGCATTGCCTCGGAGGGCAGCTCATTCGTTTGCGAGGGTGAAGGTGGCGGCGGCTCCAAGATCGACGAGTTCCAGGCTGCCTGGAATGTTACAAATGCCATTCAGGGCATGTTTATCGTTTCGCTACCATTTGCTGTACTCCATGGCGGCTACTGGGCCATTGTGGCTATGGTGGGCATTGCACACATCTGCTGCTATACGGGAAAGGTGCTTGTGCAATGCCTTTACGAGCCGGATCCCACAACGGGCCAGATGGTTCGTGTACGAGATAGCTATGTGGCTATTGCCAAGGTATGCTTTGGGCCCAAGTTGGGCGCACGTGCCGTGAGCATTGCCCAGCTCATTGAGCTTCTCATGACCTGTATATTATATGTGGTGGTCTGCGGCGATTTGCTGGCAGGCACCTATCCGGAGGGTTCGTTCGATTCACGCTCCTGGATGCTCTTCGTGGGCATTTTCCTGCTGCCCATGGGTTTCCTGAAGTCCCTGAAAATGGTTTCCACCCTGTCCTTCTGGTGCACCATGTCACATATTGTGATAAATGCAGTGATTCTGGGCTATTGCCTGCTGCAAATTGGCGATTGGGGCTGGTCGAAGGTTCGCTGGAGCATTGACATGGAGAACTTTCCCATTTCACTGGGCGTCATTGTCTTCTCGTACACCTCCCAGATATTTCTGCCAACACTGGAGGGCAACATGATAGATCGATCCAAGTTTAATTGGATGCTGGACTGGTCGCATATAGCCGCTGCGGTATTCAAGGCTGGCTTTGGTTACATTTGCTTCTTGACCTTCCAGAATGATACTCAGCAGGTGATAACCAATAATTTACACTCCCAGGGCTTTAAGGGTTTGGTCAACTTTTTCCTGGTCATCAAAGCCATTCTAAGCTATCCATTGCCATACTATGCTGCCTGCGAGCTACTGGAGCGCAACTTCTTCCGTGGTCCGCCAAAGACCAAATTTCCGACCATTTGGAATCTTGATGGTGAACTGAAAGTCTGGGGCCTGGGCTTCCGAGTGGGCGTCATTTTGTCCACCATACTTATGGCCATATTCATTCCACACTTCTCGATTCTTATGGGTTTTATTGGCAGCTTTACGGGTACCATGTTGAGCTTTATTTGGCCCTGTTACTTTCACATCAAAATCAAAGGCCATTTGCTTGATCAAAAGGAAATAGCTAAAGACTACCTCATAATAGGGTTGGGTGTCCTCTTCGGCGTTATAGGCATCTATGATTCCGGTAATGCTCTAATCAATGCATTCGAGATCGGTCTTCCATTCTAAATCCGAATTGATTATTACACAAACTTCTTATTTATAGATTAGTATCAAAAGCTCTAATCAAACCGGGTACTACGACTACCTAATACGAGTATATTTGTCGGGATTACTGGCTGCATCTTTGGCAATACAACCTACCAAGTCTTCCAAAACTTTATAGTTATCTTTAAGGTTGTATTACAGGCCAAGGATGCAGCAGGATGAGATTGAATTGAAATTGAAAACAATAAACTTAGTCTATAAGAAATGAAACGCAAGTCTTCCAAAACAAGCGAAACAAATGTCTTCCAAACACACAAATAAAAATCCTAAGCTAATTTAAGAAACGAATACAAAAACGAGTAAAGAGAATATTGATATTTATATATATATATATATATATATATATATGTATATCTATATATATATATATAGAGGGAAAACCTTAAAAGGAAAACAATAAACCATTATACAAATCGAAATGTATGTAAGTCTATTACCGAATAGCTAGAACTCATTGTTTATTTATATACCAGTATATATATATATATAGTTGAAAGCGTTTTTTTTAAACGATTAATTATACAGTTGCTGTACTTATACATACGATAATAGCCTTTAAAAACGACACTAGCATCTTTTAAAATTCTCAATAAAAAACATCATCTCACGTTGAAAATATGAAATTATATTTAACAGATTCCCACAGGGATATCCAGGAAAAGAAAACTCTTGAAAATCTTTCAAAAATTGTATGCATTTATTTGTTAATCTTTCAGTTTGATTTGTTTTTTTTTTTGTCTTTAGGTAAGTATATATAGAGTATAAAAAATATTGTCATGGATTCTTAGGTACTACGTGATATGATATGAAGACAAGACTCGCGCATATACCATTTCCTATATATTTAGTATTACTTAGTTAGAGGTCTTATAGAACTTATGGTCGTGAGTACTTCTGGTATGTTGGAATGCACCTTGTTTTATTTTATGCACAGCACAGGTTGTGGCTGGGGCAGTTTTATATTCGCTCTTGTAAAGACTGGAGCCCGTAAACTTCTCGTTGCCCAGACTTATGGATGATTGATTGCCTCGACGTGTGGTCACAATGCGTTCGGTGTGACCATGGGCATTATAGGAGGAGGAGGAGGAGGGAAAATCGATGCCAGTGGACACATGTTGACTGCCACTGCCACTGCCACGATGACGTGTTACATGACGTTCGCTTTGAGAGTGGGAGGGAAAATCAATTCCGCCCGACACATAGCTGCGCGTCACCGTTGACCTTTCTAGGTTGGACTTATTGGTACCGCTGTCAGCGCCACCCGATATAATGCGTGACATGGATGACGAAGAAGCGTTCCTTGTTTGATGTTCCTTACTTTCCTTGTGAACACTACAGGTGCGACGCTCATGGGAGAAGCTGGTGTTCATATCTGTTTCCCTATTTTGGCGATGGATGCTGCTATAACTCTGGCGATCATTTGAATAGGTGTTGTTGCTCGAGGGCTGTTCATGTAGATTCAGAATACTCTTTCTCTGCATTTTTCCATTTGAAGTCAAGCTGCCGTTAACTGCATTTGAGTCGGTGACAACATTCTTGCGATGGAATACGGAATTCGATACATCTGCTTCGGAGGAGAATTCACTCTTTCTGTGATGGAAATGTTTTGAAGAGGATTCTTGGGAAGTAGATGTGCCAGTCACATTCTTGGTCACTGAGCTGCCTCCAGCCAAATGCGAGCTTGATCTACCAATTACATTGCTGCTGTCTGCCAAATGGGATGTTGTGTTGCCGTTAACTTTATTGGAAACCGTACTGCTTGAAACTAGATGAGATGTAGATCCTCCTGTTCCCGTCACATTATTTGTCACATTGCTGCCTTGATTTCTTACTGTTGTAGAGCTCTCGAGGGCACTGCTGCCTGTTGTGGATCCACGAATCTGCTCAGTGTTCACTGCAGTTTTCTCGATCACATTGAGATTTCTTTGCATCGAAGTCGACTCCTTGTGTATATTTTGAGTATTTTCAATGTTTGTAGTGGTCGTATTCTTGGACACATTTTCAATAACATTGATTTTGGCTGGTCGCTTTACATATTCAGTTTCCGGTTCCTTCTTAGCTCGGCCACCGACAACTGTTGTGACCTTCTTTGTTGAAACAATAATCAAGCCATCCACTGGATTTTGGCTATTAGCATCCACTTGCTTAACCGCGTCCTTGCCAGAGACAAAGTTCATCTGGTTTGTTGTTTTCAAAATTGTAGTATCAGTTCCCAAGCTGATGGATGAAGTGTTATGCTTGTATTTTTGAGTACGTTGAACTTGATCCACAGTGGTCTTATTGGTTGTTGTTTTATAATCATCTTTTCTTGTAACTGACATTGAACCTTCAAGTTTTAAGTTGTCCACCGGTCTTTTCGGAGTCTCTCTTTGAATCGTCTCTCTTATTGTCGTGCTATCGGTTTCAGTTTTATCAGTCCTTTTGTAAAATTCGCCTTCTTGTTTTAAATTATCCTTGGGCTTTTTCTGGGTTGGTCTTTCTGCAGGTTTAAATGAAGTCTTTTCTGGAGCGTAGAATTGGCCTTCGAGTTTCAAATTATCACTTGGCTTCACCTGTTCAGGTCTCTTGACATGATAATACTCTTCTTTTTTAGTAAATGTCATTTCACCCTCGTTCTTTAAGTTATCTTTTCTTATAACAGTTTTAACCTTTTCTGCTGGTTTAAATGATTCTTTTTCTGGAATATACATAACACCTTCCGGAGTTTTCAAATTATCTTGAGGCTTAACCTGTTTTGGCCTTTCCACAGGTTTATACCCAGGTTTCTCAGGAGTATAGAAATCACCTTCAAGCTTTAGATTGTCTTTAGTTTTTACAACAGTGACACGTTCACTTGATTGATACACGGGCTTTTTAGGACTGTAGAATTCACCATCCATTTTAAGATTGTCTGTTGGCTTAACTTGCTCAGGACGAACCACATATTGATACTCTTCCTTTTCCACAAAAGTCATTTCACCCTCATTACGCAAATTATCCTTCCTGATAATTCTTTCGTTTTTCTCTGCTGGTCTAAATTTATGCTTTTCTGGAGTATAGAATTCACCCTCATTTCTTAAATTATCTTCTGGTTTCTTCTGCACTGGACGCTCCGCTGGCTTGAATCCAGGTTTTTCTGGAATGTAGAATTCACCCTCGTTTCGCAGATTATCTTCAGGCTTGACTTGAGATGGCCGCTCTCCGGGCTTATATTTAGGTTTATCTGGGGCGTAGAACTCGCCTTCGTTTTTCAGGTTGTCTACGGGTTTCTTTTGAACTGGACGTTCAGCAGGTCTGAATCCAGGTTTCTCAGGAGCATAAAATTCTCCCTCATTTTTCAAGTTGTCTTTCGGTTTCTTTTGAACTGGGCGTTCGGCGGGTTTGTAGCCAGTTTTTTCGGGAACATAGAATTCACCCTCGTTTTTCAAGTTATCCTCTGGTCTGACTTGGGATGGACGCTCACCAGGGCGATATTTCGGCTTTTCAGGACTGTAAAACTCACCATCCATTTTAAGATTATCTGTTGGCTTTACCTGCTCTGGGCGAACTACATATTGATATTCCTTCTTCTCAACAAAAGTCATTTCGCCTTCATTACGTAAGTTATCCTTTCTGATAATTTGTACTGTTTTTTCAGCCGGCCTATATCCAGGTTTTTCTGGAACATAGAATTCGCCTTCGTTCTTCAGGTTATCCTCTGGTCTGACTTGGGATGGACGTTCTCCAGGCTTATATGTTGGTTTCTCAGGAGTGTAGAATTCACCTTCATTTTTCAAGTTGTCTTTCGGTTTCTTTTGAACTGGACGTTCTGCAGGCCTAAAGCCTGGCTTTTCAGGAACGTAAAATTCGCCTTCGTTCTTCAGGTTATCCTCTGGTCTGACTTGGGATGGACGTTCTCCAGGCTTAAATGTTGGTTTCTCAGGAGTGTAGAATTCACCCTCGTTTTTCAAGTTGTCTTCAGGTCTCTTTTGGACAGGACGTTCTGCAGGCCTATAACCTGGCTTTTCTGGAACATAGAATTCGCCTTCGTTCTTCAGATTATCCTCTGGTCTGACCTGAGATGGACGTTCCCCAGGCTTATATATTGGTTTCTCAGGAGTGTAGAATTCACCCTCGTTTTTCAAGTTATCCTCTGGTTTCTTTTGAACTGGACGTTCGGCAGGTCTGTACTCAGGTTTATCTGGAACGTAGAATTCGCCTTCGTTTTTCAGGTTATCCTCTGGTCTGACTTGGGATGGACGCTCACCAGGACGATACTTCGGTTTTTCAGGGCTGTAGAACTCACCATCCATTTTAAGATTATCTGTTGGCTTTACCTGCTCTGGGCGAACTACATATTGATATTCCTTCTTCTCAACAAAAGTCATTTCTCCTTCGTTACGCAAGTTATCCTTTCTAATAATTTGCACAGTTTTTTCTGCTGGTCTGTACTCAGGTTTTTCCGGAACATAGAATTCGCCTTCGTTCTTCAAGTTATCCTCTGGTCTGACTTGGGATGGACGTTCCCCAGGCTTATATGTTGGTTTCTCAGGAGTGTAGAACTCGCCCTCATTTTTCAAGTTATCTTCAGGTCTCTTTTGGACAGGACGTTCTGCAGGCCTATAACCTGGCTTTTCTGGAACGTGGAATTCACCTTCATTTTTCAAATTATCTTCTGGCCTCACTTGGGATGGACGCTCACCAGGACGGTACTTCGGTTTTTCAGGGCTGTAGAATTCACCATCCATTTTAAGATTATCTGTTGGCTTAACCTGCTCTGGGCGAACTACATATTGATATTCCTTCTTCTCAACAAAAGTCATTTCTCCTTCGTTACGCAAGTTATCCTTTCTAATAATTTGAACAGTTTTTTCTGCTGGTCTGTACTCAGGTTTTTCCGGAACATAGAATTCGCCTTCGTTCTTCAGGTTATCCTCTGGTCTGACTTGGGATGGACGTTCCCCAGGCTTATATGTTGGTTTCTCAGGAGTATAGAATTCACCTTCATTTTTCAAGTTGTCCTTCGGTTTCTTTTGAACTGGACGTTCTGCAGGCCTAAAGCCTGGCTTTTCAGGAACGTAAAATTCGCCTTCGTTCTTCAGATTATCCTCTGGTCTGACCTGAGATGGACGTTCCCCAGGCTTATATATTGGTTTCTCAGGAGTGTAGAATTCACCCTCGTTTTTCAAGTTATCCTCTGGTTTCTTTTGAACTGGACGTTCGGCAGGTCTGTACTCAGGTTTATCTGGAACGTAGAATTCGCCTTCGTTTTTCAGGTTATCCTCTGGTCTGACTTGGGATGGACGCTCACCAGGACGATACTTCGGTTTTTCAGGGCTGTAGAACTCACCATCCATTTTAAGATTATCGGTTGGCTTAACTTGCTCTGGGCGAACTACATATTGATATTCCTGCTTCTCAACAAAAGTCATTTCGCCTTCATTACGTAAGTTATCCTTTCTGATAATTTGTACTGTTTTTTCAGCAGGCCTATATCCAGGTTTTTCTGGAACATAGAATTCGCCTTCGTTCTTCAGGTTATCCTCTGGTCTAACTTGGGATGGACGTTCCCCAGGCTTATATGTTGGTTTCTCAGGAGTATAGAATTCACCTTCATTTTTCAAGTTGTCTTTCGGTTTCTTTTGAACTGGACGTTCTGCAGGCCTAAAGCCTGGCTTTTCAGGAACGTAAAATTCGCCTTCGTTCTTCAGGTTATCCTCTGGTCTGACTTGGGATGGACGTTCTCCAGGCTTATATGTTGGTTTCTCAGGAGTATAGAATTCACCTTCATTTTTCAAGTTGTCCTTCGGTTTCTTTTGAACTGGACGTTCTGCAGGCCTAAAGCCTGGCTTTTCAGGAACGTAAAATTCGCCTTCGTTCTTCAGATTATCCTCTGGTCTGACCTGAGATGGACGTTCCCCAGGCTTATATATTGGTTTCTCAGGAGTGTAGAATTCACCCTCGTTTTTCAAGTTATCCTCTGGTTTCTTTTGAACTGGACGTTCGGCAGGTCTGTACTCAGGTTTATCTGGAACGTAGAATTCGCCTTCGTTTTTCAGGTTATCCTCTGGTCTGACTTGGGATGGACGCTCACCAGGACGATACTTCGGTTTTTCAGGGCTGTAGAATTCACCATCCATTTTAAGATTATCGGTTGGCTTAACCTGCTCTGGGCGAACTACATATTGATATTCCTGCTTCTCAACAAAAGTCATTTCGCCTTCATTACGTAAGTTATCCTTTCTGATAATTTGTACTGTTTTTTCAGCAGGCCTATATCCAGGTTTTTCTGGAACATAAAATTCGCCTTCGTTCTTCAGGTTATCCTCTGGTCTGACTTGGGATGGACGTTCCCCAGGCTTATATGTTGGTTTCTCAGGAGTATAGAATTCACCTTCATTTTTCAAGTTGTCCTTCGGTTTCTTTTGAACTGGACGTTCTGCAGGCCTAAAGCCTGGCTTTTCAGGAACGTAAAATTCGCCTTCGTTCTTCAGGTTATCCTCTGGTCTGACTTGGGATGGACGTTCTCCAGGCTTAAATGTTGGTTTCTCAGGAGTGTAGAATTCACCCTCGTTTTTCAAGTTATCCTCTGGTCTCTTTTGAACTGGACGTTCAGCAGGTCTGTACTCAGGTTTATCTGGAACGTAGAATTCGCCTTCGTTCTTCAGGTTATCCTCTGGTCTGACTTGGGATGGACGCTCACCAGGACGATACTTCGGTTTTTCAGGGCTGTAGAATTCACCATCCATTTTAAGATTATCGGTTGGCTTAACCTGCTCTGGGCGAACTACATATTGATATTCCTGCTTCTCAACAAAAGTCATTTCGCCTTCATTACGTAAGTTATCCTTTCTGATAATTTGTACTGTTTTTTCAGCAGGCCTATATCCAGGTTTTTCTGGAACATAAAATTCGCCTTCGTTCTTCAGGTTATCCTCTGGTCTGACTTGGGATGGACGTTCCCCAGGCTTATATATTGGTTTCTCAGGAGTGTAGAATTCACCCTCGTTTTTCAAGTTATCCTCTGGTCTCTTTTGAACTGGACGTTCAGCAGGTCTGTACTCAGGTTTATCTGGAACGTAGAATTCGCCTTCGTTTTTCAAGTTATCCTCTGGTCTGACTTGGGATGGACGTTCTCCAGGCTTATATGTTGGTTTCTCAGGAGTGTAGAATTCACCCTCGTTTTTCAAGTTATCCTTCGGTTTCTTTTGAACTGGACGTTCTGCAGGCCTAAAGCCTGGCTTTTCAGGAACGTAAAATTCGCCTTCGTTCTTCAGGTTATCTTCAGGTCTGACTTGGGATGGACGTTCCCCAGGTTTATATATTGGTTTCTCAGGAGTGTAGAATTCACCCTCGTTTTTCAAGTTATCCTCTGGTCTCTTTTGAACTGGACGTTCAGCAGGTCTGTACTCAGGTTTATCTGGAACGTAGAATTCGCCTTCGTTCTTCAGGTTATCCTCTGGTCTGACTTGGGATGGTCTTTCGCCAGGTTGATATTTAGGCTTTTCGGGAGCATAGAACTCACCCTCGTTTTTTAAGTTATCTTCAGGTCTCTTTTGGACAGGACGTTCTGCAGGCCTATAACCTGGCTTTTCTGGAACATAGAATTCGCCCTCGTTCTTCAGGTTATCTTCTGGTCTGACTTGGGATGGACGCTCTCCAGGGCGATACTTCGGTTTTTCAGGGCTGTAGAACTCACCATCCATTTTAAGATTATCGGATGGCTTAACCTGCTCTGGGCGAACTACATATTGATATTCCTGCTTCTCAACAAAAGTCATTTCGCCTTCATTACGTAAGTTATCCTTTCTGATAATTTGTACTGTTTTTTCAGCAGGCCTATATCCAGGTTTTTCTGGAACATAGAATTCGCCTTCGTTCTTCAAGTTATCCTCTGGTCTGACTTGGGATGGTCTTTCTCCAGGTTTATATATTGGTTTCTCAGGAGTATAGAATTCACCCTCGTTTTTCAAGTTGTCTTCAGGTCTCTTTTGGACAGGACGTTCAGCAGGCCTGTAACCTGGCTTTTCTGGAACATAGAATTCGCCTTCGTTCTTCAGGTTATCCTCAGGTCTGACCTGAGATGGACGTTCTCCAGGCTTATATGTTGGTTTCTCAGGAGTGTAGAATTCACCTTCATTTTTCAAGTTGTCCTTCGGTTTCTTTTGAACTGGACGTTCTGCAGGCCTAAAGCCTGGCTTTTCAGGAACGTAGAATTCACCTTCATTTTTCAAATTATCTTCTGGCCTCACTTGGGATGGACGCTCACCAGGACGGTACTTCGGTTTTTCAGGGCTGTAGAATTCACCATCCATTTTAAGATTATCGGTTGGCTTAACCTGCTCTGGGCGAACTACATATTGATATTCCTGCTTCTCAACAAAAGTCATTTCGCCTTCATTACGTAAGTTATCCTTTCTGATAATTTGTACAGTTTTTTCAGCAGGCCTATATCCAGGTTTTTCTGGAACATAGAATTCGCCTTCGTTCTTCAGGTTATCCTCTGGTCTGACTTGGGATGGTCTTTCTCCAGGTTTATATATTGGTTTCTCAGGAGTATAGAATTCACCCTCGTTTTTCAAGTTGTCTTCAGGTCTCTTTTGGACAGGACGTTCTGCAGGCCTATAACCTGGCTTTTCTGGAACATAGAATTCGCCTTCGTTCTTCAAGTTATCCTCTGGTCTGACTTGGGATGGTCTTTCTCCAGGTTTATATATTGGTTTCTCAGGAGTATAGAATTCACCCTCGTTTTTCAAGTTGTCTTCAGGTCTCTTTTGGACAGGACGTTCTGCAGGCCTATAACCTGGCTTTTCAGGGACGTAAAATTCGCCTTCGTTCTTCAAGTTATCCTCTGGTCTGACTTGGGATGGACGTTCCCCAGGCTTATATGTTGGTTTCTCAGGAGTGTAGAACTCGCCCTCATTTTTCAAGTTATCTTCAGGTCTCTTTTGGACAGGACGTTCTGCAGGCCTATAACCTGGCTTTTCTGGAACGTAGAATTCACCTTCATTTTTCAAATTATCTTCTGGCCTCACTTGGGATGGACGCTCACCAGGACGGTACTTCGGTTTTTCAGGGCTGTAGAATTCACCATCCATTTTAAGATTATCGGTTGGCTTAACCTGCTCTGGGCGAACTACATATTGATATTCCTGCTTCTCAACAAAAGTCATTTCGCCTTCATTACGTAAGTTATCCTTTCTGATAATTTGTACAGTTTTTTCAGCAGGCCTATATCCAGGTTTTTCTGGAACATAGAATTCGCCTTCGTTCTTCAAGTTATCCTCTGGTCTGACTTGGGATGGACGTTCCCCAGGCTTATATGTTGGTTTCTCAGGAGCATAGAAATCGCCCTCATTTTTCAAGTTATCTTCAGGTCTCTTTTGGACAGGTCGTTCTGCAGGCCTATAACCTGGCTTTTCTGGAACATAGAATTCGCCTTCGTTCTTCAAGTTATCCTCTGGTCTGACTTGGGATGGTCTTTCTCCAGGTTTATATGTTGGTTTCTCAGGAGTATAGAATTCACCCTCGTTTTTCAAGTTGTCTTCAGGTCTCTTTTGGACAGGTCGTTCTGCAGGCCTATAACCTGGCTTTTCAGGGACGTAAAATTCGCCTTCGTTTTTCAGGTTATCCTCTGGTCTGACTTGGGATGGTCTTTCGCCGGGTTTATATTTAGGCTTCTCAGGAGCATAGAATTCGCCCTCATTTTTCAAGTTATCTTCAGGTCTCTTTTGGACAGGTCGTTCTGCAGGCCTATAACCTGGCTTTTCAGGAACGTAAAATTCGCCCTCGTTCTTCAGATTATCCTCCGGCCTGACTTGGGTTGGACGCTCACCAGGGCGATACTTCGGTTTTTCAGGACTGTAGAACTCACCATCCATTTTAAGGTTATCTGTTGGCTTAACTTGCTCTGGGCGAACTACGTATTCTTCCTTCTCCACGAACGTCATTTC
Organism: Drosophila repletoides; assembly: GCA_018150835.1. Lineage (NCBI taxonomy): Eukaryota > Metazoa > Arthropoda > Insecta > Diptera > Drosophilidae > Drosophila > Drosophila repletoides. Next base: position 15,079,956 of record JAECWQ010000089.1, read on the forward strand.
TCCTTCATTACGTAAGTTATCCTTTCTGATAATTTGTACAGTTTTTTCTGCGGGCTTATATCCAGGCTTTTCGGGAACATAGAATTCTCCCTCGTTTTTCAGATTATCCTCTGGTCTAACTTGCGTTGGACGCTCACTTGGGCGATACGGGGTTTTTTCTGGACTATAGAATTCACCTTCTTGTTTAAGATTATCAGTGGGTTTCACATATCCAGGTCGGACAACATATTGATATTCCTCTTTTTCAACAAATGTCATTTCGCCGTCCAGACGCAGATTGTCTGTATGTACAATTTTGTCACGTCTTTCGCCTGGCTTGTAAGGCTCCTTCTGTGGTGCTGAGAAGTCTCCTCCTGTCTTAAGATTGTCCTCGGGTTTCTTAATGACCACATAATCTACAAATATGTCTTCATTTTTCTTGGAAATACTTTCGTCATTCTTCGACCAAGTGTTAGTGCGAATCCGAGTATATGATTCATCGACGTTATCTGCGAAAAGAAATCAACAAATTTTATTAATTGAAGGCCTTATTTACATTGAGTACTTGAGTACTTGCCATCTATTTGAACCACTGTGTTCTCAGTAGATTTCGTTGTGCTGGTGGAGCAATGGTGGCGACTAATATATAAAAATTCAATTAATAATTTTGATAAACATTTTCTAAGTTACAAGTCAAAGCAGCTTACCCGCAAGTGCATATTTCGCAGATACACCTCTCACTATGTGTCGTCGTCTTCTTGTTCCTATCGACTCCGTGCTGAAATAATAATATGATTAATTAATAATAATATCTCTGATTTTTAGTGTATAACTTACGGTTTTTGAATCGTCTAAGCGTTTTTTATCTGTGCGCAAATAATCGATTTCATCATAAATATTTTCGGTAATATTTTTGTGTTTCGATGTTTCGTTAAGATTCAATCGTATATTCTCATTGTTTTCCGAAATTGATGTATTCTTTTCAATTTCCACAAATTCATCCACATATATTGTCTTCTTAGGAGTCTCCACGATTTTCTCAATGACATCTGTGTGCACCTTTTCATCCAGGACGCGCCAGTCGTTGATGCTCGCATCAAATATCTAATGAAAAATACTCAAATATAAAAGAGACATGTTCGAGACTTAAGTGGGCCTTCCACACACACCCCCAAAACAAATGGAACACACCCACTCAAAATAGTATACGCACCTTTGTTACTTCCGTAGTGGTCGTTATGTTGGCCACATCGGTATTATCTTTTTCGATTTCCCGAGCAATGTCATTGGGCACAAAAGCTTTCGTATCGACGTACGATTTCTCGTCCACGACCGTCCACTTGCCGAGCTTCGTGTCGTACACCTTTGTCGTATATGTTGTGGTTGTGGTATTGATGACATCATCGACTATTTCGGGATAGCCCACATCACTGGTGCTGTCCACTGTGCGCTCATCCACCACGCGCCACCTATTGTTGCGCCGGTCGTATATCTTCTTTTTATATGTTACTTTGGTGCTGCCATCGGTATCCTTGCTAACGTATCTCTCAAATGTGGGAGTCTTTTTGTTCGTGGCATGTGTGCTACCATCGCTATACTCGCTCCAGGTCTTCGTTTTTACATCGTACACCTCTTTTTTGGACGTCGTATTCGACTGCTTTGTGCTGCTGCTGCTGCTATTCAGGGTGCTTTCATTGACTTGCTTGCTGCTGGACTTGGTCGTTGCTGATGTTGCTGACGTTGCTCTATCCACATCAAAGTCACGACGTGTGGCATTCGTTGTTGATGACGTTGCGTTTATGTTTGTTGTGGTCGCAGTAGACGCGACCGGTTCGAGTTCAATGCGTTGCGACGTCATCGTTGTTGATGACGTAGCCCCAACACCCACATCAGCTGTTCCAAGCGGCAGCTTTGACTTTGGCACGCTCTGAGATTCGCTGCTGCTGCTGCTGATGATGTTGGTATTAGTGTTTTTGTTTGTGCTCTTGCTGGTGTTTGTACTGGTGCTGATGTTGGTGTTGGTGTTGATGTTGCTGTTGCTGTTGATGTTGGTGTTAGTGTTGCTGCTATCGATGGCAACCTGTTCGGCTACATCTACATATTTGCTGCTCGACAACGAAGATGATGTCATACCGGTAGCCGCTCTCTCGCTTGCAATGAGCGTTTCGTTGGCGTTGCGTTGACTCGAACTGGAACTGGTTGTCGACTCAAAGTAACTGGAGCTGCTGGCCTGCTGCTGGTGGCTGCTTGAGGTTTTTGACGAGGACGCATACATTTTGGAAATGCTGCCACCGCTGGCTGACATTATAACGTCGCTACTGCTGCCGCCAGGAGCTGTGATTTCGACCACCTCAATGGGCACTGAGAATACCGGTTCCTTTTTCTCACTTTCCAACAGATCAATGGATGATATAATCTTTTCGTTTGAATAATCCCTGGAGATCTTGGCGCTGCTGCTGCTGCTTAACAGCTCCGATTGCTGCGTCTGGGACTGAGACTGGGACTGTGACTGAGATTTGGATGTATATGAGCTGGAACTGTAAGTTTTTCCACCTGCTGCCACCAGACTTTCGCCGCCAATTGTCACCTGCTTTTGGCCAGACGCAAGCGCAGGCGCAGCAGCACCAACACCAACTCCATAAGAGACAGATTCATGCTCCATTGAAGCTGAGCTGCTGTTTGTTGTCAGTGTTGCTGTCGCATTCGGCCCCAGCTTTTTGGTTAATTTGGTAGCCGAGGCCGATGTTGATGTTGTTGTGCTGGATGTGGCTGGCGGCGGCTGCGACTGCGACTGCGACTGAGACTGCGATGACTGCGATGACTGCGACACTTGTTTCTTTTTATTGCTTTTTGATACCATTTTGTTGGCTATATTTTCACACAGATGAGGTAATCACTGACTATGTGCGGTGAATAATGTATAGTTATAGTTGTTGTTTTTAAAATGTAGATTTTTAGTTAATATATTTTCGTATTCCTTTCGTTGTTGTTGCTGTTATTAATCACAATTATCGCTTCGTTTGGCACTGAATCTAATGACTAAATGCAGTCGTATTGCTGTGTGTGTGTTTAGGTGTATGTGTGGTGGGGTCGGAGTGTCTCCAAATTCAAAATGCGGAATGTCGAAATACTTATTTTTAAATATAATGTATTTTTTTTGTTTTGTTTTTTATTCTACTCGTTCCACAATACAAACGAATGCGCGAACCATAGTTCAAGTTGAGAATGACAAACGGTGCCACTGTCGCACACACACAGATACGCGTTTGTGGGGGGGGGGGCAGAGGGAGACGTAACGGGCGATATTTGAACGTGTGAGCGGCGGGAGCGTAAAAGCTTAGCACGTACACAGACACAGACACAGACACAGCCAGAGATAGGGGGAGAGGGAGAGACAAGAGACAAGAGACTATTTTTTTTACTTTTTATTGCTTAGATGCTCAATTGGGCTAACTCGTATTTCATATTTCGTATTCGTGGGGAGCTCTTGGAAGATCAGCAACCGTCGCGAAGCACAACTCAAAACGTACTGATCAACGCTGCTGCTGTCTGGAACCGCTTTCGACCGTATCTGTTGCGCTCTGCCGGCCAAAAAGCAGCAGCAGCAGCAGCAGCAGCGGCAGCGGCAGCAGAGCAGCAGCAAAGCGCCCGTGGGCTTTACTTGAAAAGCGTTGAGCGTTGAGCGTTGGTAGCATTGGTACACGTGCGTGCGAGCGAGATGCACAACCCAAGCATTTCGCCTTCGCAAAAAGCAAAAAAGCCAGGCCAGACCGAAGCAGCGCTGCGCTGCGCTGCTCTGCGTAGGTTGCCATTTGAGTTATGTTTGTGTGTACCTGTGTGTGCGTGTCTGTGCGTGTGTGTGTGTGTGTGTGTGGGGAGAGCCAAAATGCGTAGGCTACGCGTTGAGACTAAGACACGCTCGCCGCTCTACCGCCTTTTATGCCACGACACAGCCCGAGTTCAATAAGCCAATAAAAACAAAACAGCAGAAACTAAATCTATATTCGGTAAGCCGAATCCTTTAATACCCTTACGCATAAATACCTCCTATTGTATAGGTATTTTTATCTAACAGAATTGTGGGATTTGTTTCAGATATGGATGAAGTAAGAAGGTATGAAACATTTTTCCTAAGTATACAAGATTTTTGACTAGTAATTCTTATTAATAATAAAAAAAGCATCAACTTTTAAAGGAATTCTTCATATGGCAACTATATAGTCATTCGATCCGGCAAACATAAGTATCCTGGCCAAGCGTTATTCATCTGGATGACAATTAAGGACTTCTTCGCATAAAAACAAACAGACGTACGGTTGGACGGACAGACGAACAAGGTTATTTCGACTCGTATAATCGTTCTGTGTCTGCATAAATTACACATCGCGTGACAAGACTGTAATACTCTCTGCAAGAGTATAACAATATAAAAATAGTAAAAATTGCTCATTTCGAAAGTAGCCTTAAAAAAGCCAAACAAACAGCTGCTAGATGAGCAGCCAGCGGCTTCTTTTACCGCTCTCTCCTTCGCTCGCTCTCTCAAGCTCTCCAGCTCTCCGAATTGCCGGGCTGGGCTCTGTGTGTCTATTGAGGGTTTTAAGATCTGTTATGATCTCTAGAACGGGCCAAAAATTAGCGCAAAGCCCAAAATAGGCGAGTTTAAAAAACATTGTCTGGCGAATAGATGCAATTATAAAATATATATATGTATATAGTTATATATTCCGAGTAGAAGTGACACTGCTGGATTAGTCAGCAACATGTCGCTTTGCATATACTTTTATGTCTGGCTCGGATGCGCCCACGTAGCGCCGTATAGCTGAATAAGCTCCAATGATCGTAATGGAGCAGCCATTCGTTAAAGATTTATTTAATATTTTAACATTGAGTAGAACTTTTATTGCTTAATTGATTTATAACGGCCTTTGGTGGGAGTCAATGAGAATTATTATTATTATTGTTGAAAATTATGCTGCTAGCTGTTATGACCAAAATGATATGATAGACAACTGTGAGCTGAGCTCAGGTTGAGGTTTAAATAATTCGACCTCCAAACTGCAATCTTGGAAAGAAAACTACGAGTGAATTCAATTGTTGCTTAATTCACAGCAACAACGACTGTCTGTCTAACACATGACGTCATCAGTCAAGACTCATTTTAATGCGAATCTCTCGAGCAATCAAAACTTGTTTGCGGCCCCAAGACAAACATAACAACAACAAAAAATAACAAAAAAAAAAAGTAAAAACAGATAATAAAAAAGCGAGCTACAAATGCAAAATGAAACACAAGCAAAAAAAAAAATACTGAAAATTAAGTGAAAAACAAAAGTTGCTTTTGAATTCAAAGCACAGTCGAAGCGACCCGAATTCATCCAAAATGCACTACATGGCATGTAAAACTGGAACCAGTTGGAATTTAGTGCAAATGCCACTTTAGAATATTCACTGTAATCGTACTCTGTGCAATTAATGAATAGCTACACAGAGAGAAACTTATGTAACACTCGAGAGAGGTTTTGGGGTGGAATAGATAACAGATGGATCTTTATATAGCCTTTCAGAGAGTATTACAACTCTCAAGGAGTCATCGTATTGAGGAAACTTATATAATCCTCGAAAGATCTTTTAGTTAGAAAACATAACAGATGTAGCTTTTTATAAAGTTGCAGAGAATATTATAACTCTAAAGGAGTCATCTCTGATGTCATAAGTTTATATACCATTGAAAAACCCCATATAATACTGGAACAGATAACAGATGGATCTATTTACACTCTTTGAGAGAGTTTTGCAACTTTCAAGGAGTCATCTCTGATGTGATAAGTATATATACCAATGAATAACCCATATAATACTTAACAGAGCTTTAGGGTGGAACAGATAGATGGATGTTTTTATACCTTTCGAGGAGTCATCTCTGATGTCTCAGATAGATGAAAATAAGTATATTCCATTGTTGTTCTTTTTATTCTCTCTCTGTATCCGAACCGAACCGAACTGTAGATGGTGTACTCCGTAGAGTAATCCGCAATGCGAGAGATGATGACATCTTTTGCCATGTCAGAGATTTTCCTTGGAATTGAAATTGAAATTCAGAAATGAAGGCAAACATGAGCCGAGCCAAACAAAAATTTATGTGCCACTCGCTCAAGCTCAATTAATTTTAATTTAAGAATCAAGCAAAAAACCAACTACAAAAACAAAAACAAAAACAACTAAAATAAATACTACAATTCAAGGTAAGAGGAGAGCCAGGGCCCATGTCAGGCCCTCATTTGGTAGACATGCCAAAAATAAAGGCCAAAATTTTTCAACTTACACTTGTCAGGCAATGCACTTTTAGGGCAAGATTGCATGCATAATTTCCAAGTACTTTATATAAGGTATTCCTTTTCGGCTCCCAGGTGACGCCATCGTTTCAGCGAGTCACGTAATTTTATAATATATTTCAGAAATATTTATATATAAATTTATTTATATTTTCATAAGGCTATCAAACAATTAAAAACTATTGAGATATGATGAATGAATGAATTGTAACGACTATTGGCGCACTATTTAGCAGTCGTTGAGCGTTCTACGGGCAAAACATTTGCTACGTGCTGCGTTTGGGACTGGTTATTTGAGCCATATGGTCGAAACCTTTTCTGACTAGAGGCTTCGTGACTTCATGTAAAAACCGCACTAATTGCTTGCGTATAAAGCCAAAATTATTGCAAAACAGGTAGCAGTATACTGAGTTCAATGCTTGACTGCCGCATACCCTGCACTCGGTTCTAGAATCATATTGGTTTGCATGCAAAGCTCGTATAATTGTCAAGCGATTGAACTGAAACTTTCAGGAATATTCGTTAATATACTCAAGCAGCGATTTACCAAATATCTAAACTTTAGCTATACAAATGGCTTTGCTATTGAAATCTATAAAATTTAATCATTTCTCCCAGACTCTGCCAGCAAATGCTGTTTATTTTTAAGAGTATGACACACTTGCTTATACCCTGTACCCACACTTAATTACTACAGGCTATAAAAATGTTAAACATTTCATTTTTATCGCAACCCAAACTGTGAAACTACACGTATTTATATATATATATATATATACTATATAAATATATCTTATCTAACTTGGAACTTAGCTGCCTTACATTCCTGAGAACTTTAGCGGCCGCAGCTAATTTGCCAAGAGAGAATTCGCTCGAGAAAACTTGTTTGCTTTTATTACGTAGCGCGAAACATAATAATTATAATATTAATTAAGAAGAGAATATTTTAGCTTCCCGGTTTGGCTAGGAAACGAGTAATCAGTCAACAGCTATTCAAGTTATTCACCGACTGAATCACAATGCAATTCCATTGACTTGCAACAACAAAAATTGGACTGTTCGTTTAATCAGCAAATCTATTAATAAATTATTAATACTCGCTTATTTGCAATTGGCTCGATACCTTTGCCAAAAAGTTGGCATTTTGGCCATAATTCGTCGGTGGAAAGTTTGGCCCTGAATATTTTGCTTGCCAAATAGCCTTATCTCATAGATAATTTGTTAAACGTTATTTTGTTTGCAAAAAAATTGGCAATTATGTTTGACATTTATTCGAAACACGTTAACAAAACTGATAGCCAGTAGCTATCTAGAAATATATATAAAGCAATATAGAGTTCGATATGTATCTGATTTGAGTAGAAATTGAAGGTCTTTGAACTAAAAAGCTTAAGAAATCTAGCTTTATTTCTATATAATAAATACTTCAAAGATATCAGAGAGTCCCAATACTAAGACATACTACCAATAAAGAGTTTGATGGTATTAACCGAAATCTTAGTCTTTAAATTAGAAAGGTTTTTATCTTAACCCGACTTGTTCTGGACTTCTTTTTAGAATGAATTCCACATAAATTTGTAAGATATACCTTTTTATTTTTAAACAATATTCAACTTTTGCTGTGAAATTCTTAAAATTAAAGATACTTATAAAAATGGCTAGAAATAATAGGGAAAATAATTAGTTTAATGGCTTTAATTCAAATCAGAGATATTTTTAATCAGCTTATTCCGGACTTCTCCTTAGAATGAATTCAACATAAATATTTTAGTTTTTTATTCATATATAGTGTAATCAGCGTTCCTTCATTTAATTAAATAAACCCCATTAAAAATTAGTAGACGTTTTCGTATTACAGTTACACATTCTTTTTTATTATTCATAGTCGTATTTTCTTTAAGGCTTACATATTAAAATATACGCTTAATTTAAGGTTCATCTATTTATCGGATTATGTTATCGATTTACTTTCGCATTCTTTTAACGCATTCCTAAGTTTAAGGTATAATTTCTTAATATTTTTACAATTTGATAATAGATTTGTTTGTTTGTTGTGTTTGTTGGGTGTCACAAAAAGCGTGCATTGATTGATGGAACTGCAACTGTGAACATTGTTGTTGTTTTTGTTGTTTGTTGTCGTAGGGTATTAAGGTGTGTCTCTATAAACTAATTTTATTGTTATTTTTGCTGTGTTGTTTATTATTTGTTATACAACTAAAATGTAACTTACAGCTCCATATACATATACATATACATATACACACATATATATATATATATTTTTTCTTCCTTTTTCTTAACTTCCATTTCGATTTGTTGCTGTATTTCATGTTAGATATAGTATTCTTTAGTTATTGTGCCAGGCACCTACTCCAATCCAAGACTTTGTGGCGACGTGGGCGCCCCACCTAACCGGCTATACTTGAAATAATTGTATTTTAATGTTTTTTGTTTTGTTGTTTGTTGTTTAGACCTGTTTCTTCATTTGCTTAGCTTACGCGTATCCCTAGGTATAGTTGCATGTTGCATTTTGCATTTCGGTTTTGTTTCTGTTTCTGTTTTATGTACAAGCTTGAAATTGTTGTTGGACAAAAACGCCCACGAGACGTTGAGTGCTGCTGTTAGCTAATTGTTACGTATTTATTATTGTTAATATTATATAGCATTATTATTATTATTCAATCTTTATGCTTAGAACTAGAACTAAACATAGTTGTATATATTTCATTTATCTTTTAATTTATGTATACACAGTTTACAATTACTTTTCCATTGGGGGTGTGGGAGAGGGGGCTTAAAAGGTCTTTAATTGAAAACGGGTTAGGTTAAAACTTTTGCAACTTATAAGAGAGGTTCGTTTTAGATGCGACCGACACATCACAAAAATTAACAGGGAGCTACACAATGTATTTGTATGCGTTTTTGTATAGGTGTATTCTTGATGTACATATGTATATGTATGTATGTATGTGTATAACGCTAGTTAACTATTTATGTGTCTATCCTTTAATTTATATCTAAACTGAAACTAAATAATTACATTTAAGGGAATCGCATAACTTCTACATGCTCAAGGATCTCTCTCTCTCTGTTCATACTTTATCGCTGTTCTACCTCTCAGTGTGGTTTGTGTGGCCTGCAAAGCTGCCCTGCCCTGCCCTGTTCATATAGTTATAATTATTTATATTTATATATATATAAATATATATATATTCTGTGCGTGGGTGGGTGTACATATGTATGCGTGTGTGTGTTTGCTTGTTGTGTAGTTTTGTGTGTGTGTAAGTGTCTGCATGAGGAGCAACCTATCGCCGGGCAATTGCCATTGCACATTGGCTTTGATTATTTACAAAAACAAAAAAGAAGTTATAAACAAAAATGCTCGAAATTGTCAACGTTTCTTGATAATATATAAAATACATCAGCAGCTGCTGCCACCTCCTCCTCCTCCTCCTTATTGCCCTGCCTATTCCGAATGCATTGAGCCCTGCTGCGACTGTTGCTGCTGCTGCGTCGGCTGCTCCTCCTGCAGGACATTGCGACAGATCTCATATTTGATCACCTTGCCATGGCCCCCAGGTAATATTTGGACCTCCACCTGTGCGGACTGTTGACCGGCTGCCGCTGCTGCAGCTGCTGCTTGTTGCTGCTGTTGTTGCTGCTGCTGCTGCTGCACGTCGGCCTCCTGTAAGAATGCGCAAAGTCAAAACTTTAGGAAATCTTTTAGATCCATTTTTTTTTCTTTTTGGTTTTCTTAAAGCGCCGCAGACCTTTCGCTTTCTCTATTTATATATGCACTATGCAAAATTATATAAACTAAACTAAAATTACGCTCAAGCAAAAATAAAGGTTCGGTAGCTGTTGTTGTTTTTGTAGTTGGAAATAGAACAAACAAAAAAAAAAAAAAAACATCTTGGGAATAGGCAAAGATAATGCACACATATATATAAATAAATAGGTGGAACATACAGAGACACAGGCACAGAGAGACACACGCAATACACAGGAAAACAACAACATAAATTTAAGAAATATAATACATACATCTAAATACACATGACAATAATTGCATAAGGATAATAATAGTAATAATAATAATAATAATGGTATTTGTTTATAGACAATTAGCGTTAATTTTGAATATTTTTCATACACACCTAAAACGCGCACAGTGAAGCCTTTTACTGTAGTATTTTTGATCTATTATTATTGTTGTTTCTTTTATATGGGTTTTATTGTTTTATTGAATCTTTTAGAATCTGGGAGACAGACACGATACACGACACAGACACACACACACACACGGGCACTACTACATACAAATGTATTATTATTTTCTTGTATAATTATTCAATTCTTTGAGATGTGTGTGTGAGTGTGCGTGCGTGTATGTGCTTTCTTTTTATATTGTTCTTTTTTATTGTTTTTAATGTTGTTTATTTAGTAAGAAGTAGTTGGTACAACAAGCTGCAAGTATTCGAAGTTAAAAAAAGGTAATGCAATTATCATTTCATTTGGTTCGATTATAAAAAACATGAAAAATAACGCAATACAAGAGCTTGAAATATATATATAGATATATATTTGTATGTAGTTGTTACTTTGACTATGTTAACTAGTGTAGAAGCTATGAAAGTTAAGTCGAGAGAGTAGAGATTAGACAGGAAAAGCCCCCCAAAATAAGCTCTTTACAGACAGACACAAAAGCCTTTCGAAAATTTCCAACTTTAAGAAGCATTTTATTATAGTTGTTGTTGTTGTTTTTGTTTTTGTTTACTCGGTAACATTTGCTTAGTTAGTTAATAGCTAAATTAGATTGCATATCTTAGTGGCTAAACTAACCGGAAATTAACGGCTGCTCCCACATACGAACGTATTATATAAAACTAAGCTTAACATTAGGATTTAAGCAAGTTCAACGTTTTGTTGTTTCTTTCTCTTTTTTCTCATCTTTACTTTAATCGAAAACAATCGAAATTATTGAGCCATATATATATATATCTAGTCTCTGTGTACTACATATATGGTTCAGTTCAGTGGTCTCAGTTTGAGGCTAGGCACTTAGCATACCTGTTGCTGCGATATGGCTGGCTTTGTTTCCAAATGCTGTCGCTGATGCAGCATCAGATGATTCTTTTGGAAGAATGCCTTTCCACACTCGCAGACATGGGTGCGCACCGTGCAACCACCGTTTGGATGTCGTCGATTGTGCTGCATTAGGCCATGCTTGGCAGCGAATCCTTTGCCGCAGCTGGCACAGAAATGCGATTTGGGCTTATTCGCCGGTGATACAGTGACGACATGCTGTTGCTGCTGCTGCTGGGTGACATGATGCAGATGCTGCTGGCCGTGCACAGGCATTGTGGGCACTGCGGTGACAACGGCTTGCGGATGTGTCGAATTGGCGGCCTGCACCAGTGTGGTCTGTGACATCACCTGACCGGTGGACGATATTATTTGTACGGGCACTGGACTCTGTCCCACCAGATTCGGATTGGCTGTGACCACAGTGCCTGGATTAAGGCTGGCCGTGCTCAAAAAGTGTCCAGGCAGCGCTGCTGTCAGAGCGCACAGATCGGTCATAAGGCTCTTGTCACCCGTGTGCAGTCGCAAGTGCAAAGCGAGCGCTTCACGACTATTAAACGCACTGCCACACTCTCTGCAAATTTGCACAAATTCAATTCAAATTAGCAAAAATTAAAAATAGTAATTAATTAAATTTAAATACTAACCGGCAAACAAACTGTGGACGCGCTACGCCATTAGCATCAGTTGTGGAGACGGTAAGCAGCGTAGAGTTCGCCGGATTACTGACAACGGTAATCGTCTGCGGATGACCGTGATGATGAGGCTGCTGTATCTGCTTAAATTTTAATTTAATTAAACTTGTGACTCTTTAATTAACTGTACGTTTGGGATTATACAAACCTGTTGATTGGCTATAATTGTGGCGCTGCTCGTATTCGGATTAACGCCATTGTGCGCCGCCCGCACATGTTGATGGAGCTCCGCTTTGGTGAGGAAACCCTCTCCGCAGCTTACGCAGGGATGCGCCTGCTCGCCGGTGTGTACGCGCCTGTCATGGAAACCAAATAAATTAGCAATGTTTCCAGTTTGTAGGGCATTTATCTTACCTCATATGGGAAACTAGTGTGCGCTTCTGTAGAAATTCTTTGCCACAAACGGTACAGGAGTGTGGTATCTTGCCGTGTATACGTCCGTGATTAACCAGTTGAAATTTGCGTGGAAATGAGGCACCGCAGTCAGCACAAACAAATGGATTCAATGACCCGTGAAAGCTGTTGACAGTTCAGACAGTTGAATTGAATATGTGGAAGTACGCTTTTATAAAGAGAGTCGGAGCACTACTTACCGCGAGTGCATAATCAGATGGTTCTCCTGAGCGAAACTTTCACCGCATTCCTCGCAGACGTAGGGACGTTCGCCGGCGTGAAATTTACTGTGCGTGACCAGATGACGCTTGAGAGGAAACGAGCGTCCGCACTCCTGGCACACAAATGGCCGTTCCCGGCTATGGACCCTCGAATGTGTCAGCAGATGATGCTTAAGGGTAAAACTTTTCTTGCACTCCTGACACTGATATGGCCGATCGGTTGAATGGAGCAGTAAATGGGTATTTAAACAGTGTTTGTGTGCAAAGCTCTTGCCGCAGTGGGTGCAAATATGTGGTCGTTCGCCTGTGTAGTTGGACCATTTAAGTCCCGCATGGAAGAAATACATAAAAAGTAATCGGTTAGACCTGCTCGATAAATCAATGGGTATGTGCTAGGAACAAGAACAACCACCTGTGTGCACGCGTGCGTGTGTTGTCAAATGATGTTTGAGCAGAAAGGATTTGCCGCACTCGTCACAACTGTACGGGCGCTCCTTCTTGATGGTGGCGTCGGTCTAAAATAAAACAGAGAAAGAGACGATGACGAAGAATAGAAAAGAGACGATTACACTCAGTTTAACCAATATTTTTTGTTTTTTTTTTTGTTTTTGTGTTAAGTATTTATATTTTTTTGTTTTTTTTTTTTTAAGATAGAAGATATTTGATATTTTGGGCTTACTTCGCTGAAATGCATTGATTCCTGTAGTTCGGTCTTTGGGGACAATTCTAATGTGCCTGGCTCCAACTTTAAGTTGGGTGCGTCGCCCTGTGAGTCCTCGTTCTCTTCGAGTCCTTGTATTACTTTCTGTACTTGAACTGAAATACCAGGAAGGAGGTCACCTAAGAGTGTTGTTGCACCGCCAACGGAACAATAACCAAATGGAATTCAAGGAAGATATCAAAAATAAAAAAGAAGAAAACAAAAGAAAGAAAATCAAAAGTGCGAACCAAACATACAACTCAACTAAAGCCGATAAAGTAAAATGTACAATTTTAAAACAAAACTAAACGAAAACATAAATCAAAATAAAAAAAAAAAAATAAGAAAAAAAAAACAAATACGTAAAGCAACGTAAGTTAACGCATTGTAAACGTAGCAAACGTGACCCAACGGAAAAGCAACGAGTACCGGAATACCAATTACCGAATACTAGAACCGAAATAGTACCAGTGTCAGGTGCCAGGTGCCAGAGTGTAGCAGTTGGGAGTGTAGGAGGAAAAGTGGGTAGTGGGGATATGTCGATTGCGTATATCGGTAAAGCGATATTTCGAGAAAGGCAATATTTGTATACGATCGATATATATTTGCTCTTTCAGGTTCATTTATTGAAAAAAGTGACATGAAATGTCGAAATAATAACCATCATCGCAGCTCGGCGAGAAATAAGATTTAGTTATACATATATATTAAACGTGAATTGAGATCTCTTGAAATATCATCGATATATAATCGAATAGAAGTAGTAGAAGGAAGTAGAGAGTATCGAAATCGAAATCGAAAACTGAACACAACACAGATTTGAGATGCTTACTTGGTGTCCCGCCTGTCGCCGACGAATGATGGTGGTGGTGCTGCCCGTCGCCAGCGGTGATTGTGTGCGTCTGATGGTGGCCGTGGCCGGCTGCAATTGCGCGCTTGATTAAGATCTCATTGCATTCCTCTTGGGTGAGATGCAGTGCTCCAATTGAGCTAAAATGCGACTTGGCCGCAGCGGCGCTCGTTGTTAATACCGTTTGTCCAGTTTTGGCATCAACAATGCTGCCATTTGTTAGTGTATGTGTGTGTGTATGATGATGTGCAGCCGAAGGATCACCTCCACCTGATGCTGCTGCTGCAGCTGCAGCTGCTGCCGCTGTTGCCTGATCGACCAATAGATCTAATGCGCCCGCACAGCCCGCCGCCCGCCGCAGTGTAGTAAATGAGTTTGAGTGAAGTGAAGTTTGAGTGTATGAATGTGGTGGGAAGAGAGAGAGAGAGTTTGAGAAAGTGTTGGTGGGGTGGAGTGGGGAGTGAGTGAGGGGGAGGTAATGCACAATAGCAATTACAATAAGAATTCAAATACAGCGCGAGAGAAAACAGAGAGAACGTTAATTCGGTGGGTGGTGGGGGCGTATTTTGGATAACAGCGAGCGAGCGGAAAGTAGCGAGTAGTGAGAGTGGAAAGAAAGAGAGTAAAGAAAACAATCGATTAGCGAAAACAAAAAACCCCCCTACTAAACTATCGATAAAATTAGATCGATTACAACACATCAACAACGCGTGCAACACTCATATTTGATTTCTCAAACTGATCTTTTTTTTTTTTGTTTGTTTGTTTGTTTGTTGGTTTAACTGAAACTGAATTTTTGTTTGTTTTGGTTTAACAATCTCACACTTACAGTTCTTATCGAGCGAATTTATGCTCAACACCTGTTGACCAGAGTCCTGTTTTTTGACCACCGTCGATGCGGCGCCTGTGGTAATTACTCTGTGAATGGATAGAGATAGAGATAGAAAGAAAGAGAGTGAGAGAGAGAAGAGAGCGCAGCATCGAAGCAGACGAAGGAAAAAAATTCGAGGCTTAGTTAAAGCTTTTTTTCTTGATTGTTGTATGCGATTTTTTTTGATTATTTTTTTTTTTTTTGTGATGATTTTTTTTATTTTGTATTATTGCTTGTATTCTTGATTCTTTGAAACGCACCTTTGTGTTCCGGGCGCAAATGAGGAATCGTTCACCACGAACATGCGTCGGACGACATTGCCCTTATTGCCGGAGAGTGCCCCTTTAACATCCTTTTGAACGGCCAATGATCCATCCGTGGCTAACAGATAGGGCATCTAAAATGGGTGTGTACACATTGTTTTCAATAACAGTGGAACTCTTTTCCACACAAACGCATGATGGTTTATGATGTGATGATTGGTTATATCATATTTAATTTACTTGTTGAAAGCTTCTTTACTTGATTTGTTTTTGTTCATGTCTGTTGTTAGTTTGCTTGTTTCATTGACTGATTGACTTGATTGATTGATTGAGTGATTGACTTGTCCCCAAAAACCGAACAGATTACAGGAAATGCAAGTGCAATGCATTTTAAAAATTAATCCAATACGAATACGAGTATAAATATTTCTTTTGGGTTAGATTATTAAACTAAATTCTATGATAATCGTATTAGTACAAAAGTACAGTTGCCACTGCAATTTATTCAATAGTATTGTATATTATTTTTAATGTTGCGGTTTGTTGTTTCTGTTTGTTTCTTTGATGTTTTTGTTTTTGTTGTTCATTTTGTCTTGTTAACACGCTACACCTGCGCAGCGGCGCGGCAACAGTTGATAATAAACACAATGCCAAAAATGAAAGGGAAGCAGGCAGCAGCGGCAGCGACGGCGGTGGCAGCGGTAGCAGCAGCAGCAACAACAGCAGAATAACAAGAAGAAGAGAGAGAAAGAGAACATACAAACGGCGGCAGCAAAGCGCGCGCTTTTTTTTTTTCTTATTTATTTTCACTGTGTGCAATTGGACATTTGACAGTTTGTTGAGCGCCAAAAACGTAAGCAAGTGTAATCAAAACACACGCACGCACCGCACGCACACTACTGTGCCAACTGGGCGTGTATGCGTGCGTAAGAGCAAGAGCGAGAGAGCACATTTTTTTGGTGTGCGTGCGTAAGGTCTGTGTATTAGTGTTGAGCAGCACTCAACGAAACGGCGAATTCACGACTAGCGCACACATGCACAAAATGGTGGTCGGCGCCAGCGCGGCGAATTTAAACACAACGAAACATACACTGCATGTATGTGTGCGCGCGTGTCTCTGTGTGTGTGTGTATACGTGTATTCACAAACCTGAAACGCAGCGAAACAGGGTTGCACACTCCTCTCATGCCATAGCAAAAATGTACTGCCAATTGTATAACAATGTTGTTGTTGTTGATTTACAAAAACAAAATGAACAGAAACGCAACAGAAAAAAAGAAGAAAAAATTTATCATAAAAAAACCATATGCAATAACCTTAAAATTACGATTAATAATAAATTAAGAGGGGTTATAGTTATCGATTACAATCGATTACGATTGCCAACAATGCCAGACCAACCATACCTTCAATAATTAAAATCTAATTAAAATGCTGTTTGAGCCAGGAAAACGAGAAGGGGAGGGGGAGTGGGAGTTGCAATCAGCTGCAGCGCGCAACGTGCGTAGTTTTTGTTTACATACATGCATATGGATATGTATATGTATATGTGCATACGTACGCATACTTTTTACAAATACCAAATTATGAATGTTTACGAATGAAATGGAAACGAACAAATTTCGTATAAATGTATGGTAAAAGAATTCTAACACACTCGCTCGCATTCGCATGACCAACGCAGTTACATAAAAGTATGTACATATATGTAGCTGCTTTTTTCTTGTATTTGCGTCTTCCAGTTCGTATGTATATCGTACGTGTATACATACACGAGCCCAACTCAGCATATATATACACACACATACATACATATATATTAGGTGCGTTTGTGTGTGTATATGGTCGATGCACTTATACATACACAGAGCTGAAAAGAAACGAGTGAGCGAGCAAACGTACGACGTAGCTGTATCTGTATTAGAGATGACAACGTGCCGAAAAACGTGACAATACTTGAAATATTGTGTGGAAATAAAAAAAGCTAATATGCGATAAGTTTATAACCTTTTCCTAGTCAGCTCATTCGTGTTCATTCATTTTCCTACTTTTCTTTTTTTTAAATTTTTGTTGGTTCTGATTAAATAAATTCACTTATTGAGCAACATTTAAATAAGAATTTATCACAATTTTATATGACATTTTAAAATGCACTTTGATTAAATTCCTAGAGATTTAGGGGTATTTTATACGTAAAGTTCTAAACAGAATAGTTCAAAATTTATCACGACGCATCACTTCATTTTTATTGTAAAGTTTCGTTACTTTCGTGAGGTGATACGGTCACGAGGCGCACCACGTGCTCATCTCTACTTGGTATGCTTGAGTGTATGTGGCGCTGTTGTTAGGGCAACCAGCGAGGCGAGAGTGGGAGACAACAGACGACACACAACACGATTCGCTGTAGGAAAGCAACAGCAATATTATTACGTGGGTGGTGGTGGGGGACGGGGTAGTAGGTAGATTGGTTGTTGGCTAGTTGGTTCGTTGGGTCGATTGGTTATTTAGTAAAGCAGCTTGCATTCGATATAAAAAAAAAACAATATATAATGAAAAAGGAATACAAAAATGAAAGATTGGTAATATGCAACGTAGGAAATAAATTCTATGTATACACATAAATAAGAGAATGAGAGAAAGACAAACTGAAAGAGAGACTTACCGATTCCCCACTAACGGTGTAGTTAATATTTGGCGATATTTCCAAAACGGATTCTGCGGCACGATTACTGTTGTCAGCAAAACCCCAAGTGTAGCCGAAGGGCGGCGGATTGCTCTGTGCAGCGCACATTATAAAAATGAAGCAGAATGCGAATGCAGAACGGAACAGAACAGAAAATAGGTGGAAGGCGGGCGAGAAGAAAAAAAAAGCGCAAAATTTCCAAACGCAAATGTAATTGCACTTTTCTTGTTGCTATTTGTATTTGTATTTGTATTAAATATATGTATATGTATATGTATATATTATTTATACAAAATCACGTACAAATATTACTAGCCTCCTCCTGCTTACAATTTCTTGTAATATTTTCTGCGTTCTTTCTTTCGTTTTACGTTTATTGTATTTTGTTTTTTCTTATTTTTCTTTGATCGCGACAAATATATATATTTATTTTTGCGACGAAAACGAGCGACGAGCGAGTACGGCGACTGCGACGGCAACGGCGACTGCGACGGCGAAAAGAAAGTCAACTTGCTTCTGCGGCTGAGGCTGCGGCTGAGGCGGGCGCCATTTTTTTCCGTTCCCTCGAAAAATTCACTTCGTTGGCGTTGCTTGTCTTTTGCATTCAATTCATTGATAAGCGCACTTTTTTTTATTGTTGATGGATGTATGCGTGTGTGTGTGTGTATTGTGTAGGTGTGTGTGTACGCGCTATGTATTTGCAATTAAATTTATAAACAAAATAACGCACACAGTTTTTTTTACCCCCAATATTAATTCACAGACACAGACACCACTGAAAAATTCCTTAGTGTTCGTGTTCGTGTTCCACTGCTGACGCCATTTTGTATGGGCGACCAGTGTATACACACGTCACAACAGAACAGAGTTGCATTTTATGCGACATATTAGAAATTAAAAATATTTAAATTTTATTTCATTAGTTAATTTTATTTTTAATAGTAAGGAGCATTATGTTAATACATTGTGTAACGATCTTCTAGTCAATGTTATTAGGTTGGTTTGCAGCGCATTTATTTTAATATTTATAAATCGATAAGCGATAGGCAGCAGACTAATTCGATATCTTATTAGCAGCTGTACTTCTATTCATAACACATTTTCTGTAGTTCGAAATAGTCGAATAAAGCATAGAAATGTCCTTATCACCGGCCAGCGGCATCGGTCGCTTCTATAAACACTCGGCTAAAATAATACGCTTTGTGCGTCTGGGCTGTGCAAATCGTCCTTTCTATCACATTGTTGTTATGGAGGCAAGTCTACTCTTAACTTATCTAATAATACTCTGTAGCCACGCAGTGGAGGTAGGGTACATTAAATATGTGCGGTGTATGGACTATTTCTGTATACTAGTTTAAAATTGGAAAATTGGTTAATAAATACAAAAGCTAAATGATTCTACAGACATGGTTACAGAGTATTTTCTAGTCTAATACCTGTCTTATAAATATATATCTGTTCTTTTTAGCGTCGTAAGAACCAGCATCAGCCTGTTATTGAGCAGGTCGGCTCCTACGATCCGATGCCAAATGAGTCTAACGAGCGTCTGGTGGCGCTCAATATGGAACGCATACGCCACTGGTTGGGCAAGGGTGCCCATATGTCCGACCCGGCAGCCGAGATTTTGGGCATATCGGGCTTGCTGCCCGTACACCCGCGTACTTATATGACCGCCTGGCGTAATCGTAGGGCATCAGCTGAGGCAGAGACTGCAGCCAGTGAGAAAAGCGCAAAGGCGTAGTCTAACGTTATTAAGTATAGTTTATACAATTTAACTACCCAATAAATAGTCTCTTTCGTTATTTCTTTACAATTTTATATGTAACAAGCCGAGATTTTTCACTAAAACACACACCTGACTGTGTATGCACAATAATATATCTGTTTTCAAATATGAGGCGAGGTGTGCGCCTCAATAACAATCAAGTACAAATTTAAAGTAGAAAATTTGACGTATTTCCTTGCAGGTGTGGCAAAAAAAAATTTACTAAAAATGCTTAAGGAAGCGGCAAATGAGTTTGTTTTTTATAGATCAACCCCTTAGTCCTTCTTCAGCACATTTCCGGCCTTTCTCATGCCATCATCAATGATCTTGTCAACAGCTGCAGAAGGAAGTTATTCATTTAAATATAGATTCAATCTTAGATTGTATTAGTTTAAGCCACTTACAGGCATGATGCTTGAGGAAATAAGGTCGCAACAGTTTGTGGTAGATGATAACAGAACCATTGTTATCCATGGGCAGCATGCACCAAATCAGAAATGCGCACTGTGGAAAAGTATAGAAAATTTTAATTTAAAGGTAAACATAACTATACAAGAAATAAGGGCTAAGGAACTTTATATATTTGGTATCTCAATACCTAAGAAGGATACTGAGATTCTATACTTTAAATTGACATATCCTTTAACAAAATCGTTTTTTGAGACTAAATTCTCAGATTGTTTCTTAATGTCTAATATTCGGTTCAATTCTAGCGATACGATTTGGGGGGGTTTACTGGTTCAATTCTGTATATTTTAAGTTTTGGAGACTTGGTAACTCACCTTTAACAGCCAGTAGAAGGGTATTACATGGGTGAGCACATGGGAGAAGAATTCAATGACGGTGAAAATGCCAAAGGTAACCCAGTATGTCAACCATTTGGTATCATCCTGCTTGGTGCTAGACTCGATGGCATGTATGGAGACATATGCCGGATATAGAACACCAATAATGTTGCACAAGAGCTGAGCGCCATAGCCAAAAATCAAATAAAGCGCACAGAATGTGGCGGCACCTGCAAATCAAACAAAGTGAAATAATAAATTGTTAATAATATTGTGTATTATATTTTAGTTATTGTTATTGTTCCAGATTCTACCAAAGCGCACAATGGCATTTCCTATGAAAAGCTCAATTAGTTTTGCTTCCAATGCCTCGAACGCCATCAGCTCTGATCTCTATTTTAGCTTCTTGTATGCAGAATAAATCAAATACAATTGCCCTTTTCGTTGCTTTTCGTTGGGTGACGACTTGCAAGCGCTGCTTGCATCTGCCCCTTGTGGATCTTTGGTGCTATTATTAACCTTTTAGCTCTTGTCATAAGTTGCCGCTGCACTTGATATCTTGCCACAAATACTCGTATATTCGCAAGTGTGGCAAATATGATCACATCATCAGTCCCAGACCCAACACCCAGTGAACAACACAGTGTTGCATTTCATGCCCAAAGAAACGGACGAAGACGATACATAAATCAATTTCTTTTTATACCCAATTAACTCATAACAAGTCTGTGTGAAATGTATGAAACGGGCTGCGGAACGCATCCGCTCATAACGTGTATATATAGTTGCTATAGCCTCATATCTGGATGGACGTGGTGATCACAGAGACCATATCAAAGCTAAGAATATCAAATTGGGTATGTAATTTTATCGCTGCGATACGCAGGATCCATTTTATCTCAAATTCTTGGTACCCAGCCATACCCCCATTCCAAGCCATGCGCATTTCTTGGACTTCTTCCAAGTTATGCTCCGAATTTAAAACGATCCTTTATTAAATACAGAAGTTATTTAAGAAACCTTATTTCTAGAGCCGTTTTCTGCATGTAGCCATTTCTAATAGTCCAGCATTGGAATGTTCCCTGGTCATGTATGCTCTTTAACTTGCGTGTACACTCCAAAAACCTTGGAATTTTTATCCAATACTCTATTATCTGCAATGACGTAACTGCCTAAACTAATTAATTTCGCGTTTATTTATACAGTGGCTGCTCGATAGTAATTAACATAAGCGATCATAACTAAGGTAATTATATTTTATTTCAGTTAAAAAAGGTTAAGTTTTATAATTGAAATCTGTTAAGTTTTTAGATGAATATAAGATTTAGTGGCTTAAATGGGTTATATTTATTTACGCTTGAGAGGGTTTCATGACTAAGACAGTCTGCAAGGGTTTGACATTGTCAGTTAGCCAAAGAAAGATATTCTAAATTCTTTTAAAAGATCTTTAAAGAAGACTTTATAACGTTTATCCAAATCAGATGACAAGCAAGATCATAAAATTAATTCGTTCCTAAACATTCGTTAAAGAAAACCATATGTAAATCAAGCCTACAACCCAAAAATATTCATTGCATCTGTTCTATACGCTAGTTCGAACCAAAAAGGTTCGGATCAATGAACTTGGAACCAAAACTTAAGCTGAGGCTGGATTCGAACTTGTTTTTTGAACTAATGGCAATTTAAAAAACTTGAAAAATGCAACTTATAATAATAACTTCATATCAACTGTTCTATAAGTTGAGTGTCTACTATTCGCGCCTGGTATAATTTAGATAGGTGTCAAGAGACGCAATACAAGCGGCGCTGGCACACACACAGACATATTTATAAGTTCATATTTATGTGCGTAGGGGCGGCAGCGGGGGGCTGACTCACCTGTGCCAATGTAGACCAAAGGCACTCTGACGTTACGACGCGCCTCCTGTCGTTGTTTTATTTCCATAATATAATCCCAAAGCCACATTAAGGGTTTTTATTACAGTTGCACTCGAACTTTTATAAGCACAGCACACACACACACGTAAGAGTGCGTACATATATACAAATGTATATATGTATGCGTACACCTGGCCACCAACACGTCTACACACACGTGTTAAAACGCCACGAAAGCACAGAAGCCGGCCAAAGTCGAAGCTGAGCTTTGCCTTTGAAAATTTCAATTAAATATTGCTATTTTTATAATTATTCTCCTATTATTTTCTGTTCTGCCTTTGAGAGTATTCTGTATGTGTGCTCAACAAAAGACAGAAACGATATGAAGTAAACAAAAGAAAGAAAAACACAAAGCTGCTATGAGAAAAAAAAACACAAAACATGTACGTTGTTTACAAGTGTATGTGTGTGCATGGGTGTTCGTATGTGCGTGAGTGATGGAGCTGGATGCAATTGCGTGTGTGTGTGTAAGCGCAGCCTGCTTTTCGCTAGTGATTCCACAATTAATCAGCTATTTTGGCGGTCCGCATGATAGTCAATTATAACAGGTTGCGAATTGTTGCTATTTATAAATAGTCACAGAAATTACTCTTAGTCACGCTGCGTAGCCACGTATTATGCATGCATATGCATGTACATGCCGAATATACGCACTTACATATATTTTTCCTGCCTTTTTATTGTTATTTTTTCATTTTCCCCCAAAGGACTCACCGAAGAAGATTTTAATTCTATCAACGCCTGTTCGCTGCTCCAGCAAATCGAAGCCTTTGGTCCATGGCTTGGCGGGGTCTTTTAGTGATCTGTCTACGGTTTCCTTGTAGCTTTCAACCCACTGCGTTACCTGGGATAATTGACTGGTCATTTTTTACTTATAATTTTAGCAATGAATTGATTTAATCGTCGTCGCCGACTACTCTCAACAGCAGTATCTGCTTTAATATTTCGATTACTTTTAATTATCGATAATGTCACAGCAACTGTAAGTGAGGCGCAGTCAACTTCAAGTGACGCAAATTGGAGCATACACTAGCATACAGTGCAACAGATAACTGCAAAAATACCGAACGTCTTTTTGAAATTCCATTTTTAATTAATACAAATATTTTCCAAAATAAAAGAAATAAATAAATATTAACAAAAACAAGGTATTTTATTTAATAAAAAGTATTGCACAGTTACATTTACATTCTACAGGTATACTATATAAGCTAATAAAGCCCATTATATCAAATATTTGCTGAAATTTTTAGAAAATTTGAAGCAAATATTTAAAAAAGCGACTTAAAGGCACATTTACGGCTGCCACTACTAAAATTAGACAGCCTCAACTAGGCATAGGAGATTTGGATCTACAAATTTAGGTACTTTGGTAAGCAAATGTTTTAATTATACAAATTTGTACTTGACGTTAGACAAAGAAGACTAGTACAGTACTGTGTGATCATTGATCAGTGTTCAATGGCGAGCGTTGTACTTCTCGCGTATGGCGATCAGTTCGTCAAAGAATAACAAAACTAAAGTTGAGTGTGGTGCGATTCGTAAATAGTTTGCCCAGAAGCCCTTATACATACCATAGATGCCCTCTGTGCGTAGAATCTTGACAAAACAGTCCAACCAGCCATTGTAGTAAAGGCCACGGCCCTGGGCATCTAGGCCCTGATTATATAGACGCGTACTAATCACATCTGGCGGCGTTATGGCCACCGACATAAAAGATCCAGCTATGAGACCAGCACTGAATGAATTATATGTCGGATTCGTGACCAAATCATATTCGACAAGCAGCGATTTTGTCTTGCCAAAGGTAGCGATTTGTGCTCCTGAACCCACAGCAGCTCTTGGCAGCGCAGACAGAGAACCACGCCACAGACCAGTTAAGCCCCCCTTGGTATAGATTTCCTTGAAGGCACTGCCCATGGATGTGTGGGCATGCTGATAGCCCACAGCTATCTCTGTGGCGGCTTGTGATTGTAACTGAGTCTTGATCTAAATTTGACAGTAAAGATTTTATTAATTTGATGATTGTTATCTGCTGTTATCAGCAAATGTAATTATGCGCTTATCTAAGCCGGAATCATTCTATTGTTTGGTCAGACATGCAAATTAACACCACATGACAATGTCAACGTCAACATCAGATAATACAGATAAACTTCACTATAACAAACTTATCTTATTAGGAATATATATATTTTTTAATAATTTAAAAACAATTAAAATTAGTTTAAAATGATATAGTGTTTAAATTTACATAAAAAACTAACTAGATTACCTTAAAAGTTCGTTATAATAAAGTTATACTGTAATATTTGAAACAGTCTGAACATAATAGATAAGTTGTCTATATATGGCACGATTTATGTAACAGTCTGACGCATCACTTACCATGAAAAATGGACTCGAAAAATACGAGCCGACTATGCCGCCAATTGCGCCCCACATTAGACCCAATCCATAGGAAATCTCTCCATTCTTATCATGCATCCAATGCTTGTCCACAGCCGTTGTATAAATGCTCAACCTGTTGAGGGATGCAAAGAGAGAAGAAGGAAACATATATAATTAAAATTGGAAATATAAATAAGAGTCACAGTTTTACCTGAAGGAGTTGATGATAAACTGAAAGTAGAGGGCCGGCGCTAGTCCCTTTTGTAAGCCCAGCATCCCATCGTTCTTGGCAACAGTTATGAAGGCCTGTAATACACCCTTGTAGGGCTCAACATAGGATCCTCTTGCCGCCAACTCACCCTGCAGCTGTATGCGAGTCTTAATAACCTCTATGGGATTTGTGAAGAATGTGGCGCCCACAGAGGCAAAACCGCCGAGTACAAAGTCCGATGTTGCCATCAGTTTACACGGACTTACACGTTTTTGCGCTTGACTAGAAATAGCTCAGCAGGAGGATGATTGAATTGAAGAGACGGCAATGCATATTACGAACACAACACAACAGTCTTCTGTGCGTTAAATGATTTTAACGGACTAACAGCTGAATAAGCTAATTAAACTATGCGTAGTTGCTTGTGCTTCCAATAACTGCCGGTCTAACTAAAAGCACAACAAATTTCGAACAAAACGTTGAAGTTCTCTTAGCTAAGTATGCATGAATTGGCTTATTGCTTTGGTTGTGTAGTAACGCAAGATAGCAACAAGATATCGATAAAACATTTGAATAAAGAATCGATAGCTGCTTACTCAATAACAAATGCATCGACAAGTCTATGAGCTATGTAGCCCTGTGGAACTTTCCGTTTATGGATTAGGGTGTTCCCGTTTTGGTTTTCTTTCTTTTCTTTTTCTTTTAAAGTTTCCGTACATTTTTCATACATAATTGTATTTTTTGTCTATTAATATATACTACTTTATATTAATATTTATTTGATACGGCATAATAGGAATAACATTGTAATATAGGACTGATATTGTTACTCCATAACAAAATGATAATTTTTCCCGGGCAATGCCGGCCACAAGCTATCGGCATTTTGATATATCAAGTGATTTAATAAATCGATATATCGTTTAGTTGCAAACGTGATGAGTAGCCCTGGCTAGCCTTGGTAGTTGTCAGTCCCTGGAACAGATGCAAAACAACAAAAATTCTAAGAATACTTTACAAGCATTTACAATTAAAACAACGAAAAATAAAAAAACGAAAACGAACGTGCACACATCACAATAAATAGCATCACGCACGAACGCACGCAGGACGTGCCCAATAATAAAATGAGAAAATGCTGCGTTTGGTCAGTGCTGAAATTGACGCTTGCAATTGCGTTCTATGCGCCATCAGCTACACTTTGCTACAAAATTGTGCGCCTACAGGATAACTTCTGCTCGGACAAGCTAATTTTTTCACTGACCCAAACATTTCGCGGTGATCCAACCCTGAGGCTGACAGATGGTCCCGACTCTGCCGCTATTATCACACAGGCATGGAATGTTACGCTACCAATCGGCGGCCATTCCTCCAATAAAATCAAATATGACTGCAAGTTTCGTGTAGACACCAATGATCGTCCACCTCGTGGTATATATACAATCATAACACGGCTGAAGTTCCGCAGGGATCCTTTGACACAGAAATGCATAGATTACATACAGTTTACAAGTGGAAATCGATCGCCTAGTGAGCGCATTTGCAATGATATCTCTATTGATGGACCGGCTGGACGTTTGATCTTTGATCAACGTGACAGAGATGTGTTCGTGCGTATATTTATCGATAAGGATCGTCATATCTCTAAAGAGCCGCTGGAACTGCGCATGGTAATGACTGCGCATTCGCAATGCCAATTATTTAGAGATTTTCTATGTAATCCCAAGGATCAATACTCTTGCATATCGCGTCATTTTGTGCATGATAATATCACGAACTGTTTGTATCCGTGCCGGGATGAAGGCTCGTGCTTTCACGATGTCGTTGGACCCGATGAAATGGATACTACCAATGTGGCCTTATCGGCAATAACATCACTCTTATTCACCATGCTGGGTGTGGGTTTCTGTGTATGGGTCTGTTGGAAGTACTGGAACTGTATTACAGTGCAACAGCACGCCCATGAAGCGTCTGCAGCACGTTTCAATCAGCGACGTGGACGGGTAAGTCCAATTTTTATATATTCCATATATTGATTGGATAAACAATACGAGTAAATATTAAAACGTTGTGTTTGTAGTCGGACGTGCCAACTATTGAGTTGCCCACAGCAGCGTCATATGATCTGTCACCAAGTTCGGAACATCACCAGCAGCAGCAGCAGCAGCAGCAGCAGCCAGCAACACCTAAAGATTTGCCTCCGAGCTATGAATCATTGTTTCCGGATAGATAAGGGCTGAATAAATGCTATTAATTGATTGCTCCGTTTTGTGCCAGACCCAAAGGGGAAGTAAGAGAAAATGTTGGCGCCAAGATCAACACGTTTATTGCATCACAATTGTTGTTGTAACAGTTACAGTCAGTAAAAGTAACAGTAATAGTTCCAATTACTTATTAGGTAATTACTTAATTACATTGGGTAATGATGTAATTGCTTAATGGCCACAGCGCAAGTTAGCAAAAGAAATGCAATGTAAATATGCACATTTGTTGTAGTATTAGGACTGATTTTAGTTTTTATTTTGTCGAATACTCGATTAGCTTTAGGCCAAAACTAAGTGTATTATTTTTAAGGTAAGACTCTCGTTAAATGTGTTCAAATTGGTGAACAAATCACAACAAGTACAACGTCACTACACTAAAAGTAACTCAATTATGTAATTATGGGATTCTCATGTTTATTTTTAATATTTTATTTCTGTATATAATATGTATTATTTAAGTTTTATTTTTGTTAATTTTATTGTTTCAAATATTGGTTTTTTTTATATTATTATTCATATGTAAGCAGCTGCCAGTGTAGTCTAAACTCAAAACTCAAACAATCTTTAACAAACTCGAAACTCGAAACTCAAACTCAAACTCAAACTCAATAATGAAATCTCACTCAATTAGAAATGAAATTGTATCAATTATATAAGCTAAATCAACTTAAACTAGTTAGAGCAAATTTAAAGATTCCGTTTAACTAATTGTAATATGTATATGTACTATAATAATCACTGATTAGCTCTATGGCAAGCCCAGAGGTCTAGAGGCATTCCATCTAGTTGTACCTGTATTATATTGAACTACATAGAAACAAACATACATAAATATATACAACACGCTTTTGTGAAAAGACATAATAGATGGAAAGATGAAAGATAAAAGACAACAATTATGTTATTCCAGGCCTTGCCGTCAATTTTGTAAGCTAAACTAATAATAAAATACAGTATGTACTCGAATTATGTAACTGCAAGCCGAAAAGGTATAAACACTAGCGGTCAATTTGTCCCAAAAAACATACTCACATATACGTATATAATATCTTTAAATAAACCAAATTAAATGTTAAAGCCCAATAACAACGACTATGACTATGACTGTGATGGTGATGGTGATGGTGAGGGAAAGGAAGAAAGTGAAGGAAAGTACACAACGTAAGCCCATTTACGTTTAAATTTTGGTTTTTTTAAAAGCTGCCTGGCACTGGTTTCATCATCTGGTGACACAGAGCCAAAGCCAGATGATTCAGCACGTGGCTTCAAAACAAAAAAAAAAAAAAAAAAGCACTGAAAAACCTGTTGCCAATGCTTAAGAGTGGCTCAGATATTTATTTGTATAACTACTTGACTTTGTCACATTTGTTTTCAATACAAAAAACTTGAAAACCTATTCAAAAATTGACTTTGCCGTACTTTGAACCCATTGACATTTATAGAGCTAAACAATTCATATAAATTAGACAATTTATAGAAGCTAAAGCTAAGCGCAGGCGGCTGGCTGCCTACAAAAAATATCTAATTTTGAAAGTACGAGAGTATTCAATGCCAGTGTCAGACGGTAGCTGAAAACTGAACTTAAATCTTAAATTGTATTGAAATTGTGCTATTTGCCTTGGCAAGGTTCAATGTTAAGTAGCAGGCAAGCAACTAAAGTAAATCAATTATAATAAATCGCAAATCGCAAATAAATAATACAAGAGTGTTAATTTACACAACTAATGTCAATGTACGAGTACATGAGTTTTTCACGCCCCTTGCCCAAGTTCAGGGTTAATCGCGGGAGTACCCCAATTTAATATACTCTACGTGTATATAGTACGTATACCTGATCATAATTACACGCCTGTTATAATCGGTAATCAGTCAAACAATTTGATTCGAGTTTTATTTTTTGCTTTATCTAGCAAAATTCTGTTGGCCAGATAACACAAGGTATCGCGTCGCATGTAGACTACAATAATCTGGGCTAAAACGCAATTGCTTGCTTACGCTAATTAACTCTCGTCATTATTTAGACAAAATCATATGCCACATATCAAGAACAAGCCCAACCTGTTTCCAAGCTATAAATATCAGACGAAAAATGACAGACTAACGAGTAATATCTTGATTGAGCCTGCCTGATGTCAATCGCGTAGAATTTTATGAAATTATCATTTGTGGTTGCAAATAACCTTTTTTATGGGGGTAATATAAACCTTTTGGGGTAATATGTAACATCTAACAACCACTTTTTAGTCGGTTGTTGCTATGGCAGCCACATATGTATATATATGCATGATCTTAACATAGTTTGTCAGCCATTATGGATACTTTCTATCTAGAGAGACAAAAGGTATTCCATTTCGTTACCTGTTTGATATAGTTGTCCGATCTTGATCAACTTTTGGACCGATCTTTCTATGACAGTTATATCATATATTGTAGTTTACTGATCTTAAAATAATAAAGGGGCTCAATCTTGGTAATTTGTAGAGAGCATTAAGAGTACACTATAGTAGTTCGATCCGTGTTTTATATATCTAACTCAAAACTTGGGGATCTGCCTGCAGGCAGACAGACTATATCGATTAGTCGCATCGTACTGATCAGTAATATATGTGTACTTATTTCTTGAGAAAGTTATAGCACCCTTTGCAAGGGTATAAAAATTAATTTTAATAGCAGCAGTGACCCACTTAAGTACTACTTCTGAGAAGCGACTAGAGAGGTAACTTAAATAAATGAATAAATAAAAGGGTATTTAAAATTAGACGCGCTGCTATTTATTTTTGCTCAGGCCTGTAAAATTTACAATTAACGTGTCTAAGCAATCAATATGTTGGAGCCACGCCCCTGTGGCGCCCTTAGAAGACGCCGAAATGCTGCGTTTTATTTTTAAACAGAAATCAAGAAATAAAAATGAACAAATTAACGGCGACAACAGAACCGTAATTATTGGTATATAAGCTCGTATATATGTGAGTACACAAACACATATATAATTTTAAATGCGTTTTTATATTACATTGTGTGTGTGTGTGTGTGTGTGTGTGCGTGGAGAGATATGCAGAGAAGCGTAGTGTAATCGGTTCGCCGGCAGCAGCAACTGCCAAGGGCGTAGTCAGGGGGAAGGGTGAGCCTGCTTATATAGAATACCATTCATTTTCAAATATTCTTTTATTGACACGCTAATATCGTTGTATGGGTTTTATCAAATATGATCAACCTAACCTAAATTTAAACCCCGATTACAAAAAAAAACAATTTTTAACGATTATTCCTATAACAGCTTTTTAATATAGTATGTAATCAGACTCCTACAATTTGATTCCCAAATTTCCCAATTGTAGGTCCCCCTTTGTTAAATCATGTCTACGCCCTTAATAATTTCTGCAGTTCTTTTGTTTTTCTTCAGTTCGCTGTTGTTGTTTTTGTTGCTGCTGGTTTTTGGCCAAAATAAAAAAAGAGGCAGCTGATCGGCAGAATGCCTGCAATTAGCCACATTACGCTAAGTAACGGCATCGATAAACGCGAATTGTTGAAATTACTTTTTGCATAGAAAATAGAAACGAGTTGGAGCCAGCGATCGAGCCCGTCAACCGGTTGTCTACGTGTGTGAGTGTGTGTGTGTGTGTACGTGTGTAAGGTGTGAGTCATGCTAGCAGCAGAAAAAGAAGTATTAGAAGAACAAGTAGGAGTAACCACTCATACCAAAGCATAGCAACAGAGACAGAGAGAAAGAGCGAGAGAGAGTGACGTCGACGGCGACGGCGACGGCAACGGCAACTCCGAAGCGCCAAGCGCCAAATGCCAAACGGCTGCGAGCTGCGCTCAGTCGACGTTACAAACCTGAACCAGAAAGATCAATTCGCGGTGTCTGCAGCACACGTCGAGTGGTTGTGAACTTGGGTGCTGCGAGTGAATTCGAATACCGGGAGCCTACTACATACATACATACATACACTCATGGACAGAATAATAGGTGTGTTTTTTTTTTTTTTTTAACTTGGTATTTCTAATTCCTATCTTCTCTAATCTCAACAAATCTAACTTTTTTTAAGACATATATTAATTGTCTTTAAACAAAAAGTAAAAACTGTTTCACAAAACCTTTAATATACAAATAAATTAAATATTTCCTTAAATCCGCAAATTTTGGCTGGTCACAATAATAGGTGTGCGAGGATAAATGTTTAAATTAAATCAATATTTCACTATGTTTGGTCTTGTTTTATATTAAACTAAGTATCTGGCGGTATATCCGCCATTATTATGCAAAACTTTCTCCATTCGCCTTGGCATGGAGGATATAAACTTGCGATAGGTCCCATTGGAATGTTATACCATGTTCTTTGGAAAATATCCTTAAGGATTATTTTATTTTGACAAAAAGTCCTTCCGACCTCTCTTTTGAGTTCACCGCAGAGAGTCTCAATGGGATTGAGGTCCGGGGATTGACTTGGCCACCCAAAAACACCCACATTTTCCTCTCGGAACCGATCCTTTACTACTCGAGAGGCGTGTTTCGGGTCATTATCCTGCTGGAACTTCCATAAAAGTGGCATATTATCCTCGGCATATGGTAGCCTCACCGTCTCCAATAGATCTTTGTATTCGAATCTGCCCATTATTCCGACAATACTATGGACCCGACCAACACCATACCATGAAAAGCAGCCCCATACCATTAGGCTACCACCTCCATGTGTCACAGTTTTTGTGTGTACTTAGGATCAAATTCTTTGCCTTTCCGACGACAAACATTCCTTTTAGCATCAAGTCCAAATAAATTTCTTTTGGTTTCGTCACTCCAGAAAATATTACGCCATTTTCTCTCTCTCCCTCTGGTCCGCACCAGGTTCTACGATCTAATGCAAATTTTTGGCCCATCTGTAAATTTGCCAATCGAAGCAAAGGAACCCTGCGGGCAATTTTACCTAGTAGGTTTGCTATTGCCAGTCGTCCTTGAAAGGTCCGTGATGACACAATATTCCCAATTTCATTGGGAATCGTCCTGGAAGACGCGTTCAGCCTACTGAAAAATGCGATCGTCGGTCTTATATGATGATTTTCTAGGTGCTCCCCGAGTTTGACCTATTTTTTCCGGTTTTAATGCATTGGTTACGAAGTTTTGAGAACGTTTCATTAACATGGCAATGGATTTATACGTTTTTCCTTCATCTCGGAGTCGTCGAATGAGCCTTCCCTCCTCCGCACTGCAGTGACGCCCACGGCCCATCTAATACAATTTTAATGGTAATTAAGTATCCATTTAGGTATATTTACCTAATACCTTACTTTCTGCAACCAAATAATTGTATTTATAAACTACATGTTAATGTTTTGCTTCTTACACCTATTATTGTGTCCAGCCAAAATTTGCGGATTTAAGGAAATATTTAATTTATTTGTATATTAAAGGTTTTATGAAACTTTTTTTACTTTTTGTTTAAAGACAATTAATATATGTCTTAAAAAAAGTTGGATTTGTTGAGATTAGAGAAGATAAGAATTAGAAATACCAAGTTAAAAAAAAAAAAAAAACACACCTATTATTCTGTCCATGAGTGTACATACATACAACAGTTACTGGATAGAGTATCGCCCATTTAGATACCAAATAAAAACAAAGTGTGGCGCGTGTTGCCTCAAATTGAACAGAAAGTAAACGATTTATTTTTACGTTCGAGAGTATTTATTTTCATTGATTGTTCAGTCAATTGTGCAATTTTTGTTTGAAAGGAAACGCGGAAGCAAACGTTAGTTTTCTGTTCAGCAAATATCGGAGGAATAAAAACAGAAGTAAACAATTTGTGCACATAGCGCGCCTGTGTGTTAACATTAATAAAACAACAGAAAAAAAAATATAAAAATAATAAATAATAAATAAAAATTGAACAAAATGTCAGGCAATACAAAGCTGCTAATTATAACAGGTGAGCTATTAGCCATACGTTCATACATATATATATAACATTCTATATAGTATTTCAATCTAAACTAGTTAAAGCCTTTCGGCACTCCGAATTCTGCATACTCTTGCCGTTCGATATTAATATTTCTTGGCTTATATTAAGAATCAATTAAGAGTCTAACATCTACTACCGATATAGTATCTCCGATAAGTCTGGCTCCTTTATAGGTATTACCTGTAAGGGTATACAGAAAATTATATAAATTTCATAAAAACCTATGCGCTATTGTGGAACCGATTCGCCTGATATATGAACATATAAAAAGATAATATTGGATGTGAATTATGCTATTCTATTGTTATCAATTTTAATTATTAAAATGAAATATGAACAATGATATTGAGACTTCATACTTGGACTTAAATTATTCATATAGAGAATATGCATGGGAAATTTCCGTGGCATTTCTCATTACTCAAATGTTGAAAGGCCATTTAGAACAATATTTTATTTATTTATTTATTTTTTTATTAAAATAACAATGGATCGCATATGTACAGACATATAAAATGGAATATTTTTTGCGTAGTGGAAAAAATGTGGTAGGAAACGCAAAAACGCAGCCTGTCCAAAAATATCAGATGTATTTAATTGATTAAGAAGTTGTTAAGTTTAGGCAAGCCCCTTCTATCAGTGATAATTTCTGTGGTAACAGAGTTCGATATTATGTGACGAAATTCGTGTTATGAATGAATTGATAAGCAAATTTGAGTTATCGGCTCGGCTCGGCTCGCCTCGGTTCGCTTGTATAATGGCTAATAGTTAATTATTTTAGTGTCAAGTGTTTACTGCGCGTTTCTAGAATATCCACTGTTCAAATAGCTTATCTTCCAGGCTCATAAACAAGCTAATGATGTCTATCTGTCTATCTGTCTATAGGTCCATATAAGAGTTGTGGCTAGATAAAGAGCAAGGGTTCCAAAACATGTGATCTTCAGACACGACAATTAATATAATTTAATCAAATCAGTCTAGCAAGTTTAATTTAATTAGCTATTAGAGATCGGCCTAGACTCGAAACGGTTAACCGTTTCGTGCTGCTAGTGGACCAACGGTTTATGCTAATTTTCGCACGCAATTTTCGCATGAATTGTCAACAAGGCATTGGACTCAACTTGTAATCAGCAGCAGCAAAACAACAAA
The DNA here is from genome assembly GCA_018150835.1 of Drosophila repletoides. Lineage (NCBI taxonomy): Eukaryota > Metazoa > Arthropoda > Insecta > Diptera > Drosophilidae > Drosophila > Drosophila repletoides. Next base: position 15,114,488 of record JAECWQ010000089.1, read on the forward strand.
ACAACAAAACAACAAAAGCAATGGAAATTACGGGCACAAATGCCCGGGGCATTCAGAGCATTTCAGTACTCAGTCAGCCGTACGGCTGGTTCTTATATCACATTAAGTATACGGCACGTGACCGGGCTACTCTTTTGTTGCAAAATTTTGATGCAAATTGAAAAAAAGATTCTCTGAATCTCTGAATTATAATAGAGTCGTCGTACACTGACCTTAGGGCATATCTTATTTTGGGTTATGCCACGTGTGCAGCTGTTGTCGCTTCTATTTAATGCTGATAAAACTAGTGAGAAAAGGCGCGCCGAAACTTACATACCCTTACAGACTAGGAAAAGCATTTGAAAATTGTTATCTTATTTATCTACTTCGACTTGTCTACTTGTCTACTTGTTTTCTCTAAGATCTCTTGAGAAATAGAAAAAGGTATTCCATACAACAACTTTAATATCGATTAGTGCTTTCCAAGTATTAGAGTTGTCCTTCAATGCGATAAAATTATATTACCCTCTGCAAGGGTATAAAAACCTTAGATAAGACGCATGTTTCAACAATTTGCACAGTTGCAACATCTTCGAAAAAACAACAACAACAAAAAGAAAAATGCTTTAATAGGTTTTTAAGTGGTGGCAACGTTGACATTAACACGTATTTGCCATTAGTCGTTAATAACATTTTAATTGTTCAGCTTGTCGTCATTTTTTCTTCATTTTCTTACTTATTTTTTAGGTATTTATTATAGTCAGACGGCAGCTGGGTTCGCCTTTTGTCTTATCAGTTCACATTTTGCATTCTATAATTAGCCATGGGCTCGGTTTTATGAGCTTATGATATGGCAGATTAATTGTTGCTGTACTTCAAGAAAAAGCTTAACGTTCATCGATCTTAAGTTTCATATTTGTGGACTAAAAAACTTGAAACTATTCAACTCTGATTCAGCACAAATGATAAAGCTTCTTAAATTCTTAATAAGAATTAAGTTACATTGCCTTTTGGACTGACACTCGACTTTTTAATCATGTTAAACAATCAATCAATAGTTGACAACTAGAACTCGCAGATACCCTGCAATAATATTGCGTTTTAGTTTGCTAAATGACTGGCCTTGTTTTGAACCACTCTTCTATACTAATATTCTCGCCGTAGTTGCATTGATTGCAACTAAAGTATAATACTAAAGGAAATTCCCTTCGTTCTATATACCCTCTCAGCTTAGGGTATTTACAAACACATTTGTGGTTTTTCCCAGTGCTTCTATTTGTCATCAGCAGAGCTATGAGTCTCTCAGCTACATCTTTACACTTGAATTTGCATGACACAATTTCAGGCGAACGGGGCGTATGAGTTATGATTTATTTTATCTTAGATAAAAAGCTACTAAACTTTGAATGAATTGTGAGTGTGTCTAATATGGAAACCGGACAGCTGCTGCATTATGTGAACCTAGGACAATAATTAATTTATATGCCACATTTGCAGCATTTTCGTTGTGAAATTGATAACAAAAAACAGAAACCAGAAAGAAAAAAAACGAAAAAGAAACTTGCCGGAAATTATCAAACATTAATGTTATTGACATTTTGACGTGCGTCGTGTCGCATTTTTCCCACCATAAAAGATTTACGAGTACAACAAGTGATATTTATGTAGCATGACACACAATATTTCTATCTCGATTGATAAATTGTGAAATTTTTGGCTCTAATTGCCAAGTCATCGAATATTCGAGCAGACCACGAAGTCTACTAGTTAGGATAGGTTAGGTTAGGTCTGATCCTGAGGGCTATTTAGCCAGTTCCAACTGATATCTACCCAAGCGATTTACAGTTTGATAACAAGAGTAAGATTACCCAGCAGGAAATGAAAACAAATTTCAAAAAATGGCAATATTTAATATGGTTTTGTGTACTTAGATTGGGCTTGATCTTGATTTGGAAAACATCTAAAAATTCTCAAGATTTAATAACAAATAACGATGATACATAAGCTACCAATAACAAGATATCAACTAACTCAAAAAATATTAAATTTTCCAGCTGATTTTTTCCTTTATATTTTGATAGAAATAAACTGATTACCCATCAGGAAACAACAAAAATTATAGAAATTGATTAGAGTAGGTTCCATCTACATTTGCAAGGAGAAGAAAGAAGAAACAGCTCGACGAAGTGGAAGCAATAACAATTATAGAATGACAATAACAAAAATATGAAGAAATTAAAAAGCTTTGCTTAGTTTTAGCCAGATTATGCCAGGTTCGAGCCTTAACTAGTTGTAATCATCATCTAGCGACTCTTTACGATTTGATAAGAAGAATCACATCATCAAGCAGGAAATAAAAACAATTAGAAAAACAAAAATATTTTCAAATTGGTAAATGAGCAAAGAAAATCCTTTGTTTTTTCAGCTAGTTTTATGATATTTTGCTTATGGATTGTACGTACTTAAGCACTTAGCTTATTTTTATGGCTATTAAGCACCTGCTCCATCAGGTAGTGCTTAGCTGCTGCTATATTTAGCGGGTACAGACAAGCCGACGCCGTTCCTTATCAGTGGAAACCCACTTGAGAAATGGCGTGGATACTCATTATTTATGTTTATTATCACAGCAGTAAATTGGTTAATTATTTATTATTTAATGCCTTATTATGATTAATGCGTAGCCAAACCCTACATTATTTTTAGAAATTGAGAAATATTTTATATCGGTCGTCAACTGTTTGCCTTTGTAATTTGCACACGCCCAGTAAATATTCCCAGTATGCTCTACATATGTATACATATATAATAAATGATAGCTTATCTGTGTTATCGCGCGTAGTAAAAATCATTTCGTTGTTGTGATTCCTTTCGTGTTCTTTTTTATCAGTTCTGCAGGCCTTATAACATTTTATATTTTTACCATTTCAGTATTCAATGCTTACGCGAGCCTAGTGCACGGTCAGTCCTATCTGCTCACCTTGGAGAACGTTCTAACCCGACAACTGCCATATAATCCAACGACTGCAAACGCCACAACGGAGCCAGATCTATTTGCCGAACAAGTGGATAATAATACCAGAATATTTGTTTATAAAAATAGTAAGTAATCAGAGGTAGATCCCTCCTTTCGACTCTCAACAGAATTCCCCATCAGATAAACCATATTTATTTATTTTATTGTACTTTGACTTGTTTTCTGTTGTCATCATTTCTTATGAGTAAGAAATTCTAGCTAATAATCAAAAATAACTGCCATAAAGTACAGGTTTCCATTAGATCAGAATTGAAAAATAAAGGCAGAGCTTTGCCATTTTCAATATGCCAAATTGGCAGTTACAAGTTACAACTTAATAACAAGTTAAATGGAAGAAAAAAAATAAAAACAAAAACAGGTTATAATTAAATCGATTAACGTTATTTTAGTTGGCGGCCAGCCCCACATCGAGTACCCATTAGTCTATGACGCGTTTCACTAAATCTAACTTTTGCGTCATGAATATTATATATATATATATTAAGTATACGTATGACACACGGCACAGTTTTCACTTGGAAACAAACGTCAGAAATATTCCGTTTTTGTGGGAACTTTGTAGGCTCAATGAATCTGCTAAATTTACAATCCTAACATATTTCATAAAGTTCCCTTTAAATTTCATTCATTATTATTAACAGAGATATATTTGTTGTAAGAGTTGAAATTCTACAGCTAAACTCTTTCAAAAATTTGTTAGAATTCCATATTATTATGAGTTTTAGTTGGTACTTTCTGTACAAGGGATTCATGTGTTCTCCTTAGATATATTCTTCTTCTGTTAGCACTATTCAGTTTTTTTATGTAGCGAAAAATTGAAAAATATTAATCAACTTTTGCATATAAATTACTTAATATGTTGCAGTACTTAATAATAAGTATAAAAATAGTCCATAAAAGACAAAACTAGTTAATTTTATTTGATTATTATCATTAGTAGTATATCTGGTCTTTCTCCATTCAAGGAAGATCTACTGAAATAAGAGGACATTCTATATTTAAGATCAGGCCTTTTATTTATTTATAAAGAAGAACTTTCTTTCTTGGAAATAAACTTACTCTCAATTTTTGTTCCTAAAAGATTAACAGAGATTTCAGATGATAGAATATTCTTTTTAGGCAGTAGATAAGTCCATTCAGCTCTTTCTTAAAGTAAGATGGCCTTTTGAATTTCAATAACGTTAGCTAAATTGGTCCATTAAAAAAGAAGCCATCCTGTAGTATTACTTATCCAATTTATTGTACTAACTATAAATGATTACATAAAATTAATAATTGGTTATCCTTTATTTTAATCTACTTTCAGCAGTGGTTGATTCAAGCAACGAATTGTCACAGACGGCAATGGATGTGATTACCATCGTTTGGTACGTGGCTACATTTCTGGCCTTGGCGGCTTTCTTTATGCTGATGGCCTGCTCGGATCGAAGGTGTCGTGATATGAGGAATCGACAAACGAGTGCCACGCCCAATGATGCACAGCGAGCACCGCCCACGCCGTCGCCATCTTACAGCGAATTCGCGCCGCCCAGCTATGATACGGTTCTAAAGATGCAGCATGCGGCCAAGACGAGCATCTTTGTGATACCCTTTAGCAGTGAGAATAATAAGGGCAATGATGAGCCGAGCACAACGCCAATATCGACGACACCTGCCAGTGTCTACACAATTGATGAGCGGCCGAAGATTAACAAATAATCTTCGCCAAGTCTCTCAGCCTGATAAAAACTGAAAAAAAAAACAACAAACAAAACTTTTCTGTGATATTCGCTGTGCAAAGCAAACAAAATGTCGTCGTTTTGGCCAGAATTACGAAACGTTTCTACGGCCATTTTGTAGTGCAGTATTTTGTTTTACCATTACTTTTTTTATTATTGTATTGTATTGTATTGTAATGCCCTAGTTGTAAGCCCCGTTGTCATTAGAGGGCATTAGAAATGCTTATGAAGACTGAAAGATAAAATATGTTTACGTATTTTTGCTGTAGTCAAATTCTAATTTTTCTCTGCCTATTACTATATTGTACAATGCATATATAGCATTTTGTTAATATTAAATAAAATGAATCAATTATGTATTATGTATATTATATTTGAATGATGTTTGATCTTTATTGCTTGGGGGAGTACGTAACAAAATATAAATAGTCCAAAACGAAAGTGATTCATTCAAATAGAAACGTATTTGGAAGCAGTGCAGCAAGCAGTGCAATGCAGAGCATAAAGCAGTGTACGCAGCTGGTAACGTGGTAAGCAGGAGCTATAAATGTGGTGTGTGAAACAGCTAAGGTAGCTGAGACACAAACCCAAAAAATAAAAGTTGTGGAAACTGCTCTATAAAAATTGGGTATAATAATAAAAAACTGATAAATTAAGAATTAAACAAATAATTATTTTATATCAAAGTAAGTGATAGTTAAGGATCAACTAGGTTCAGTTCGCAGCTAAAGCTATTTATCGAGATCCAATGCCCGTTTCGAATCTCTTGTTTCTTTCCATCCCTGATTTCCGATTTAAACACTTTCTTTATAAAGACTCTGAAACAGTCTGTCAATAAACACGATAATTCCTACTATATAGAATTTCCATTCATAGCCATGACACAAATAAACATCTCATTCTCATTCTCAAGTAGTTCATCTCAAGCTGTTGAACACATGTTATTCACAGGTGTTCGAGTTTTTACTAAACAACCGTATTCCCTTTCTTCATTATTAGCTTCGTAATGACGTAATTATGTCAATAAGCTGCAGTTTTTTTCTGTTTGCTTTTCACGTGTTTAACATTAAAAGTCCATGTTATCAGTGAGACTACACAGAGAGAAACTGGTGAAGGAATTGTTTTTTCTTCAACACGCCGAAGATTCCATACCCTTGCTCAACCATTGCTAATTTTTCTTAGGATTATTTATATTGATCGATAGTTCTTATGGTATTGCATGCCTCGTGAAAGAGTTATAATACCCTCTGTAAGGGTATAAACATCACCTATTCTTATATTAATCATCCATCTTCTCATCTCTGAGTCAATATTAATAGCCTTATAATAATCTATGTAAATGTGGGGGGTTTTTCAATGGCTAGGTTATAGGTTCTAGGCTAACAGATTGACATATGAATATATATATATATATATATATATATATATATATTACATATACTCCCCAATACATTCACAATGTTCATGGTTAGATCAATTTGAAAAGTCATTTTTAGAGTTTACTTGTTTATTTCATTCAATCTTTTATTGAGTGAAATAGACTCATTTAATACACTACTCATTACATATATAGTTGTAAGGGTATATAAAACACGAGTTAAGAAAAATCATTTATTTATATGTAAAAGCTATATAACAAAAAAGAGGAACTGATTAAAAGAGGTGTTGCACTTCCAAGGGTACAAAACATAGTTATAGGGTAAACCTTTAGTCTGTCATTCTTAACCCTTTCACTATTCTTTGAAATGTTTTGATTTCGCTTTCATCTCAACATTTTTTGTTTATGTTAAGCCAAAGAAAACATTGATAATACGACTAAACAAGATGTAAAGTAATTTCATTGGGCGCAACATCTGTTTAGATCTTTAATAGAGAATGTTCTGGATTATCAACATATGACGTACAGCTGATGCTATTTCTTTTTCCTTCAGTTTCTCCATATAGTATTTTGGTCTATTTTGCAAATTTTGCTAAATTTTTAATTTGTTTTCGGAAAACAAAATTCCCCAGGCGCCCATCAAATCTTTAGGAGCTGATAATACTCGTCGTAAATACAGTTCTCTCTACAGCACACATACACACACATGGATCACACATACATATTCATATATTCACATGTATAATAATCATTCAGGGAGAGCAAACCAGATCATTTGCTTTAAATGCAGTTAAATCACGTTACGCCTCGATAAATGCGGTTAATCATAAAGACCAACTGTCTTACTTCTTGATTGCTTTATGGGCAGGCGCCTTTAATGGATCTTCGTATACCCTGTAAGAAGTCTGGCAGCGGGTAAGTCGATCAGCAATCATCATGATGCCTGTCTGATCTCACTGATTGGATGAAATGCAGCTACCAAATTAGGTATGTACTTTCAGTTATTCATAATCTATAAAAAGCTGGTTTCAATATGCGAAAAATCGGCTAAAGATATTGGCATTATAAAGATAAGATTAATCTAAAAGAGTTCAAAATTAAACTACTCACGAGTATTGCAATAAAATTCTCAATTATTGATGAATGATTTATGCATATTAGCAGCCTTTTCACTAGAAACTTTTTACAGGGTAACTGCTAGTCTAGCTTGCTTGTAGCGGCCGCTGTTGCTGTTGCTGTTCAATAAACCAAAAGGCACATAAATACTACTTGAATCTAAGTATTTGATGGCCCATTCATTAAGTTATTGGCGTGCTTTTCAGAGCGCGTGAGCAGCGTGCGCGTGAGTACATCAAATGAATTATGCTTGTCTTCTGCTGGAGAGGAGGAAGGAGCGGGGGTTTCGAGCTCCGGGGTGGCTCCGGGTTGGCTCAATTGGTGCTGCCGGCTGATCTTTTATGCGCCGCTTGTCGCTGGTTTTTCCTGTATGTGCAAATGCGCCAATATTATTAATGTCTCTCACGCTCTTCAATTGAACTGAGCGCCCGCATTTAACGCTATCTGCTGCCAGTTGCTGCCCGTTGCTGCCCTCCCCTGCCCCCCTCTCTGCATCTGCCTCTGCCTCTGCCGCTGCCTCTGCCACTGCCTATGCCGCTCTGCCACTGTCTGTCTGACTCTCTGCGGCGTCTGCTGCCTCATTTGCCGATCGTTCGTCGAGTTGTGCAAAACAACGTTGCGTTTCATGGTTTCTATTCGAAACATTTTTTGTTAAAAAGCATCTGGAACGTAATTATTCTTGCTCAGTGCTAGACAAACCGTGCTATCGTGTGGATTACTATTTAAACGGAAAAAATATAAAATATATATATAGAGACTTATATATATAAATAAATAGAAATAAATACAAAACAACATTGAAATATAAACATGTCAAATAAGAGCAACTTTTTGGGCCTATGCCTGGCGGTGTCGATGGCATTAATACTGCTCCAAATGCAGTTTGCTTGTGCAGATATCGAGACAAACGAAGTGAATGATAATAATCCTGAATATTATAGTAAGTGTGATCCTTTGGTACTACTACCACCAGTCCAAATAATACTCTACACGTTTGTATACCCTAACTTACAGTGCTGCAGGGTGTGCGTGTGTATCCGAATGATCGTCACTGTGTTATGGTTGGAGGTCTTTGCGTGCAGACCAGCGATTGTACTCTGCCCACTACCAACCGGGGTCTCTGCCCCACCAGTGCGCATCTGGGCGTGGAATGCTGCTATGAGTGTGAGTAGAATGAGATATTTTCTATTGTTTTTATTCAAGTTTTATTTTGATTTTAACGACGCTTATTACAACATTCAACAGTTAAACGCAAACCTTATACGCAAACCCAAACTTAAAAACTAAAAAAAAAAACTGATTCCTTTCGAGATATTTCTTAAATTTGCTTCCTATATTAATATTGATTGATTGGTATTACTTGATGTACTCATTTTGTATTTTGTTTCTGTTCTTTTTTTGTTTTCCACTTTCATCCAACTAACACAACGATCCGTCTCCAACTCCCACTCCACTCTTCACTCTCTCTCTCTCTATCTGTCTGTTATTACTGTCTTCCTCTTTCCTACTGTTCTCACCTGTAACTGTATGTGTGTGCACCCATATACCGTTACTGCTCCAGTGCCGGTTAGACCAGCGCCGTGTGTGGAACATTTGGGAGCCTGCATGAGTGGTTGCAACCCGAGGCTGCAAAGACCTGGCAACGACTGCCCGGATGGACAAGTCTGCTGTGTTTTGGTGTAGACTACATTTATAAGAAATAATATCTAATGTTTCTTTATATAAAAAACAAATGAAAATTGTAAACCAAATGAGCGCATACATATGGATAAGTATGTGTGTCTATACTACATATATATATCAACTGTGGACAACCCATACATAAATGTATTTATTTAAACTATAAACTATAACTTTTACTTATATATTGTACGAGTAATTTTTTGTAACTAAAATATTTCGACTGCTGTAATAAACGAACTGTAAATATTTTGAACGAGATCTATTTGAAGCTCATTTAATATTGACTCTCTCTCCCCTCTCCCCTCTCCACTCTCCTCTCTCCACTCTCCACTCTCCACTCTCTATGAAGTCACATGACCAAAGTGTAAACATGGCACACTGATTATGTAAGTAGTGGGAGCTGAATCATATTATATAGCGATATACAGAGCCACAAAGGTTGCCTACCAGGTCACTCAGGCATTCCTTATCAGCATGCTGCTGCTCTACTCTCTCCTCTTTCCTCTCTCTCGGGAAATGATATAGGGGCAGCCGACTCTCTGATCTCTGATGATGTGGTTGTTGATGTTTTGTCTTGGCGAGTGTCACGTGTACACTGTACAGTTGTGTGGCCAGAGTTCGGGTTCCAATCAAAACTATATATATATATATAGAAGTGTATATTTTAAAAATCATACTATATAATTCCAGAGCGTATCTCCCCGCTTTCGGGTTTCAATGTCAAGTTCAGCACTGGTTCAACACTGACAAGACTTTTTCCTATTCCTAGACTCTAACGTTTTGCAATCTATTTCTCGGAATATTTACGTATAAACTATATATATAAAAGTATGAAATATATAAGGAATATATCATTTATAAGACGAGTATTGTTAAAAATAAACGTCCTTGCTGAGCATTCGCATTTGAAAGATTTATCAGACAAGACTCGGCACGTACTCGCCTCTACTCTGTCTCTTCTTCTACACATGTGCGAGTTTGTTTTTATTTATGCTTTATGCTTTATTTTATTTATTCTTTCTTTATTCGTTCCTATTAATATTATAGTTGTGCACGATTTCACAGCCAATATTTGACGTTATTTATAGTTGCCTTTTTTCACTACGTGGGCGAATAAAATAGCATCATGCTTGGCTGTTTCGCTGAGTTTAATGAATTGAGCCAAGGCAAAATACTCAATAAGTATAGGCAAAATTATTAATGTGATTCCACACGATTCAATTCAAATAATCAGAGGATAAAACTTAGTATTGAAGACAAGAACCAGCATATAGTGGTCCGATCAAATAGAGACGATCTATTAAAGTAGACTGATCAATAAGTTCACTTCTTGAAATTACTTTACATATTTTGTTGGTAATTTTCTTTTAAGTATAGTAGCTATATGATATAGTGGTTCGATCTATATAATAATTCTTGGTCTGCTTGTTTCTTGTTTTGATATCAACTTTCTAAGTTGGATAGAAGATCACCGAAGATTGCATTCTCTGGAATAAGGATTTGATTGTTATGGCTATAAGATATAGTAGTTCGATATTGATCATTTGGGTAAGTATTGAGAAAAGATACCCCTTCATCTAACTTGTAAGTTTCATTAAAACATTGTTCATATGGCAGCTATACGATATATTAGTCTGATCCAGCTGATTCCCTCTTATTCGTTCACCTAGCTCTCTCTCAGTTGAGAGACTAGAACGGAGTGCACAGAAACAGGCAGACAGATAGACAGACGAACATGGCTATATATCAATTCGTTTCATCGTCCTATTAGTACTTTATGGGATTGAAGACGCCTCCATTGCGCGTCCAGGCTATACCCCTCTTCAAAGGGGTAAGAAAAGAGATGAAAGCGCAAGTTCTAGAACTATTTGCTTGACAATGCCGATGCCTGGGAGTAAGAGATGAGCACGTGAACCCACTTAAGAGTATAGATTGCATTCCGTATACTCTTATACGGCTTACTGTCACTATCTTTCAGCCCCCACACACAATTAAAATGGGGTTCGTTGCAACTCAGTGCAATTCCTTAATTTGCTCAGCCTCCGTCAATGCCGTCAGTGAAAACGAGAAGTGACTTTGACACATGAAACTGCGGCCTTGTGTGGACATTGAAACGGTTTGTTTTGCTGGATGTTTATACGAATATACTCGTCATATCTGTATATATATATATATAGGGTATAGATTCATCTACAACTACATGGGCATATTTCAATTGAATCAAATCATTTTACTGCGTCTTAGATTGCATAAGTTTTGCAGTCTCGCTGAGGACCTTTGATCTTTTCAATTGCGTTTTCCATTCCATCAATTTGGTATTTATTTGCACGGATTTCAGTCGGAGTGAATGAAAATAGTGTGGAACAAAGTGAAGAATCATCGGAATAAGTAAAAGAATTACGGATTTCCATCGGAACGATTGAGACTAATCTAAAAAGTAATGGATTTCCATCGGAACTAATGAAAAAAACACGTAATATTGTTTAGAATTCCATAGAATTGTTGGGTTCTTATCAGTCAGTTTTGCTTATGTCACACAGTAAATAATTTATGTGTTTTTGTTTACGTTTTCAGTTTCAATTCGAGTTTTGGTACGCAGTATGAGCTAATCGTACTAAATTATATGCGCTTTTTACCCTGGAATAAATAAAGACTTGCCCAAAAGGGGTATTCTAAAGTTAGGCAAAAGAGAAGCAGAATTTTCTATGAGAGAAGTGGCTTCTGCATTGAATTTTGAATCAGCTATAGCTTCGATCCTGTATATATAATAATTATTGATCAGTTTGAAAGAGCGTCTATATATCTACAAGATATTTTTCCAGCTTCATTTTCATTTCCAACCACTGCCAGATGTCCAATTTTCTTTAACAGTCTTTGAGTAGTAGCTTTGTTTTGGAAAACTTACTTAATTTTTATCTCTTAGATGATTCATTTGAGTTAAAAGCCAAGTACTGATTTGAAGGGAAATATTTGTTATATTGGAATACCAGGCTATAAGTCAATGGTCAGAATATCTTGAGCAGAGTTCTCAAGAGCAAAGAAAGGATCGAGTTCTCTTGTAAAATTTTGATTTAATTCTCAAGCTACATAAAGAAGCTCCCTACTCTCAGAGCTTGTACTTTAGGTTTAACTATAGGATATCTCCAGCTTGAGCAGTTTCTACAAAAAGCCAACTTATTTTCGACATTTTTTTATTTCATTTAGATTTTTTTTATAGACATTTTCAAAAGCAAACTAATAAGTGGTGAACCATGGCGAAGGACGACACTCAGAGAGCAGAGGATGAAGGGCCAAAGGAGGAGCAGGATGAGAAGGAGGAGAAGCGGAGACGAGCTTGTTGCATTTGGTGGGATGCGCTCATATTTCATGTCATAGTTCGCACTCATTTTTCACTTGACATAAACTGCGTCTCATCGCTGGAGGCACTGGGAACGCAATTTGCATGTGAGAAGCAAGTCGTGTAGTTGCTTTTATTTTCGCCTTTCGCCTTTTTTCACATTTCACATTTCAGTTTTAATTTTTATTTTGCATGTGGCTGAGAGTATAAAAGAAAATGATTTTGTGGCATAAATTAACGCCAAGAGGCACACGAAACACTATTAAAAAATACTCCACACATGCGAGCATCGCGCATCCTTCAGAGCCGCAACGTCTATGTGTGTGTGTGTGTGTGTGCCTGTGTGTGTGAGTGTGGATGGATGAGGATGCGGATGTGGATGTGGATGCAGATGTGCAAGTCAATGGCTTATAGAAAAGCCAGGATATTCAGTACTCAGTGGTACATACGCCCTGTTGCCTTCGCCGCTGCTGCTGCTGCTGCTTCGTTGCCAGCATTCCTGATGATGTCATGGCATCAGCCTTATGCAGATCTCTCCTTCTTGCTCTTACTCTCTCTCTCTCTCTCTCACTCGCTTCATGCAATTAATCCTTTTTCTCATTCTCGCCCCCTTAGCCTGCTGTCTGTCTGCAAAATGACTTTTTAAGTTAATTTCTTATATGTGCCGAGCATGTTTTTCCACCATAACATGGCCAGCGAATACGCCTCATACTATATATATATATATATATATATATATATGTATACGTGTATGGCTAATTGGCTGACAGGAAATCACAATTAACATGGGCCTTAAATCAGTCCGCGGCAAGTGATTGACATTATTTAAATCTCTCTCTGAAGTTACAAATTTCAATGCACATTTCATTAAGAAGGATTTTCTTTTACTTCTTAGAGAAAAACATCAAGTTTTTTCTTACCTTCAATTAGAAATTTATAATTAAAGTATTTCCATATATATTTTGATATTTTTTTCAGACGTAAAGTCAGTTAAAAATCGTAGAATAGCGTCTATAAAATCGTTATATTCTTGCTGAGACTAACATTGTCCAGAGTGTTTAAAGCATTTCCAACCATAAAAAGGATATTCATTATGGTTCAGGACGACGGGATGAACTGATATATTCCTGTCCGCCTGTCCGCCTGGCCGCCTGTCTGTCCATATTCTTATGGAAACTAGTCTCTCAGCTTTTGAGCTGAGTGAATGAAACTTGGCAAGGACTCTTCATAAAGGATTGGCCCTTCTCATAGCTCGAGCATCCAACCGCGGAGCGCGAATGGAATATTCTTGGTCCAGAATCGCAGTTCAAGCTGATAGCTTCACAATAATTTATGTTTGGCTTGCAGCGCTGCCTTTTAAGCCGCATTTTAATTGATGTATGTGAGTAATTTTCCCTACAATGTGCGAGTGGAAAACTGAATTTCCTGCAGACAACAAGCTGGAAAATGTTTATGCAAATTGAAGTTCAAATGGCATTAAATGCAATTAGTTAAATTTTCTTTGACAAATATGCACGAGAGTCGAGTGCCCAATTTCTTAACCTGTTCTACTAACCATGGCAATAAATCCCATTAAAAACATGCAAATGAAGGCTTATAAATTTTGGCTATAACTCTGCTCTAGAAGGTGTTAAAATTGCGAGGGCTTTGGGCTTTTGAAGTGACAACAAGAATGAGCAAGAACGTTCTTGTCGAGCATCAAAATCACGTAAGACACACGCAGTTCTTGAGGCTTTGAGTTGAAATTTAACAATTAGCAAAAAATGTTTGTTGTGTTGCCAACATACAGAAATTACAGCGCCTTGAGGCGCTCTCCTCCCCTTTCCATTCTCCTTTGGAGTATACGTTTTTTTTTTGCTTTTCTTTTTCTGTTTTGATGCTCTGTTAACGGGATTAACCGCAATTTCTTTAATTAAAATTTCAAGCACCATCCCCGCCCCGCCCCGCCCCGCCCCGCCCCGACCACATCTAACGGCAACACTGGAAGTAACGGAAAAAGGATTGTAAATTACGCTGTCAGTCAGTCGTCTGTCAACAACAATTAAAACGGGAAGCAACATCACAAATTAAAAATTCATCTTCTTCCGCTTTCCCACCTCACACCTCTCTCACACACACACACACACACACAGACAGCTCATGTTTTAAGAACAGCTACCATTTTCTTTGCTTTCCTTTTTCTTTTATTTTCTTTTTTCAATTTTTTTTTGATATTTTCTTGTTTTCTTTTTCGTATCTATGATAAGCAGGTCTTCTTGATGTGCTACCAGGGTCCTTTTTTAATTTGATTGGTGTGGCTCTGCTTCTTGACGGCATTTCCGGTTTTTCTTCTGGCTCTACTTACCTTTCCAGCTTGATTAGCATAGTGTAAAGCTAAAAAAAAGAGGAGGCTTTTATTTTGTTCCCTGGCATATTTGCTTATGGCTCGTGGAGCGCTAAGGTCCTGAAATTGAAGAGTTTTAGCCTTCTTAATACTGTACACTGGCCGTAAGAAAGAGACTAAGCTTAAGAGGGGATCTCAAGGTTGTCGTTTCTAGACTTAGAATCCTTTTTAGAGCCCCCCTCGAACTGAACTTTAACCACTTCTCTGGTTAAAGATACAACTTCAACAATTTTCAAGTTAGATTTCAATTATAGCCCAATTTTTTTTTTGGTTTGCTGAGTGAACTGAGTAACTAACCCTTTTTTTTTCTTGGGACGGAAGTGCCTGAGGTAGTCGAATACTTTTTCCAAAAATTGAGGGCCTAATTAAGGGTCTGTCTTAATTGGTATGTAGCTAATTTAGTGGATAGATCATTAAGTAATGCTCATACTTAAAGCATCCAAATTTATTGCATCTTTTTATAGAATTTTACTGCGGACTTTCTTCAGAGTTTTTTTGTTTGTGGTTTTGCTGCTTTTTGTGACTTTTGTTGTGTGTGCAAATAATTTGCAGCTCGTTTCTTGCATCATTAACAATGTGGGGGAAGAACTTTTATCTAATTAATGAAACTTTAGCACAATGTCGAGAGCAGTTTGAGCAGAGATCTTTTGCTTTTGAAGCTATGAAAGCTGTGGAAGCTGTGGAAGCTGTTGAGGCAACGCGTTTCTTATTGTTGACAGTGAAGCGACGAACTCGACGTACAACATGGCGTATGATTGCTTTTGTGTAAACAACGACAGCATTTCACTGGAGCTGACAGACGGACGGCAAGACGGGCGGACAGACGGACGGACAAAGTTGAGTTTTTCATGTCTTTGGCTTTGGCAGTTTTTTGCCACTTTTCTTTTTCAGCTGGGTAAAAAGTTTTTTAATTAGCAACAAAAGTAAGGGGTTAATAACGCGATGCGATGCGATGCGATGCGATGCGATGCGAGTCGAGTCGACTTGACTCGAGTTGAGAGTTGAGTTTTGTTGGCTGTTGCCAACAAAGTTTGGCAAGCTAACAATTAAGTTTCGGCTATGCGGCTGACGTGCGAGAGGCGTACATGGCGAGTAGGCGTGCCACCAGATAATGAGTATTAAGCAACACTTACTGACAATTAAGTTGGGCCCCGACAGACAGAGAGAGATGGAGAGGGAGCGAGGGAGCGGGTCGAGAGTGAGACGCCTCTGCAGCACAGCGTATATCCTTGCCTCATTGTTGACTTTTTTCGGGCTGTAATTACGCTTAATCGCGAATTTACTACGCGAGGCAAGGCTCTGGCTGAAGCTGCTTAAGTTGTGGCAATAACCCGCAGCAAGCTGCAGCATAAAGTGGAAGCAGACACACAGAGCGGGAGGAATACAAACAACTGCCACAAATCGTTGCTTGACCAAATGCATTGTAAAAATCTGCACAATTCAAACAGAGAACGTTGAGATAAGCTCATAATATTCATGAGTTTAGTTTTATGAAGTGCTAACAATGCGTAAAGAGGGGCCGGGTGGGGAGGAGTGGTGAGCCACTTAACAGAAAAGAAAGAAAAAAAGAAGAGAGAAAAGCAGTCGAACACCTCTTATAGCTCCTGTGGTTCAGAGGTTCAGGTATCCTGCTGCTCCATGTCCAGTTGCCTTCTGTTTGTCTGTCCCCTGTGCTGTCTGCTGCGACTGCTGTGTCTCCCGTCTGCCGTCTTCCGTCTGCCCCGCAGAAGTTTTTTACATTTTCCTTTCGCACATTCATTCCTAGCTAACACATTTTTCTACCTTCTGCTGGGTATAATAATTTTGTCATAAAGAAAGGGATCTTTTTCTTATCTTATAAATATCTTCTTATCTTATATATATTCTCCATCAGGTTGATAAGACTAGTCGATGAAGTCCTGCCCGTCTGTCTGTCTGTTTCTATGCAATTTGGCAAGGATCCTTCTTTCCATTGCAAAGGGATCTGATAAATATATCATATAGCTGCCTTAGGAGTAGATAGTTGTTCTATGAAACACTTTGCTTCTGTAGATATCGGTTTATTCTATATTTTATGTATATTAGGTGCCCAGCGAATAATATGTTAGGGTATTCAAAGCAGCGGCATGCCGAATGCCAGAATATTTTTTCTTGTTTTCCCTGCTTTTCCACGTACTTTTGCTCCCTGGGCTGGGTAATTTTTCACTTTCGCAAGATGGCAGCGAATTTTAATGAGCCAATGCCAGGACATTCGGTCAGCCAAGGAGTACCTGCAGCTGCCAACGATATACAGGACACAGCAGAGCACAGGACACTGGACACTGGACATTCACTAGGATAATTTGTGTTGCATTTGCATTTTCATTGGTGCGATATGTTAATGACTTTGCTTACTTTTCCAACTGCTGCTGATGTTGTTCCTCTTCCTGTTCCATATCCTCTTCCTGCAGCTCTTCCCTTTCCTCTTCTTTTTCTTGCTAGTTGTTTCATCTGTAAGTTTTGTGTTTTCAATATTTCTAGGAACAAAATTCCTTCTTCTTTTCCTTGTAGATTTGTTGTCTGATTAGCATAGGCAAACGACCAGACAAAAACTTTTTAATCATAATTAGCTACGTCATTTATCATTCAATTGCTGCAAATGCAACGCTGTGGCAGCTAAGATACATATATTAAAGATAAAACATATCATAGAAAGAACATTTATCATTTATTTTGACATCCAAAGAGCTAGAAGATAGCAGCGACTGCAGAGCTAAGAAAACTAGCAGGGAAGAAGGCTATCTTCGACGGGCCGAACTGATTGCTAGTTCAGCTAGAAGATATAGATTGCTGATCTAATTGCTTTCAGCTTATGCAACAAAGAGTAGGCTCTATGCCACAAGGAGGCATAACGTCTTACCCTCTTATAGGGTATACAAAAGGTACAACTAGAAAATAATTGCAGAAAGGAAACAGGGATAGAGGCAGGATAATAAAAGACAAAGAGTAGAAAAGATGGAGCTAATTGAGGTATGCTTTTAGGACTTTAGTTTTCGGCCCTCTTTCCCCAGACTTTGTTCCATTCAAAAGCAAAAAAGGAAAGGTACCTCAAATCAATCATAAAATTGGCCAAAATGATTTTAATTAACGCCCTCGCATAGTCCAATAAATGTCTAATCGCAATGATTTATTGACACTGAGAGGGTATTCAAATATATCCACTGTGCGTGTGGATACTTTAAATCAAATTTGCATAGTCGGCAACAATAATTTATATAGGAAATTTATTTAACGCTTGAAATACGACAAAAGCAAATAAAATACGCAACATTTGTGCTGACAATTATGATAAAAATATTGTGAAAATTTTATATTTACAATTTTGCGTGCTAATTTTGTAAAAACAAAAACAAAACTCTTTGCACACACACATTTTTCACTCTCTTCATTTTATAATACCCTTAATGAGGGTCCTCTAACTTTCTCACGAAGGGAGGAGGCATAGACACAAAGGGAGACGAGTTGACATGGCCGTGTTCGTCCGTCTGTCCGTATTTCTGTTTCACTGCCAGCTTTAATTTTGGAGTTAGGTGAATGAAACCGGGCGGATCGGACCACTATAATATATAGCTGCCCTAGGAACAAGCTGCCCAAAAGTTGTTCTGAAGAGAACTCTTATGTTTCTAGAGAAATCTTAATGAATTTTACAAGCTAGATAGAAATATCTTTTCTAAACCTATCAAGATCGGATTACTATATCATATCTTCCCTTAGGAGCATTTAACATACATTTTCAAATGCCTAGTCCACCCTGTAAGGGCATGCAATCTTCGGGGCAGCGAATCTAACTCTTCCATGCTAGTTTATTTATTTATTATTTACATTTGTGCAGTGCATTTTATTAAATACAATTTTGTACTGTTCGGTTTTCCTGATAATATTTCCAAATGTGAAATGAAGAGAAAAATTACATTTAAAAGTCAAAAATGCAAAAGTCATTTAAAACATGCAAAACTCAATTTCAGTTGTGTGTGTGTACAGTGTGTGTGTGTGTAGTTGTGTGTGTGTGTGTGAAAAACATTAAAATAATTGTTTTAAAATCCTTTTGTCAGAAAGTAAAGTAAATTATAAACACACACACACACACACACAGAGAGAGAGAGAGAGAGAGAGAGAGAGAAAGAGCTGCAGAGAGTCAGTGGAGCTTGGCAGGATAACGATAACACGTCACAAGTCACAGGATTTCACTGAGCCATTAAAAACGATGCTGTATATATACACGTACACATATATATATATATATATATGTATATATATGTAGCTGTGTATGGGTATATGTGTGTCTGCTCAACTGCAAAAACATTGATAAAAATTAATTTTATACAAAACGTTATGCAAATTTTTTGCAGCAAAATATATAAGAAAATCTATTAGTGCCCAGAAAAATAGTTGGGCAAAAAGGAAAAGTCTACTCGACTAGGCAATACTTTTCTTAAGAGTGGAAAAGGGAAAATCGACTTTTCTTAAGAATTTTATACTTATTTTTTTGGGAAGAAAACAGGCCTGGGAATATATATTCCAAGTTTCTTTTACTATTTTTGTAGTTTTTAAATGAAAAACTAACTGTGTTAGCAAGAAAAATGGCCTTGAAATACGTATAACTATTTTCAGTTACCATAATTGATATATTTGCCTTTAGAGCAGTTTGCAAACCGTTCTTAAGCAGAGTCAGTCCGAGTCCGAATATCCGAGGGTTCTCTCAAAATGGAGCCAAAGTTGAACCTGAAGCGAAGCAATATTCCTGCTCCATTAAAATTTTCTTTTAGATATTCATTTGATGGTCTAAATCGGATCGTTTCAGTCTAAGAATTGTTATTTTCCTGAGTATAGATTAGTTTATCTGATGATAAATGTTTCTAGATGTTTCTTAGCTTACTCCGGTCAAATTATTCCAGAACCAAAACCAGAGCTTAGGCTGGGTTCGAAGGCTCCACAATATTTTCTTTGGCTCTCAAACCTTTGGCAGCAAACTAGGCCCAGCTGCCTGTACATTTTAATTACTCTTTTTTTTTGGTGTAGGGTATAAGAAGAGGGAGAAATGCAATTGCAGAAAATATTTTGATAGCTGGAAATTTTCATTTTAAGAACGATACGCATATTGTTTGTACATTTGCATACATACAAAATGAAACATGCAACATGCAACATGCAACATGCATTTTCCATAAGGCTTTTCTTCAGATGATGCTGCAAATATTTCAATTTTACTCATTGTACAGCAATTTTTCAAGCAATTTCGTATCCATTTTATATTCAATTTTTATATACATTTTTTTCCTTTTATTTTTTTTCTGTATATTTACTCTCTGGCCGGGTAAATGGTGAAGGTGAAGTCGACTCCTTTTGTAAGATGATGATGATGGTCGTCGGGCCGCTAAAGCAAAGAGCACTGAACACTTTTTGGTGCAGCTGTCGACAGTTGTCGGAAGTTGGAGCTCATTTGGATGGCTTTACCTTTCACCAATTGTACAATATTTATTTAATGTAAATGAGAAACGGAAATGGGGAGACGGGGAACGGGAAGCGGCAAGCGGGATGCGGAAAACAAGGCACTCACGTAGTGCGGGGCAGTTTGGTTCGGTTCAGTTCGGTTCGGTTTGGTTCAGAGTATACAGCCACATGAGGAGGAGTCTGGCCTTTCAGCTTCCTTCCAAATGCGAAGTGATATTGAAACATTGTGTCGATATTCGACTAGCGTCTCTGTGTGAGTGCGAATATGAATACGAATACGAATGCGAGTATATGCCCAATGTGCCAATGCATTCAAGCAAATTAAAATTGGAAATTAAATGTTTACGAAGTACGAAAATTTTAAACGAAAAAGTAATTGGTTTTCCTGCCTTGAGAGGTTGCAATCGTCGTTGCAAGGCGCCACCAGAGAAACAGCAATAGTTTTCGGGGCGGGGCTGGGCGGTGCGGTACGGGGAGGGAAGGGGCACTCGTATGTAAGTAAAACTGTGCCATCAGACAGAAGACATCAATTTGTTAGCTGAGATTTTAGTTTCCTAATAGAAAATGCCTTTAACTAATACTTTACTTGCCAAAAGGGCGTACTACGACTGCGAATGCATTCAACCTTTCTTAAATTCCATATAAAAATATATAGCCTACTTTTTGGAGTAAAATTTAATTGATAATAAACCTACCAAAACTCTGCCGCAAAGCGACTTTCTATAGTTCCCAGCTTCAATAACTCTTTTAAAAAGTATTTTATCGAATATGGAATAAGCCAATTTAAATAGTATTTAATCTTTTCATTAATTTTAGTAGATGTTGTTACATTGAGTAAATCTCAACAGGTGAGGCACGCTCCTCACATCAAGTATCCCCTCAGTCAGCAGCATCTGCGGCAGGCTTTAGAAGCTGAGCCTTTGTTGCCAGGTTGCATGCAACATCTATGATTGGAATGATTGTGGAGAAAGGTAACGTCGTTGGCAGCGACTTTTGTGATTTGTAGAGGGCATCATTATCCTGGCATTCAGTCACTGCGATGTCTCTCAGATTGAGGCTCAGACTCTGGCTGAGGCTCAACTAAGGCCGAGGCTCTGCTAGCAATTTGAGTGCAGCAATGATATCGTGTTTTCATATGCTCCATTGTGTGTGTGACTGTGTGTGTGTGTGTGTGTGAATGTGCAACAACTGCAAGTTTTGTTTGAGTTCTTGCCGCAGGATTCATTGTAATGTGCTGGTATCTTGTTGCATGCATTGCTAGTCAGTCAGTCAGCCAAGCAGCAAGGGAAACAGTCAGTCAGTCAGTCACTCAGTGAGAGAAGCAGACCTGGTTACGGCGGAAACGGCCATGGTTTAGAGGTTCCTGTGCTGTTTTCTTTTTCCACTTTTTAATTTCCGTTTTCGTAGCCTTCGGGTGGCCAGTGTGGCGGCTGGCTGGCTGGTTGGTTGGTTGGCTGCCTGGCTGCCTGGCTGGCTCAGGTAAGCAGAGACGACCCGAGTCTTGCACTTGGAGTTGGAGTTGGAGCTGGAGCTGTTGGAGTTGTTGGCTTTGCCACAAAACAGAAACCACAGAACATATTCACGTCCACATCTATAGCCACGTCCACGTCGTTGCCAAGAACAACATGAGCCAACGAGAATTTTCGTAGGAAACGCCATTGGCCAAATGGTTGCTTGTCGCTGCTGCTGCTGCTTCTGCTGAGCCGTGCAAGAATTTTTGAAACCAAACAGAAGAAAACTGCGTAGCGGCGTTGAAAATTGAAAGGCAAGCGTTAAATTTCCCACTGGGAAGTATGGTAGCCACTTCCGGCGGCCACTTAGCCAAGTTTCCTCCTGGCCAAGGCTTAAGCCGTAGTATTCGCTTCTACTGTGCGGTCGATTATTCCATTCTGCGGCGCGTGTTCGATTTTCAAATCATTTAAATTCATGTTGTTAAAATTATGAACATGTCATGTTTACTTTGTTTGTCGTTGCAGACAAAACTAATTAATATTAAAATATCACAAATAAAAAAAATAACAAAAAACTAGCAAAGAAATTCAATCTTTCAAGTGCCGAAGCTTAAATACTCTATAAACTGGAATGAGCTTTGGAAACTTGTTGGTTTTATTTATATCTTGACCGTTCTTGCCTATGACAGCTATACGATATAGTAGTCTGATCGTTATATATTGAAACCAGCACGAAAAACTATCGTAAGTTTAATAAAAATACCTGGAGAAATAAAATAATTGTTTATATAAAACTTGTAGACCAATTGTGGCTTTATATGGCAGTTATTTTTATATATATTTGTCCGATCCGGCCAGTCTGGAAATATTAAGAAAGCGAAGGGTATAATATATACTTTATGTCGCCTGAGATGGCAAAGTTATACTGCCCGCTGCAAGGGTATAAAAATTTAAATTATATGGATATAAAAATGAAGTCAGCCTAAAATTATGCAATGTTTTTTTTGTTGCATTGCTTGGCCTCCGGCAAACTATTAATTAACATGTTAATTACAACTTTACAATCCTTTTTTTTTGCTTTTTTTTTGTTGTTTCTCCATGACATAAATGAAATGCAATTTTATATAATGTCGCTATTTTAATTTTATGCATAGCACACACACCCACACACACCCTCGCGAATACACACACACACACCCACACAGGTGGACCGTGTGGGCGAGGGGCTGGACGGGGTCTTTTTACTCATTCTAATCGAAAAATCGCTCAGGTGTAGGTAACATGGGAAAATATTGCGCAATGGCTGGAAAAAACCATTAATATTCTTATTTGCTTAGCCGTTGATGGTAAATTGGTAGGTGCTCGGCGTCCCCGCTAAAATATCCCACCAGATACATGCTTATATTTGTATACCCTATGACTATAAAGTGCACGAAAAAGGGGATTTTATTTTGAATAGGAATATGTAAAGTGTTTTTATAACTTATAATCCATTAAAATACTCTCTCACTGCAATCTTTTTGCTTGAAAACCAGCCAAGCTTTGATGGATGATGCGACTCAATTCAATTAAAATTCAAACCTTCGAAATTCTAAATCTTCGACTGATTTTTAAGACGTTGGGATGAATTTAATTGATTAATATTAAGTTTATTATTCGGCTTGCCAATATATTAAGCTATAGATATAAATTGCTTTAGTTTTCAATTGAACTGTGCTCCTATAAGTAGACTACATTTTTCATGCTATTAAAACCATCCTTGAGTGAAACTTTTAAGTTTTTTTTCCTTTTATATAATTGTAGACTGGTAAAGAGTATCTGTTTAGGGTAGCATGCCCGGTTAGAGAATTCTTAGTTGTTGTGCTCCACATTTTGATTGGCAATTTAAAATGCGCTAGTGCTGAGAGTTTTCAGGCTCTGCCTGGTCGGCTGGCAAGCTGGCGGGCTCTGGCAGCGTTTTTGAACTTTTATATAAATAATCGAACTGCATTTTATTGGACAGTGAAACCCCATTTTGTAGTCTGGTTGAGCTTTGGTTACGCTTTGCCGCTGCCGCTGCCGCCGCCGCCAGCTAGAGCCAAACACCCGGGCCGCAGTGATTGTCAAAGGATATCGTCGAATGGCGGCTACGAAAATAATTAAAAATTCCATTTAAATGCAGATTAGCTGGCACAAAATTTATATATGTATAAAACACAGAGCTTTGCCTCTACACACATATATATACTATATACTCACTTTAATAGAATCAAAATCAACATATAGCGAGGTGCGCCACAGGAGAAAGGAGAAAGGAGAGAGCCTAAATATATGCAAATCGCAGCCCCAGTTTCCACCCACGGTGGCAGCATTAGAAATGCATGCGACGAGCTGTGAAACGCGTCCACTCTCTGCACATTGGGCATGTTACAAATTATTTATTTATAAATATTGTTGTAATAAAATCAAAAATAAAATTTATATAAAACTAATCAAAAATGTATGAGCCATGCCATGTGTGCAAATTTGTAGCGAAAAGAGCTGTGAATTCTAAGCTTTATTTACATTTCGTGAGTGCAAATCTGAATATCAACATTTAAAGAGATATTTTATACTTTCAAGGGGCTTACTCACTGTATAAACGACAATGCTTGATCATAAATATAGTGCCAGAAAGTAAAGCTTTCAGGCGCTTTCAAAAGGATTAGTAATAGATTAGAATAAGCTGACCTCAAGCAGTAAGCAGAGCTCTTAATATAGTGTGAAGCTGCTTGTCAGTAAGCTGAAGTTTCAGTTTTAAGTGAAGCTTTCAGGAGCTTTCAATTGGAATTGCGATAAATTGAAGAAAATAAACAGAGCTTTCAATGCAAAGTAAGAATTTTATGCACTAACTAAGCTGTGCTTTCAGTGTAAAGTAAAGCTTTCTGTTTTTTACATGGGTAAAACCCAACTCAATCTAGTAACACTGCTCGTTATATGATTACGATATTTACTTTTAGGAAAAATATAAATAGGACCAAGTTGAAAGGGTATATTTTAGCCTCTTTTACTGGCCAAATATAATGACTGCTTATTCATTACACTAATGCATAGGCATTCACCATTCTATTCATAATTCCTTTGCTGTAAAATCCATTGAAATAAATAAATTATTTCTGCTGTGTCCAAACACACAAAAAAGCAATAATAAAATCTTTTAAATAAAGTTCAGTTTTTATTACAAATACTCGTTGTAATTCCAAAAAAGGTTCGTTTCGTCCTCTTTTATTTGCACTCGTTACATTACTCATACGACAGGAGAGCCCTGCATTTTACCGGCCTGATATGGGCCGCTGTCAATCAGTGTAACGGCATTTAAATATATGTATACATATCGTATATATACACATATATACATATATATATATATTGGACAATTGGCCGCATCGGCGGTGCAATTTCGTGCATTTTTATAAATATTGTGCACGGGCAATTTCGAATAAAAAACATTGCACCATTGGGAGCAAGGCATAGAGCCAACGTAGGAAGGAACGCATGAAGGGATCAGACATCGGAGCAAGTCATCAGTTTTTATGCTTTTGCAGATGACATTTTGCAGTCACATGAACTGCAGCATTCCATCTGAATCTGCATGAATTGCATGGGAATTGCAAATATTCGATTCCGATTGCAGTTAATAATAATGCAGCATTCCCTCCCAGTTCCCTCAGCCCCAACAATTCTTTCTCTCTTTGATTTTGCAAGTAGTCAAAAATTGATGAAAAAATGAACAAATATTAAATAAAATGCAGACTTTTTTATTACGACTGGAGTTTGGGTCATGTTTAATAAATATCTGCGGCTTTATGGCAATCTTCTTTTCAGCAGCTTTCTTTGAACTGCCTGTTAGTATTGTTTAAAATCCAATATAAATAATATTTTTATGAGACATGCTTCTAATTAAATTTATTTGGAAATACTTTATTATATTAGCTTCAAATATCTATAAGTAAACTGACCTCAGCTAGTAAGCAGAGCTTTCAATATAATGTGAAGCTGCTTGACAGTAAGCTGAACTTTCAGATTGAAGAGTTCATGCCCTTTCAATAGGAATAGTGAGAAAATAAACAGAGCTCTTGATACAAAGTAAGAGCTTTATGCACTCACTAAGCTGTGCTTTCAGTTTAATGCAAAGCTTTCTGTTTCTTAGAGTGGCAAAACCCAAGACAATCTAGTAACACTATTCGTAATAGGATTACCCTACCTTTTTTTCTTTCTTTCTTTATTAAGTGGCTAAGTGGCCTTAGCTTTAATCCCCTCCTTCTCTGTTAATACATCAAATCCAATGCCATAAACCTTTTAAACATTATATTTAAAGTAGCTTTGTGTCGAAATTCATTAAGTTTCCATATCCTTAGCCCTCTCATAACACTTCAAATCCTTTGATTTAAATCTAATATTATTTTAAAGATTTTATAGAAATTATAGAAATTCAGTTTATTTATTATTTGGAAATACTTTTTTTCTAAGATTTTCTAATACTTTAAGAGCCCCCACATTTTTGACTCTCCTTTAAGACATAAATTTCCAATTTTATATGATTTTATCACATGGCTATTCAAAGTTTATGAGCCTACCATAGTCTAACGCTCTTTGGAAGCATATATCCAAATACACACATACATGTATAATATATATATATATATATATATATGAATATATGTTTTTATATGCGTATATCTGCTTCCTAGCCCCATTTTTAATGTCATCCGTTTTCATGTAATATTTTATTGTCGCAAAATGTGTCCTGTCCAGTAATATGCACAAAAAGCTTTGATGAAATCAAAATACGGCCGAAGTATTTTCACAAGCAGACACACACACACAGAATACACACACACGCACACACTTCACAAATACACACTCACACACATGCATACACACAGAGAGATCGCCCAAAAACTTTACAGCTCGTTTTTGAGGTACGCAGCGTGTGTCCTGCGGCATCCTGTGGTTCCACCATTGAAATACAACATTTTTATTTTTTGTTGTATAAATTTCATTTTTGGTATGTTTAGAGGTTTCCCGAGAGCCCAGCGGCATATTTTATGTACAACTTCAACACTGTAAGTATTCATATGTGTACACTGCAAAAAAAAGGACCTTTTGCAGAAATAAATATAATAATCCTCTGATATTTCTCTAATGTATCTTTCTAAGTCTCTGAGTTTTCTCTGATTATGAATGAATATAAACTAATGAATCCTTTTAAGTCTCTGACATTTCTCTGAGTATGAATATAAGACTATAATATTATAATCCTTGGAATTCTCTGATGTTTGCCTAATGAATCCTTTTAAGTCTGATATCTGGAATCAACTTCTTTTCTGTCTTTTTTGCAGGACTGTTATCACATAATTGTCATTCTTTTTGTAGAATACAAAATGTATGGCGCTCATGAATACCCTGTATTTTCTCTCAGTGCATGTATGTGTGTGTGTGTGCCGTTGTGTGTGCTGCTCTGTTATCGCACTGCATTTATGTATGTGTTGGTGCGCCGCGTGGTTACTTAATATACAAAGGCCTTTAATTTCGACTAAAGCTAAATAAACTTTGTACCCTTTGGTATCTTTCTCTCCCTCCCTCCCCTGCCCCCCCTGCACCCTCTCACCCCACCATACACCTGCGGTCATGCCGCCACCAGAGGACAACGTGTGTGTGAGTGTGTGTGTGTGTGTGTGATTGTGTGTGTGAGTGTTTGATGTTCCGCCTCTGCGTTCTTCGGCGCGTTGTGTTTTGACGGTGTCTGTTGCTGCTGCTGTTGTTGTTGTTGTTGTTGTTGTTGTTGTTGTTGCTGCTGCAATGTCCTTGGGCGCATATTTGCATGTTTTATTGTATCTGCTCTCAGTTTAGGAGCGTTTTTCCCTACTCCGTTAGCCCCGCCCCGCCCCTCTGTCCTTTATATTTCCGTATACTTCATTCCCCGCCCTCAGCCTTATGCGTGTACCTATGTTTTTAATTCTTTACATCGATATTTGGCCGCTGGCATGCCAAAAACGCGAGCCGCTGCCAAAGGTTGATTGCGGTTCAGTGGGGCGAGGGGAGTTTAGATATTTTATACCCATTTCTCATTGGGCAGGGGGCCAGGAGGGGGGCGTGGTGGTCCAACAATTGGCCAAGCGTTGGCGGCAATTTTCCTCTCTAAATATGCATGATATGTGCTACACCTTTTGTTATGCATTTGTTTTGATGTTGAAATGTTGCCCGCTGGCTGCCATTTCTGCTCTGTCCCAAATGGGAATGAGTTGCTTCAAGAGATCCGAACTCCCTCCCCCCTCATCCCCCTTCTTCCCCTTATATGCCCTGTTGGCATTAAGAAATACATAAAATAGATTTACATACCTATCCATCATTTTGATAAACAACAAGTTGCGAATCAGCATATTTTCTCAGAGAGCTTAAAGAGCGCATAGTTACGATTGTATCAAATATAAATAAAATATTAATTTTATGTAATATAAATAAATTAAACTGCAATTAATCTATCATTGTGCAAGCCTAATACACAGAACGCAACATAGGAATAGAGCTCGAAGATTATTGATACTATCATACCTTTAATACCTTTATCAACTTTAATTGATTAAAGATATAAACATAAATATCAAAAATTTTAATATTAGTAAATTTTTGAGTAGCTCTAGTATTCAGAATTTCTTGTAATTTATGCAGGGAAAGGCACCAAAGCACTTCTGATAGGGGCTACTTTTTTCTCTCTCTTTTTCGTTATAACTTTCCATACCATATTAAGGACCTCTCGAAAATCCCTCTACTTTCAGAATTCTAATCGGTTATAGTTCCCCGGAGTCTTTTTCCAAAACTTTTCAGGAAAGAAGAGGGTTTTTCACCCAACCAGATTTGTAAATGGGTTGGTTTTTGGTTCAGATGTTGCCTTGAGACCACGAAATGTGGTCAAAATTATTTGTTGGCATAGTAATTAATTTGTTTTCAACTAAAATTAAGCCACAAAGGGGTAAAGTTTTCCTGCCTCTTCAAGTTAGGCTAGTTGTTGCTGTTCTAAGAAGGCTGACTGCAAAATTAAAGCTAAAACATGTGTTTAGTTGGCTTGGCTAATTAAAATTGGCTGCAGCTACAGCAAAATAAAAAAGCATAGCATACTTATAGCCGCACACACACACACACACACACAGAAACGAAGAGAGGGGGACTGAGACTCTGGTATTTATGCACTCACATATTTACCCCGTTAGTTTCCCATTACTTGACATTTTCTTTACCTCTCACACTGGCGCAACGGCAGTTGGATTTTTTAATTTGCGTTATACGAGGAGTTTCCTTTTGAGTAGCCCCAGGCGCAACCGTACACCGAACACACACACACACACACACACTCACCAGGCACACACACACACACACACATGTAGAGGTAAAGGATATACTTACATACATATAAAGGGCAAGGAGCGGCGGAGCAGCGTAGCGTGACAACCGCCAGCGTCGAGCAAATGTCACGCTTGACTCATTTCCGTCCCATGACGTTGCCGGTGCCTCAGTCGTTGCCGCTGCCGCTGTCGCTGTCGCTGCCTCTGCCGCTGCTGCAGTGCAAAGAAAACCACATGACAATATTGGTTGCTTGGCGGCCAAGCTGGGAATGGGTTGTTCTCTCCATCTCTTTCCTCTTCCTTTTCGGTAGGCAACCTCTCAGCCGGAAGCACTTGAGAACTTGCAATGGCCGTCGGCCATTTTGCGGTCTCGTGCGTCACATCGCATCGCAGCGCAACTGAAAATTCCCTTCGTTTTCATTATGTTGCGGCTATGTCCTTGCCTCGTCTTCCCTCTCTTCCTGCTGCTCCGACTGGCCGCCCTCCATCGTTATGTTTCTGCTTCTTTTCAGAGAGGAGCCACGTCGTCATTATTATGAACACCGTTATGGCCAGCAGCTATATATTCCAATTTGTTGTTGTTGCCGGTCTCCTCTTATTCCCTTTTAGCCAGAGGTAGTTGCTTTGCTTTTGTCTGCTCGTTCAGGCTCTTGGGTGTTCTTATATGACCGCCATCAACTTATTGTAGCCCTGTTCCTCTTATACCCTGTATACTCAGCAAAATCATTTTTCCTAAAGGTTATTCATAGCTACACTCAGCAAAAAAAAGTGTAGGAAAGTCTGCCTAAAATAAAGGCGCTTTAAAATCATTTTTTGATTTTAAGAAACAGAATTCTTATAAATTTAAAAATTTCTGAAAATTTTAATAATATGATGATCTACTTATTTGAAGTCTTTTTTATAGTTTTTCAAATTATTCTTTGTTGAACACTGGAAGAATCGTCTTTGATTTGTAGAGGAATTTTCTAAATAATTGGTATAAATTGTATATTTTTTTTATTTACCTAAAATTTTAATACAATTCGCTATCCTCAGAAATATCTGATATTTTTATTGAAATTTTCAGGATATTTTTTATATTCTGCTCTGTTTTGAATCCTAAATTAGAAGGAATTTCATGCTAGACTTTTGTGACCAGTAATAAAAAAACAAATATAAAGACTAATGCCATTTTTTTCTTTTTAACATATAGAAATAAATTGGAGTAAACCACATCTCCAAGAATAATTAAATATGATCAGAAGACATACTTATAATCTACAATTCAGAAAACCTTTTTTAATACTTTGAAAAATGTTTACAAAGCTTTGAAGAAAATGCCCAAAAGTAGACTTCACTTCATCTAATGAAGAGGGCATTTCTTATACTTCTTTTTATATATAGTATTGATCGAAAGAATATAGTATAATCCTTAGAAATATACTATAACTAAAGGATATCTTTAAGCTTAACATCTTTTCTTAGAAATTGTTGTTCTTCTTATTTATTTTCAGCGCATTTTTGAGTGAAGCGTTGACAAAAAGTCTTGGCCGCTATTTATAAGCCTAACAAATGAAAATGTAGGAAAAGCTGTGTGGGTTCTGTGGCGTGGCAGCTTAGTTACCTGAGGCAGCTGCCGCTGCTGCAGCTCCTAATATGCCTCGTATACTACGTATTATATTTGCGTCCGCTTTTCATATGCAAATAATGCAGCAGCGGCAGCGGCAGCGGCCGCGGCAGCAACAATAATAACAATAATCGTGCCACATTTAGATAGCGAACACAGTGAAAAAATAATGTAATAAAAAAAGTATGAAAACGAGAAAAAAAAAGAGAAACGCTTTTAGCCAATTGAAGAGTTTAAACATTGGCCAAGTATAAAATTTGTTTGCATACCAAAAATGTTAAGTTGCCACGCTGCCAGCGTCGATGCCACAGCCATACAGCCAAAGCAATAGCTCTGTAGCTGTAGTTGTAGCCACTGCCTCTGCCTCAGCCTCAGCCTC
Organism: Drosophila repletoides; assembly: GCA_018150835.1. NCBI lineage: Eukaryota > Metazoa > Arthropoda > Insecta > Diptera > Drosophilidae > Drosophila > Drosophila repletoides. The sequence continues at coordinate 15,145,382 of JAECWQ010000089.1, forward strand.
TGCCTCAGTCTCAGCCTCAGTTTCAACCTCAGTCGCTGGCTCGGCCGCTTATCTGGCGCTGCTTGCAACATTTGCTGCGGGCCTTTTTACTTTTGGTTTTTCGATACGAGAGCCGACTGGATAAGGTAGGACGGGGTAGCAGCAGCAGCGGCAGCAGAGCAGCAGCGGGTGTGCTGCATTCACTATATATATGTGTGTGTCTGTGTGTGTGTGTGTGTGTGTGTGTGTGTGTGTGTGTGTGTGTTAACTTGGTCGCAAATACTTTTGGCCTCGCTTGGTGTCGGTGCCTTACCGTTGCTCCAAGCCTTCGAGTTGTTGTTGTTGCTGTTGTTGCTGCTGCTGCTGCTGCTGTTGTTGTTGCTGCTTTTTGGCATCTGCTCCTTGGCCCTAAGCTGATTGTTACTTTATGAAATATTTGCAAGCAACTTTATTTACAATTTTTCGGTTATTTATTGTTTGCAATTTATGCTTGAATATTCGTACGAGTATTGTTATTGTTGCTGCTGCTGTTGCTGTTGTTGTTGTGTTTGGTCAAGTCTGAATAACTGATTTATCGTATCATATTTGCGTGTGTGCTTGTGTGTGTGCGTGTGTGTGTGTATGTGGGTGTTACCACATTGAAATGAGCACAAAATACCCGAATCCCACCCAGACTCAATATTGCTAAATACTTTACTTAAAAATCCTTTAAAAATTTAATCGCTTTTCCTTAGAATTGAAACAGCTCAGTTATCTTTTAATCTGCATTTTTTATACCCTTCTACAGGGTATTATAGTTCTGCTTATGAAATGGGAGCTTGAACTCACAAAGTACAGTAGGAATCGCCTGAGTTGCCTGAGTTTGCCTCAGAGTTATGCTCCTTGAAGGCTGAGGAGACGCTCGAGTTATACTCTATAATTTGAATGGGACAGAGAACTCAAAGTTGTTGTAGTAATTTCAACTTAGGCAAGTCTCACTGTAACTTTTAACAGTTTTGGGCAATGCTGAAGAATAATTTGCATAGAACATTTTCCATTTCGATGCCAATTGAAAATGTTTACTGTCCAGAGAGAAATTTGAGGCACTGTCTGATGGTTGCTGCTGTTTTCTGATGGACAAGGCGCAATTAAAAAGAAAATGAAAGATGTTGTCCAGAATTGAACATGACATTTACATAGAACCCTCTGACTGGGCCTGGGACTGGCTTGAGCTGTGCTAATGAACAGATTCGGATTGTATTTTGTTTTCTTTCATTATTTTGAGTATTGTTTCGAGCCATTCTAGTTGCTGTCATTGTCAAAATGCCTTTAAATTGCCAGCTGCTTTCAAAATATGGCAAATTCGCAAATTCTTTGAGCTGAGAACAAACTGGGAAATGTAATTAATGTTTGAAATATAGCAGCAGCAGCAGCAGCAGCAGCAGCAACTGATATTTCAGTCGTTGCATTCGGCTGTCACTTTCAGAGATAGATAGATATATCTATATTTATATCTATGTAAATATATATAGATATTTATATGTATTTAAATAAACATCTAGCATTGATTTTCTGACTCTCTAGTCACTGCCCTATTCATAATTTATCACTCAGCTGCATTTTGATATTTGAAACCAACTGAAATGTGAGTATAAAAATCAAATTTAGCCGCTGGCCAAAACATTTGAGCTGACATTTATTTGTGTGTGTTTTGGAGTATATAAATCTATATCTATATCTGTGTTTATGTTTATTTACTAAGCTATTTAATAAACTTCTTTGCAAAAATATTGTTTTAATCAAGCTTTTGTTTAGTTTCTTAAACTCCATCCACACCCAACGCCCATCACACACCCACATCCACCCAGCCTTTTAAACAAACTCTAAATAAATTGCAATTAAAAAGCAATAATCCATCCAAAACGCTGATTGCATACGCCCAGCGCTGTCAATCAAATACGAGGGAAATACAGGGGAGTGCCTGAGGTTATATAAAAGTAAGGGTTGGCAGAGGCGGGACAGGCGGGAAAGAGGGGACGGTCGAAGGGGGAGTATTGCCTGGTGTTTTTCGATATTTTTGCATATGGCTGGAAATGGAATCGGATTCTCTCTCGTCTATGTTGCCAGTGGTCAAAAGGCAACTGCAATCAAAATTGCAAATACAATAATATGAAAAGCACAATGAAATAAATTGAAATACCTCAAGCTATGTAAATGGGCAGCTCTGGCACACCGATACGCACGGCTCCCGCTCTCCACCCTCCCTCCTTACACCTCCCTACACTACCCTACACACACATACACACGCCTACACCTATGTATTGATGGTCAGGGTAAATGTGCACTAGACAACCAGAGAATATCCACAACAACAGCAGCAAGAAGAAGAGCAGCTGGCGGGCATCAGAACAAAAAAGGTTGTTCGCCTCCTTTGCAACAACTCCTACAACCCACAGGTACCCATAGCACCCATAGTACCCATAGGGTATAGAGAAGACATCTCTTGTTTGTAGCCAAGTCAGCTTTCCGTATCAGCGACCACATTACTTTTCCTATAAAGCATCATAAAAGAGCATGGGAATTCACACGTTTTTTGTTTATGATTCTCAACCGGTTGAAGACTTTTCATAAAGGAAGGGTATATTAAAAAGATACATCAATTAGCAATGCTATTAAATGTTATTTAATCTATTTGGCTGACTGTTAATATAAATGAATAATAATAAGGTTAAAGAACATACTTGAAACTTGGCTTGAAATACTTTGAGAAACAAAAAGTTTTGGACCGATTGCCCCTATGGCATCTATATGATATAGTAGACCGATCCCCCCGGTTCCGCCGTTTCTACTGCTTGAATCAAAATGAAGATTTTATGCCAAATTTTCAATAGATAAACGTAGTTGGCTATATGAACTCGCGCCTCCTATCATTCCGATCAGTAATATATATACTTTGCCTTACAGACTTCCAGATAAAGTTAAAGTACTCTCTGTGGAAGGGTATATATAAATCTTTTGAGACCGAGGCAATTCTAAAGGGTACACAAGTATCGTATATGTCTCAGCTTTTTTGTTATGAGGAAATGGAGATGGGAGCGGCTACGTAATCAGCATTTGTGGCGCTCGAGGTCATCCGCAATGTCTTTGGGCGACATCGTGTTGCATGCGGCACAGCGAAGTTCTATGGCAACAACAACAAGAAGAACCACAACGGGAACGAGGGTAAAGGCAACGGCAATGGAGAAACAGCGACAGCAATAGCAACAAAAGTTCCGTATGGCTGTGGCCCCAAATGACGACGCCGCTTCATCTTCCTGCCTTGGCCGTTGTGGCTGCCGTTGCTGTTGCTGCTGCTGCTGCTGCTTGGCCTTGGGCAACATTTTGGGTTGGCTGGAATATTATAATTACAAGCGAAACAGGCCCCAGAGGTGCCCGAGCAGCAGCAGCAGCACCATCAGCAGGAGCAGCAGAGCAGCTCCAATGTACGTTCGTTGCCCATGACAACAACTGTGATACCCCAAATGAAGCCAACGTCGACGCTGACGTCGCCCCCAAAGGTGGCAGCAGCAGCAGCGCCAGCGACTGACGACGTTGTGACAGTTCCGTTTTTTCCCTTTCCCGGCTGTCAACTAGCTGTGTTCCTGTGTGGTGTATATAAGTGTGTGTGTGTGTGTTAACAGGGTGTGCGTGTGTAAGCCGGTTGCATGTGCTGCCTGCTACATGCCACATGCGGCTACCGAGCTGCTGTAGTTGTAGCTGAAGCTAGTTGAGCTCTGACTGATGGCCATGCAAACATGGCTCGGTTACTTGGCCAGCTGCCGCTGGGGGCCAAAGAAAATGGAGAGACAGAAAGCGAAAGAAAGATATTGCCAGACTCTTTTCTCTCTGTTTTTCTAGTGTCTGCCACAAATTAAGACTTAAAAGACATACAAATGACTTTACAGCCAGATACAAGATACACACAAAGCAACAAAGCAACAAAAATAACTTCATTCAACTGATTTTCGTGTGAAAATTATTGAAATACATTTCCTAAAGCCACACAAAATGAGCAGAGAAACGACTTGAGCCGGGCCTCTCCACATGCCACAAGTCTTCGAGTCTTCAAGTATTGAAACTAAGCACTTTCGTCGCCCTCTTCTCAGTCTTCGTCGTCGTCTTCGTCTTAGTTTAGTCTACCTCTAAGCGGACATTGGCGATTATCTTGTCCACGACTGTGAAATAAATGAGCGTCGTAGTCGTACTAAGGATAGCCCCAGGGCTCTTGCTTGGCGCATTGTTGCTTCAAAGAAAAACAAAATACCAAAGATAGGTTTCAATTTATCAGTGTGTGTATTTTGTGTGTGTGTGTGGGTTTGTTGTGGTTGAGTCTTCAAGGCAAACTGATTAAGAGCCAAAAAGTTCCCACATTTCATATTTATACTCCTATCTGTGTGTGTGTGTGTGTGTGTGGGTGTGCGTATGGGAATGCCCTTAAGTTCAATTGAACCCTTCGAGCATTCACTCGAAATCTACGCTCAGTTGACCTCATCGCCATATAATACCCAAGGATGAACCAACAGTTTTCCATCGTCTGAAGAAAAAGTATGAAAATGTGGGAATGCCCTTAAGTTCAATTGAACCCTTGGAGCACTCACTGGAAATCTTCCTAAAGCTGACCTCAGAATGAACAAACCCTGTTGTACCCTAAATATCTCAACAAAGAGGAGCTGAATCGGCTTAGAGTTTAGGTTGAATTTTTAGTAGTTAAAAAAATTTAATTTGAGAACAAACTTATCTGGTTTAAATGTTATGAGACCTTTTTATAATCTTAAGAAAACTTGTTTGGTTTTCACAGGGTATTTCTACTACTGAGAGGCTCTCAAACGAATGCTATTTGGTTTCAATGTGCAAAGTTATAGACTCCCCTAAGCTGAGCCCGAAACAAATGACTTAAGGGAATTTCGAATGGGTGATCTTTATTAAAATTTAAGTCAAAGTTTTGAGTTTCTAAGGGATATTTTGAGGAAACTTAGTTGAACCCTTCATCAATATCAAATCGGTTATAGCACTATGCCCCCCCGCAGTGTTAAGATAATGAGCAGTAAATTCAATAAAAAATGTTGATTATAACTGATAAATCTGAATGCTTGGGGCAACATTCATTTACTGCCCGATTAGGAATTACGCTATCTATAAATGACTATATTTACTTCAGGGTTATCAGCAAATCTTGTTGTAGAAATACAAAGTAATGACTATAAAATACCCGCACTTAAGACTATTTATAAAAGCTTGTTCCGAATATGCTGAAAAGAGCTTTTATTATTTGTTCTCATCTTAAGACTGATTACAATCTTACTTGGGGATTCATTTTGAGAGAACACTAGCAAGTTTTACGCACGCTGCACTTTTCATTTCCACAAGCTAATATACCCCTTTTCTATTGGTGTATGAGGTATATGTGATTACAGAGAAATGAGAGTAAGTTGTTTTTCTGAGCTGAGCTAACTCAGTGCACTTGCAGCTATTCGACAGTTAAGTTTGCAATAAAATGTTACTCGAATCATCGTTCAATGCCGAAGAGAAATCCTGGTATGGACCAGAAAGTCATCTGTATTATCCAACCGATAAAACCATTTCAGAAGTTCTATTCGACGCGCTTCAAGAAAATCCCACCAATAAGTGTCAGGTGATACATATTAATTGACATTAAATACTCTTTTTATAAGACTCCAATACTCTACAGATATCGCATGACACTGGCAAGGTTTTCACCAATGCCGAGGTGTTGACAACGTCCATACGTCTAGCCCAGTGTCTGAGTAATGAAGGACTAAGAGATGAGGATATTGTTGGACTCTTGACCAGAAAAAATGAATATGAAACTCATGTAGTATTCGCTTGCTTCTTCAATGCAACGCCCTTTCATGCAGTTAATCCCATGATGGAACCAGATGCTATAGCGGCTATATATGCGATAACAAAGCCAAAGCTGATATTCTGTGATGGCCATGATTACGAGCTGGTTAAGTCAATAACAAGAAATTGGGCGCCAAAGATTTGTACGCTGGACAATCACATTGCGAATGTGGCTAAAATTGAGGATCTTATGGCATCAACAAATACTGTAAAAGATTATAGGTAAGTTTAAGTAGAAAACTATTCTAAGTGTACAAGATTTTATATCCGTAGACCCAGAGAACTGGTGCGAGGTGCCGATCAAACAATGGCCATAATCTGCACTTCAGGCACAACAGGATTACCCAAGGCCGTCACCTTAACCAACGCTCAACTCCTGCTTGTAGCGCCGTGAGTTTACTATGATATTTCTAGGGGTTAGTTTTCTAATTTCTATTGGGACTTACGGAGTCAGGGATTATCTCTTCTTTAAGAATATCTCTCTCACAGAAACCTTCATCCGTTGGCTAAAACCCTGGAACCATTAGAAAACGGGCCTGCTTTATTTGACTTAAGTCAGAAGTATTTGAACTAAAAAACTTTTTCTTTTTTAGCACTGGCGGCGTTGAAGATGTCATATATTCCTCAGCTAGTTTCAATTGGATAAGTGCTATTAAAACCCTTTTAATTACCACAATAAGTGGAGCAACGCGCATTGTGTCTCGCCAGCAATTTAGTACGGAGTTGTTTGTGGAAATAGTCAGGAAACACAAAGTGACTACATGCAGCATTTCCCATTGGCAATTCCATGAAGTATTCAGCAGTCCATTGGCTAATCCGGAATATTTATCGAGTCTACAATTTGTTGCCTTTGGCGGTGGCTGGGTGTCAGCGGGGGTTTTGCAAGCAGCTCAACGAGTTCTTGAGAACGCTTTCTTTACATATATTTATGGAACAACCGAAACGGATGTTGTATCGGTTGTTATGAATCCCCGGGCGGATAATTTGGTTGGTAAACTATTGCCAGGTAGAATTGTTCGGATTGTGAGTGAACAGGGCGTTGCTCTGGGCCCCAATGAAATGGGTGAGATACTCATTAAAACCAATCAAAACTGGAACGGATATTACGGCAATCCGGAACAAACTGATCGAACTCTGGACTCGGCGGGCTGGTTCCATATGGGCGATCTGGGCTACTTTGATAGCGAGCATAATCTGCATGTTGTAGATCGCAAAAAGGACTTGCTGCAATACAAATCAATGCTTTATACACCCAATGAAATAGAAAGGATCATCATTGAGCTGCCCGACGTTTGTCAAGTTTGTGTCGTTGGCATTAAGGATCGATTACATGGCGATGCAGCTGGTGCTTTGGTCATCAAAAAACCGGGAAGTCTGTTAAATGAAAAAGACGTCATTAAACATGTGGAAAAGCGTATAACAGTCGAATATAAACAGCTCCATGCAGGTGTTAGATTTGTGAGTAAATTACCCCTAAATGGCAATTCAAAGGTGCTGAGGAATGTGGCTAGGGAAATGTTTCAACTGGCCCAAATGCCAAAAGCTGCACTTTAAATGTTAGGAAAATTCAATTAAGAAAAGTATAAGCTGATTAAATGTATTATAAGCTAGTTGGGAAAATAAAAAGAATATTTTTTATACAACAATTTTCTTATTAAAAAATAGAGACAAGCGCAAAGCGTTGACAAGGTTTGGCTCAAAGTGAATCTCTTTTCAAAGTTCTCCATTTTTCAGGCTGATAACTTGGCTTAAAGATTTGCTGCTTTGTGGTTAAAGATGCATATAAATAGATTTTGTTTGAAGGAGTCAAAGAGTTGGCGAATGTGATCAATTCTTATACTGTTTTTGCATTTCGCATGGGATATATTTTTGGATTTTCTGTTTTAGCCTCCTCCAATGTTGCCGTTGGCATTTCATGTGAAATATGTATTATAAAAAAGGAACACAGCAATGGGAGATTCCCTGGCGGCGATTTATTAGTAAAAAATGTTTCGTGTTTGGCGTCTGCGCGTCGCATTGCTCGTTGTGTTTTGTGTTGTGTTGTGTTTACGTTGTAAGCTGTTGCTGTGCGTTGTTGTTGTTGCTGCTGCTGCTGCGTTTGCCTCTTGGCCATGATAATTTAGATGCTGTTGTTGTGATAACAATACCTCCCCACAAGCACACACACATACACGCTAGACTGCGACGCCGACTGCGCTGGGACTGCGACTGTCCTAGCCAAAGCCAAAGCCAAAAGATTGCACGAACAAGTTTGACGTTGGCCACCTTTGTTGGGTGTCTCAGCCGGGTTTTTTGTTGGCCTGGCTTGTAGCTTGACTTGCCTTGCCTTGGTTCTTCTTGACTCTCTTGTGAAAGTAACCTTGATTTATTACCCTCCAGACTATCACCTTAAATAAGTTCAAATTATATAAATTGTGCCATATATAAACAATGGATTGCCCCAGGCACAGGGATTAGCTCCCTGCAGGCAATGACAGCCATTAGTCGTTAAGTCCTTGCTCCACACAGAAAAGAATACAGAGAGAGAGAGAGGAAGCTGAAGGGTTACGAAAGGATTTAACATTTTACGCCAACATTGCACATCAAAGAATATAGTTAATTAATTGAACATTATAAATAAATTAAAAAACGCCAGTTCTATAAATAAACTAAATGAATTTAATAAATCAAGCGAGGGAAGGAAACAGGATTTACAAGTCATTCGAGGCTAGAAATAGCCAGAGTCGCGCTCAGTCGGACTCAGGGACAAACCCAAATTTCCGATACTTTTCATCCCAAACGTTTTCAATAAATACCCAAAATGCTGTATCGATTCTAAAACAATTATCACCGTGCGAGAAATTCAGCGCTAAGGACATGAAATTTAGAATTTTTGGTGCTCTTTGTTTGGCCATTGTTTTGGCCAATTCAATTTCGATTTTGTGGTCGGAAAACTGTGAGGTAATATTTTTCTAACACTCCAGCGTTTAAATTTATGCATGGACGCTCTCTAATACCATTTAGAATAACAGAAATAATTTATTATTTTTAACACTTTACAATTTCGGTTTATTTTCGGTGTCGTTTTTATTATGGTTGCTGCTGTTGCCGCTGCTGCTGCTGCTGCTGCTGTGGCGCTTGTTGCTGCTGCCGCCGTTGCCGCTGTTATTCTTGCTGTGGGTTTTAGTGTTATTTGGGATAACAACAAAAGCGAATTGTTTGTTTTTCATTTGGTCAAATGGTCGGTTTATTCAGCTAAAAAAAGGAGGGGGTATAAAAACGGCATATTTATTATATTTCGCCAGGAACGCAGCGTTGGCCGAAGCGCGTTCGAGTGCGTGTATATTTCAACACTTAGGTGGAAAAATATAAATATTTTACAATAAACATGGGATAAAACGCGTTTGCATAGATTGAGATCGAACTTAAATTTGTATCACTAATAAAACAGCCTAAATCAGGCTATCAGCTAACCTCTAGCTCCACTTAAAATATTGGCACCTTCAGCAATCGCATTATATAGAAAATGCATTTCATGACGATACCAGAGGAATGCATCTTTTCCAAGAAGCGGCGCTCCTCGTTGATATAGACCCTGAGGTCATAGGTTAAATTATAATAGAGGAATGCAATGATCACTAGCAACAGAAACAGCGGTACAAGAAGATTCCAATCGTCTGAAGAAAGAAGGATTTATAAAGAAGACATTACGAACATGTAACAAAAGATATACATAGCTCGTCCTTTCTGTATATCACATTCCAAAACATCCTTTCGAGAAGTTCATACTTTAGGATACGATCATTCTTCAATTTGGCGACCTGCTTTTGCTGTAGATTCTTAGATTTTGGTGGTTCTTTCTTATTGCGTTCTTCCTGTGGCTCGTTTGCTTCCTGCATTTCCTGTGGCTCCAGTTGCTGTGGCTCCAGTTGTTCCTCTAGTTTCTTTGCTTGATGTTTTTCCTGTGGTTCCTTTGCTTGCTGCTTTTGCTGTGGTTTCACATTTTTGAGTTGCTTCTGTGGTACCTTAGCTTGCTGCATTTGCTCTGGTTCCTTGGCTTGCTGCATCTGCTCTGGTTCCTCTGCTTGCTGCATTTTCTGTGGTTCCCGTTCTGTCGGTTGCTTTTGTGGTACCTTTTCTTGCTGCATTTGCTGCTGTTCCACTTGTTCCTGTGGTGCTCGTTTTGATTTACGCTCAGAACGATGTTTTTTTATAGGTTCCTAGAAAAAAGAAAAGCGCATTTACATAGACAGATATAGGCTCAGGGTATTCCAGGAGTTGCTGTTAAGAACTAAAAGAGAAACTTACTATGATAGCACGTCTAGCGGGGCTTAGGCTGGTTGCAGCCGTTTCATAGCAATCCTCATCCGATGCTTTAATGGACTTGTGTTTATTGCTATGCGAAGTCCTTTTGTGTTTCTTGTGCTTGCTCTGCAGCACATTTGCAGTTGGCATTTCTTTTGAAGGATCTTCCATTAATTCGTCATGAATCCTTAGAGTGGCTTCCACACTAGCATAAATTGGTGTATCTTCGATTTCGCCGAATCGAATCTGTGCAAATTTATTGATTTCATTTTTATTTTGATTCTTTTTAAAGACTTCTATTCCTTCAACGCTTTTATAATTGGGGTCCATCTGGTCTTCAGTTTCATATTCAGCTAGTTGATTTGATAATTTATACAGATCGTTCTTTGCCGAAACGGTGCAACGGATGTGTAAATCCGGAAGGTTCAGTTTGGGCTTTATATGACGATCTGCCTGACTTTCCACAACTTTTTTAGACATTTGTCCATCATCTGCAAACCTTACAGAGCGCTCACGAGTTGTACTTAAACTGCAGATGGCTCGAAAGTTAATAGAATAAAAAAAGTGAAAGTATTCAAAACTCACGAATTGGAAACGAAATTATTATTTTTGTATAGGTCCATCATGTCAGGCGAAGCGCCAGACTTTGGTGTCTCCTTCCTGCAAAGTTATTTATCGCTTTAGTATTATAGCTTTTGCTTTATTTAGGATAATTTTACTTACTTTTCAGCCTTCAACATTCTTTTATAAGTTTATTTAAAATATATTAAAATAAAAGTTTGTTGTTTCTAGTTGAAAAGCAGATATTGTACTGAAATCGTACGAGTAGATGTGCTCCTGATATTCTGAGCAGTTGAAGAAATGAAAATCAAGGCCTGCTTTTCCTTTTCTAAAGTTAAATTGTCTTACTCTCTCTCTATCGCTCTCTATTACCATAAGGATTGACTGTTTTTCTCTCCTACACAGTTCTCACACTTAGAATATTTTTGTTCGAAGATCTTCAAACTAAATCTAAAATGTAGCTAAGACTTCTTTAACCAGCAATTTATTCAATATTATTTTGTGGAACTTCAACTTCTTCCCCAACAATTTATAAGAGAGCAACAGGCTCTCTTAAACATTTTGAGTGCCGCAATCATTTAACAGAAATTAAAAGCTGTTAACAGAGAGACCGCAACCCCAGCTCCGTTCTGTTACATATAAAGTAAAAAAGTGAAAAGTATTTAAAACTCACCCATTGGAAATAAAATTATTATTTTTGTGTAGCTCCATCATGTCAGGCGAACCGCCAGACTTTGGCTTGTCATTTTTCCTGCAGAGTTATTTATTTATTACTTTAAAGTTTTTGCTTTATTTTGAGAAATTTTACTTACTTTCCAGCCTTCAACATTTTGTTATAAGTTTATTTAAAATATATCAAAATAAAAGTTTGTTGTTTCTAGTTGAAAAGTAGATATTGTACTGAAATCGAACGAGTAGATATGCTTCTGATATTCTGAGCAGTTGAAGAAATGAAAATCACTGCCTGCTTTTCCTTGTCTAAAGTGAAATTGTTTTACTCTATATTTCTCTCTATTTCTCTCTATCTCTCTCTATCTATCTCTATCTCTCTTTCTCTTTCTATCTCTCTCTCTATCTTTCTCCAGGATCGGCTCATCTAACTAAATCTAGAATGTAGCTAAAACTCTTTTAACCAGCAATTTATTGCGTTTCTTTGATTTTGTGGTACGTCAACTTTTCCCCCCAGCAATTTATAAGAGAGCAACAGTCTCTCTTAAACTTTGTTTGGCCTTCTGACTGCCGCAATCTTTTAACAGAAATTAAAAGCTGTTAACAGAGAGAGAGAGAGAGCGCCAGCCTAGCTCTGTTCTGTTACCGACTCATTGATGAAATTTGATAAACTAAAATGGTGAAAAGTATTTAAAACTCACCCATTGGAAATTAAAGTAGTATTTTTGTACAGCTCCATCAAGTCAGGCGAAACGCCAGACTTTGGCTTGTTCTTCTTCCTGTATAATTATTTATTTATCGCTTTAGTATTATAGTTCTTGCTTTATTTTGAGGAATTATACTTACTTTTCAGCCTTCAACATTTTGTTATAAGTTTATTAAAAATATATCAAAATAAAAGTTTGTTGTTTCTAGTTGAAAAGTAGATATTGTACTGAAATCGAACGAGTAGATATGCTTCTGATATTCTGAGCAGTTGAAGAAATGAAAATCACTGCCTGCTTTTCATTGTCTAACGTGAAATTGTTTTACTCTCTCTTTCTCTCTGAATACGATTAGCTATTACCAAAAGGATTGACTGTTTTTCTCTCCTACACAGTTTTCACATTTTGAATATTTTAGTTCCAAGATCGGCTCCTCGACGAAAAATATAAATAAATTTCTTTTAACCAGTGATTTATTTAAGATATGATTACGTTTCTTTGATTATATGGAATTTTATAAGAGAGCAACAGCCTCTCTTAAGCTTTCTTTAACATTCTTACTGCCGCAATCTTTTAACATAAATTAAAAGCTGTTAACAGACAGAGAGCGAGCGGAACTCCAGCTCTGTTCTGTTGAATACCCATTAACATTCTGTTATATGGTTCTCACTGTTATGCGATTCTCACTGCTATGGATCGCAACTGTAAGTACATAGATTTATTATTAATAATTGAGTTGGGCAAGCGGACAAAGTATACATTTTCGGCCCTTTGGGCATACAGATGCCAAATAACAGAGCGGAGATTGAAATGATGCCATGTGGCCAGTGGCTTTTATTGCTGTTACTGTTGCTGTTGTTGCTGTTGTCTACCTTTGAGGTGCGCAGGCGCAAAACCGCAGGCCATTTGCAGTACCCACTTACAGGTTCCACACACACACACACACACACACACACACACACACACTCGCACACAAACAGCAACCGCTACATATATGTATGTATATAGAGGAGGGTCGTCCTTTCGTGCCCTATTGCGATCTAGCCTCCTGCCACATTGTCCTTGCCGTCCTCTGTCTCGCTCATCAAAGCGGTAAGGTCCTGGGGCAACATTAGCAAACCGAAGCGGACGACTGCGCTGCTGCGCTCTTCTGCTGCGCTGCTGCGTTTCTGCCGCCGGCTGGCGAGTTTTTCACGCAGCGACGCTTTTTCACCGTACAGTCAACGCCCGTTGCCAGCATCCGCAGCGCCTTCAAGCCAGGAAGAGGATAGAAATGGTGGCGTAGAGCGGGGGTCGGCCGGGCTGTATATAAGCCTTTGTATATAGACCCACTGCCTGCTGTCTCTGTTTATGGCTGGGGGGCATTTCGTGCGGCGCAACTAAATGCATTTGTTGTTGTTGTTGCTGCTGCTGCTGTTGCTGTTGTTTCCTTTTTTTTTCTGTTGTTGTTGCTGCTTAGCCGTTGCTTTGCCATGGCCAGCAGCTATTTGAGGCTCAAATGTGCTTGCCACAGGCAACAGCAGTCGCAGGACTCACAGCAGCTGCAGCAGCTGACTGACTTCTTACTTTGACTTTGAGTCGTTGCTTTCTTTGCCTTGGCTTTAATTGACTTTAAAATGTTGCTTCAAATAACATTTTTTAAATAAATAGATAAAAAAATATCCTAAAATATATTCTATATTCAATCAGCGCATGGCTGCAATTATTCAGCTTCTACGCGCAGCAGTGTGGCACAAACAATTTGATTTTGTTGTGCAACTGACAGTTGCATAATTTCTGCATGAATGCCACTTTCGAATTCAATGCACACACACAAAATTCGTTTGTTGTGCTCCCTGCATGTGTGTGTGTGTGTGTGTGTGTGTTAGCCGCGTATGTGACTGTTAATTAAATTGTGTCTAAACGGGGGCCCGTCATGTGCTTTGCTCGGCGATTACTCAATGAAGCGCATAATTGCATAGAAAATAGAAAATTGATTATGATTTCTGTTTTTCGCTTAACTCGTTTAGAAATTATCTGGCAAGGATTAATTAACTGGCATATAGAATCCTGTAACAGAAATCCACTTGATTGAGATTCAAAAGTCTCTCAGAAGACTCTCTTTTTAGTCCTAACTGATGCACTTTAAGCCTGCTGAAAGCTGAAAACTCAGACACTTCTTTTAGACCTACCTCGGTTGATATGAAAGGAAATTCAACTAAAAAATAGGAGTATTAGGATCGAAATCCTGCTCCTGGTATTGTTATAAGGAATATCAAATAAGAAAGATCACAGGGTATGGCATTGTCGCATACCTTTAAAAAAAAATCAAAAAACTTATGCCGCAGCATCTTTGGTAAAGAATGGTGCACGGAAACTCCGGCATAGCTTCCGCTGTGCCGTTTGCTTTAGATTTTCCGATTCTTGGATGAAGGCGGGGCAGGAAAACTACTTCAATGCGACGTTCGCAACTGAACAAAAGCAAATGTGGAGGCTGCAACGGGAAATTAAACGTTGCGGTTGTCGTTGGCGTTGGCGTTGGAGCTGCGATTTGAGAGTTGGAAGTTGAAGTTGGAACTGGCAATGCGGCGTATGTGTAATATTATTGGCACACAGTGCACAATGCGACAACGTCATTGTTGTTGTTGCTGTTGTTGTTGTCGTTGTCATTATTGTTGCTGTCTGCTTTTCATTCAGCATTTGCAATTATGAGCAGCCAGCACTGATAACAGCAGCTGCTGTGTGGCAGCAATTTTAAGTGCCACACTCTGGTCGCAGAGACAATGGCAACGGCAACGGCAACGGCAACAGCAAAGGCTACAAATAACCAACGAATAATAACAATTGCTGGCCTGGTCAGGTCATTAAGCGTCGTTTTATGGCCATAAGTGCAGTGCGAGTTATCTTCAAGCCACTAAATTTGCTGGCTGATAAACGCGGCCGGCCAGAGAGTCAGAGAAAAGTTTTTGGCTAAAACCAAAAAATAGTAGAAAGTAGAATTTTAATTAAATGTCGCCGCAAACGATGCGGTAATTTGAGTAGCATCCACAAGCAGCAGCAGCAGCAGCAGCAGCAGCAGTTGCTGTTGTTGTTGCTGTTGCAAGCATTATTTTAGCATTCAATATGAAAATGATTTCTGCTGCCGGCTAGCCGCTCAATTTATCACAGAATGAACCACACCTGCCCCTCTCCTTGCCTGAACCGCCACCCAAGTGGCATGTTGCACATGTCAAGCGTTTGCTTTGCACTTACACTCAAGAAAAACAAAATAAAACCCGATGAATTAGAAATATCACTTACCACTTATAGGTGTTTCTATAGCTATTATTGGTAGGAAGATTGGCCAATTTGATATTAATCTAGCCTTCTTTCAGGGAAGATTTTCTAAAATGGGGCATACTTATTTTTCTAAGTGTACTCGGCAACTCGTAATACCATTTTATGTTGCCATTGGAATTGCATTTCATGTGTCAGCAACGTTTTTAGGCGCCTTCGAGCGCAACTTTACTGATGGCTAATTTATTGTACGGTTTCACTGTAGTACAACCCGCTCGTTGCAAATACACAGTAAATTCATATTTAATTTAAGCAACTTTTCTGTGTAAACAGCAAAGAATGAATGAATGAATCCTTTTCTTTTTTTTTTTTTTTTGGGCAAAAGGCAACAGGAATCTCAAGCTACACAATCAACGCTAGCATCGCTGCGGGGTTTATACACAACAGCAGTAAAAATAAAAAAAGAACTCTGCTTTGGCTTGGCGTTTATGTGGCAGACATCACTGTACAGTGTAACCCACACGGCAAGTTCAAAAATTCATCATTGTTGGCGTTGCTGCATTGTTGCTTTGCTGTTGCTGTTGCTCTTCCCCACCCATCCCATCCCCCTCGTCCTGCAACAAGCCGCAAACGAAACTGACTGTTGCCCGGCAGCTACTTTTGGTATGAAATATTATAATTACAAGCGAATAGCCTAAGGCCAAGGAGGAGCAAGGAGAAGAGACAAGAAGGCAGGCAGGCAGGCAGGCAGGCAGACAGGCAGGCAGGCAAAAGCAGGCAGGAGAGCCAAATCCTAACCGAACCCAACCAAGTATGAGTATAGCCTGAGGCTCGCTCGCAACATGTTCGTGCAGCCGACTACGTTGTGTTTATGTATGCCGTCTGCGCTCTGCGCTCAGCTGCTGCTGCCGGCATTCCTGATAATTTAGATGCGTTTGCAGTGATAAGCCTTGAAACTGGTTCCATGCAGCAGCAGCATGTTTGATGCCAACCAGCGAACGTTTGAGTGACAGAGCACGCGAATGAGAGTGCGAGTGTGAGAGTGTCACAGACAGAGATAGCGCAGCAGCAACAACTGTTGTGCGTGGGTTGGTTGTTTGGTTGTTTGGTTGGCTGGTTGGCTGGTTGGTTGGCTGGTTGGTTGGTTAGCTGCTTGGAACAAAGACAAGCTGAGAGTGAATGCCGTTATTAATTGCAACTTAATTGCTCCTAGCTATTTATTAAGTTTTTGTTTAATTTATAAAGCGGCCATCTTTGTATAGACACACATGCATACAAATACATACACATATATACATATATATATTATTTGCATGTCCGTATTTGTTTTTGTATTTCTCTCGTTTTCGTTTCAATTTGCTGCACGTCAAGCACAAAAGAACTCACACACACACACACACACACACACACACAACAATGTATCGCATGTGTGTGTGTGTGTGTGTGCACGCTTTCCTCATTTTACATAGCTGTCAGTTTTATTGAAAATTAGCCTCCAGTTAATTTTGTATACCATTAAATTTATACATGTTGGGAGTCGCATCTCGCCCCTTTCTCCTTCATCTGCCCCACTCTCTCTCGCTCTCTCTTGTTGCCTTGGCTTTGGCTGGCGATCCCAAAAGTAATGCATGCAGATTATAACTTAAATATGAAATGTCACGCATTGACAGGCACTTTTGAAAAGTGTGCAACAACAACAACAGCAGCAGCAGCACCAACAACAAGTTTTACCCCTTCGGGGCAGTTGGCTCCACTCTGGCAGAGGCAGAGGCGGAGGCAGAGGTACAGCCATAGCCACAGTTCGAGTCCGAGTTCGAATCTGAGCCGTAGTCGGAGTCAGAGTCAAAGTCGGAGACACAGCATCACCAAAAGCACCAAAAGCCACCACATCGAGCAGAGCTGGCAACCACAAAAGGTGGCCAGAAACAAGTAACAGTAAGAGGAATGTATGCGTATGTTGTATACCCTGGAATCAAAAAATCTGTTAGGTTCACTGCATTTTTATACATTTGTTGCTCTTGAAATAATGACGTATAGTCGATACAATATTCTAAAAGACTTTTTTTAAAAAAATCTCACTGAACATTAATTTGATTATAATTTAATTTTATTTTTTTTATTCAATATATTCAATATTTTATTTAATAATATATAAAAGTTTTGAGTAAGAAACCCGTCTTTAATGAATAATGATAAATTAAATATATATAATAATAATAAATAAAATACCAATCTTAAAAGTGGCGCATTTCGAATGAAGCCACAAGAGTAAATATTATTTAAGTTATATTTTCACTTTATTTTCTTCAATTACCCTTTAGATTTTTATGCATTTCTCAACGCTTTCATTGCAGAGTATATTGAAAGTCGACTACATTTTATTATAGCTTACCCGCTTACAGTATTTGCTTTGAGGCAAAAGTATGCGCTTTGGGATGTGGTTGTTCGGGCAAGATATGATAAGGGTCATAAGATTATGACCATAGCCGAGGTGTGCAGTGTGCGGTGAGCAGGAGTTGGGTCTGGGCTGGGCTCATGTATATGAAAGTATATATATTTAATCTCGCAAAAGCCTTAGCTTACCCCCACCCAGCCACAATCGCAAACAAATTAGTCAAACCAGCTTAAACAGGTAGTTTTAAAGTTGCTTTGATTTAATGAGTTAAATTAAATTCTCAACTGGTTGAATACAGTGCATACTTGCAGAGCGTATTGAAAACCGTATCTCGAAGCGGAAAGTTATAGGGACATTGATAAAGCTTTGGTTTCTTCCGCAGAATAAGTCGATTGCTTTTTATTTGAGGAAAGTAGTAGCAAATCAGGCTTAGACCATTAACAAATCTGGCAGATAGAAAATACAATAAATAAAGGCTATATTCAGTTGGAGAAAATCTCGGTTTTACCTGGCGTATGAGCAACCCATTCTATGACTATGCGGATTTATCATATGGGTAAAGTTATTATAACCAATTAGCAAATAATAATTCTTTTCCTCGCTCTCTATATACTTGGGAGGCGTCAGTTCGTTATGCGAGTCATACCAGCTGTTCAAGGCAAACTCAATAAAATTGGGTAAATAAATATTATCCACGAAAAAACTGTTCACAGCAAAGTCCTTCGTTTCGCCCTTGAAAACTCTCTTATGATGCAGATCTCTGAGAACATCTTCTGTTTCATTGAAGGTACGAGCACAGTCCAGTTTCCGTTCGCAGTATTTGTGACGACGATTGGCCAGCTCAGCCAAACTATGATCCCAGTTGATGTAGAACAGATCACAGAGTTTCAATTTTAACGACAATCGATTGCGTAGTCCATTATGGCCATAGAGCAATAGTCTTCTTATCTTAATATTTTCCATCTCGTTCAGATCAAAGTGATACTCCAGTTCTGTACAATCCTCGGTACCAAAGAGACGACAGTCGTAATTCCCATCGCAGTTCAGTAAACAGTTCTCCTTCGGCATTATTAGCATTCGGTCAACTTCATCGATCTGCTGTGTTCTGACATTGTGGAAAACTAATGGTAGAAACCACCAGATCCACATTGTCTATATATATTTTGTATAATTTCCACTATGCTTAAAGTGTACTTTCGAATATAATATAGAAAATGTTTTTCCCAATTGATAGAGTCACCAGCACTTAACGTATTTCTCCTGCCTGCTTTAGAAATAAGAATTTAATTGGGGGTATTTTGGCATCGAATTAGGCTAATTAAGAAATGTTCCTTTAATAGTAGGCAGGACCTTCCCTCTTCTAAGTTCATATTTTCCAAACACAATTTATTGCTTACCTCGTCTTACAAAGAGCGTTAAAAAGAGTCTATCTAATTCATTATATATATATATATATTTTTTCAACTTTACTTGATTGCCTTGAAAATAACTAGCAGCAACAAAGAAAATGTTTGGAATTCCTGTTTAATTAGAATAGATTATTTATTATAATAATAATTATTAATAATTTAATGAATAAATTAATCTTAAGCCTTGCCACATAGCAAGTTTCAGCTTGGTTCTGCTCCAAATACTCGTGGAATAGGCGTTCCCGCAGACTGCCAACTTTAGCCCATTTCCCAGCACACTTAACGCTTTAGTTTGTTGGCTACTGTTTAATTGTAAAACTGGAAACGTTTTTCACACACTTCTTTTTCTTTTTCTCTTTCTTTGTTTTGCTTTTTTGAGTTTGCATTTGCTTTTATCATACCCTTGCGTAGGGTATTATTGCTTTGTTGAGAAATCTGTAATGCTTTGAAGGAGATAGGATAACGTATGGTATATATACTGATCAGTACGATGAGAGGCGTCCATATAGTCAAGTCTGTCTGTCCGTCTGTTTATATGGAAACTAGCCTCTCAGCTTTTCACCTAGGTACATGAAATATCCTTATTTTTTATTGTCGGATCAAACAACTGTATCCCATAGCTGCCCTAGAAAGGAACAATCGGTCTAAAAGTTCTTCTTTGGAAAATTGTTTTGTTATGTCCCTAACAAGTTAGCAGTAAGAGTGAATTTAACGAATGCTTTCCAATCTGCCAGATAAAACTGCTATATAATATAGGAACAATCGGTCAAAATAAACTTATTCTAGTCTTTAAGGGCATACAAGATTCGGTGCGTTGAGGACAGCCTTTCGCTGCTAGTAGCTGTTTTTTTTTTTTGGTGTGGCTTTTTGCTGTTGGCCGTTGACAGGTGCCTAAAATGCATTTGAACAATTTTTCACTGTGCGAATTTCTGCTCTAGATGTGTGCGTGTGTGTGTGTGTTGGTGTGTGTGCTTGTGTGTGTGCAACACATGTCTGCAAATTGCTTTACTAACTGACTGACTGACTGCGACTACTGACTGAATCGACAGTTTTTGGTTGTTGTTGTTGTTGTTGCTGCTGCCGCTGTTGTTGTTGTTGCTGTTGGCGGCACTTGGCTGCTGTTTGGTTTCTGTCTGCCAAAGTGTCGAGTGTGTGTGTGAGTGTGTGTGAGTGTGTATAACTGCATTAATGTGAGCTTATGCTTCGCCGAATCAGCCTCAGTCTACGATAGTGTTTCTTGCTGTTGTTGTTGTTGATGTAGTTGTTACTGTTGCAGTTGCTGTTGCCACTGCGGTTGCTGTTGCTGTTGCTGTTGTTATTGGCATAATATTACAGACATCACCATCATATCATTCTATATATATTTTGTATATATCTGTACACTGAGAAAAACCTTAATTCATTAAAGAAAGTGTTGAAAAGGCGAGACCATTGTTCTTATGGTGCCAATTCAAATTGAAAAAGGTAAATTTAAAATTAAAAATATATAAAAAAATATGTAAAAAAAAGAATACTGAAAAAGCAAATAATGAGCTGAGAAACTCAGGAGTAGGCTGGCTCTTCTTCATTTTTAGAATGCATATTTTCTCTGAGTGTATGTATAGGCTATAGCTGACGCTGCTCGCCAGTTGCCGTTTAACGCTACAATTAAACAAACAGCCGCGTGCAACATAAACACACACTTAAACACACACACACACACACACACTCGAGCGCACACAGGTGAAAATGATGCAAGCAACTTTATTGCCATATGGATAGCTGCTGCAGCTACAGCAACTCGTATGACGAACTGGCCACGGGACAGGGACAGGGATGGGATGGGAGGGGAGGGGAAGAAGAGCGAAAGGGGGTGAAGGGAAGGGTATCTGGGAGCTGTGTGGGGCATCCTGGGCGGCCTATTAAGTGATTTTAACACTTTGCGCATGAAAATTGCAAAAAGGCAACACCGTTGATAATTATCCCTTAATTGTTTAATGAGCAGCACTTGAGCAGCGACCGCGCTGCCAACTGAAGCTGCAGGATGCGTAAGCTTAATTAATGTCAATTTAATTACCTCAACACACACATGCATATGCATATGTGTATGTAAATCCTGGCAGTGTTAAGCTTACTTATGACGTGTTCGTTTTCCGCTTTCCCTGCAGTGCGTTCTCTCCGCCTTTAAACCTGGCTGTTGCACGCCTCAAATAAATGTTAATATTTAAACAAATATATTTAAAAATTGGTAAAAAAAACAAACCTGATTTTTTATGCTTATTTTAAAGTTTATCTTCAGCTTCTTTCCTAGAAGATTCTAAGCAAAATATACAAAAATTGGAGGGTCAATTCATCCAAAGGGAAATGGTTAGTAATTTTAAGTAAGAACAATTTCCAATTTCTTGATAAAATCTTTTTAGGATCCAATCCAGTTTCACTTCCGGTCACGAAAATTTTAGTTTTATGATCGGAAGCCTATGCTAAAGAAACTAAAAGTTAAGTAAAATCCCCAAATATTTATTTTCAACTAAGCCGCAAATATTAGTAACTCTTCAGGTTCAGTCGGATAACCGGCTTCCAACCTACCCTTTATTTAAAAACGGTCAACATCGATTAACTTGTGCTACACATACCAAAGTATTTCACACCCCTGGGTATAAAAAGATACATTTCTTCAGTTGTCTTGTTGCAAATCTGTCGAAATTTCCGTCAGTGACTCAGAATCTGGAGAGATTAAATTATTGGAAGCTTTATTTTCGAAAACATTAAAGGTTTCTAACTGCCAAAACAGTTTTCAGTATTAGCTAAATTAGTAACTGGGTTGGCTTTCGATTACCAAAGACCATTCTTGACCTCTAAAAAGTCTTTTCAAAATATTTCCCTTTAGACAGAGAGATTAGTCGAAAGTTTTATGTTGGCTCAAACTTAGAGAAGCATGTCTATGTCTCTATTAGCCATGTCCGTAAGTTATTTGGTTGTTTGGGCTGATTAATGTTCAGCTGCAAACGAGTTGAGTTGAGAACTTCGAGAACTGAGAACTGGGAACAACTTGGAGAACTTGGCCGAGACTTTAACGCTTTTCTCTGCGGTCACAGCCAAAGGCGATTATTATTGTTGTGTGAGTTGGACTATGATCTAATCTTGTTATGGCCATTGCCAGCAATGGACCAAAGAACCAATTCAATTATTTTGTCTATAATACCGCGTCATATTTATATCCATCTATCCATCTATATGGCTAGCTAGCTAGCTATCTATTTTTGTTGAGACAGAGACAAAGTATTACTTGTATATATAAAAGATAAATACACATATATAAATACTTATACATACATATATATTTATATATTTATATATATAAAATAGTGAATGTAATTTTATTCACATGTATGGCCTGAGGCCAATCCGTTTTGCCTCCTGGCCACAAATTGCACAGCGGCAGCAAGCAACCCCGGAACGAGAAGGCGGCACACCTCGCTGCCGCAGAGAGATCCCAGGCCAAAACCAGCTGGGAATATCTGTATATATATTATATATATACATACATACATATATATATATATATGTATAGAAATGTGTGTAGTATGCTATATTATATGGCAAGGCAGAGAGCGGGCAGAGAGTTGAAATCCATCATTGGCGCATGGCCGGCGGCAACATTTGGGTTGAAATATTATAATTACAAGCGAATGCCCTGGGGCCAAGGAGAGGTGAGGCTGAGCAGCAGCAACGTTGCGAGCGTTGCCATCGCGTGTCTGTCTGTCTGTCTGTCTCTCTGTCTGTTTGTCCGTCCGTTTCACAGTCTTTCCCTGTATCTCTATCTAACTGAGCTGAAGCTGCGGATATGGATACTTAGTTGCTGCCAATGTTGCTGCTGCTGCTGCTGCTGCTGCTGCTGCTGCTGCTGCCACCGCCTTGTTGTTGCTGGGTTGTTTGGTTGTTCGGTTGTTGCTTGGTTGTGTTTACGTTGTGGCTCATAATATGAGCGTTGCAGCAGCAGCAGCGACAGCAGCAGCTAGCTTGTTGCCTCAGGCTGACAGCATTGCTTACACTTCTCACAGTTGCAGCACGTTCGCTTGCAACATGTTGCATGCAACACCCCACATATCAATTCATGCCTTAAATACTGTCATTGTCCTTGCGTCTTGTTTCCTCTCTGTGCTAGTGTGCGTGCGTGTATCTGTGTGTGTTTAGTAATTTTTGTTGTGTTTGTGTGTTGTGTTTGTGTTGGTGTTGGTGTTGGTGTTTTGTTTGTACCGCTGACAACGCCACACGGAAAGCAGGTGAATAACACGAAATGCAATTTTTTTCTGTTTTTTTTTTGCCCATTTTGTGATATTCTTACACCAAACGCGTAGTAGCCAGCTAATATACCCTGTATGGAAAACTGAAGAGAGGTATCTATGCAATTATATGCTTCAAATAGTATTAGTAATATAGTAGCAAAAAAGAGTAGTAGATAGTAAAATGGAGTAGCTTTTAGTCTATTTAACTATTTTAACTTTTAGGCATTCTGTTATTATCTAAATTTTCCAGGAAAAATATACATTCCAGCCGGAAATTTTTGGGTAACAATTTTAGTTAACATTTTTGAATAATTTCTGCCTCCCAATATTTTTGTTCTCTGAGGTATTGGGCCTATTTATTCTAATATTTTCTTTCAGAACATTTTTGAAAGACAAGCTGGTGAGGCATACAAACATATCTGTGAGACTCAAAAGAATATTTGCGATTTACGAAGGTATCTGTAAGGCACACATATATATAATATTTATTGATATAAAAGTATATTAAGTATACAAAAGTATCTGAAAGATACAATAGCACATTAGATACTTATTAATATAATACTGAAGATTTTTGAGTCTCAATGAGAACAAGTTTGGAATATTAGACAATACTCCATACAATGCGACGAGGTATCTGTAAGTCGTGCAGCGCCTCTCGATTTGTTTGTGTTGGTAACTTGTTGCACTTGTGGGCGTGGCAATAAAAACAAAAACAATAGTTGCTTTTGGTGTTTGCACAAGTGTTGGAGCGGAGGCTCGCTGTGCAGCAAAAAAAAAAAAAAATAAAGTGATGCAAAATTAGACAACGACAAAAACCGAAATGAAAAAAAAAAGAAAAAAAACTTGTGGCAAGCACATGTTGCACAGCAGCTGCAGTTACCAAAATTACAGTGTATACTCGTGTGCATATAAAACATAATTTAAAAATAACAAAAAAACTTGGCATCCTTCGGACCGAGAGACACAGAGACTGAGACTGAGCCTATAATTATGTGCGAGTCTCTGTGGCAGTGCCACAATCACAGCTCATAATTGTCCCCAAAATGTTGCATGGTCGTCCGGCAGAGGTGGCTTCACCAGCAGCTGCCAGGTGACAAGTCCTCATTGGACGTAGTCATCGTACCCTCATTATATGCAAAAATGCCAAATGCGGCCTGCAGCTACTTAAGTTTAACTTATTTTTAACTTCCACATATAAATTTTTTCTCTTTTTTTTTTTGTTTTCAGCTGCCTTGGGGCATTCTTAGTTGCATGTTCGACGCAATCCTTTTCCGTTGAGCGCTCTGCAGCAGCAGCAGGAGCAGCAGCAGCAAATAAAGAAACTGGTCTCATTCATAACTGGAGGCGATTTTTGCATTTTGCATTATATTTCCCCCAGTCCTCAGATATCATTCCCATTCCCATTCCCATTCCCATTCCCATTTGCCATTTGCCATTCTGCTGCTGTGTCTCAGTCTCAGTCGCCGTCGCCGCCGCCGTCGCCGTCGCAGTCTCAGTTTGAGTATCGTTCTCTTTCTCTCTCTCTAGAATATCAACTGTCAGTTTTCGAGCTCAAAACGCCAGCGGGCTAGTTTGTAAATCATTAAAAATTATGCACACACACATGTCTGAGATGTGTGTGTGTGTGTGTGTGTGTATGTGTGTGTGATGTGTGTGTGTGTGTGTGATTCGAACAGTTTTGTGAGAAGTTTTAGTCACCAATGTCAATGGAAACTGGTTAGGAATTATGCAGCTTAATGGCAAATGTCACGCACGAGTAGCAAAATGATGAGCACTTTCCAGAAGTAGTTGGGAAATTGTTTCCATTTTCGACTTGAATTTCGGTCTCCAATTTTCAGTGCTTAGCTCGTGTAATTGTCATCATTTGATACCATTGAGCTTGTGGGGGCTACTCCCCCAATTTTCCATTGAGAAAATGTCATACTTCATCTTTGAGGGGAATTCCTTAAGTCAAGCTCTTTCAGCAGGTTGAGAATCAAACTAGAATTCTATAAAATATCTCAACAGGAAGTTGCTCCAATTAAACTTAAGGCAAACAGACAAGGATTGATGGTCTTGAATGCTGATAATAATATGGAAAATACACTTGTAACTGTATATAAGGCTTATACTATATTTCGGGATATCAGAAATTACTTCCAGCTGAAAGTTGACCCAATCTCAGTGTCACAAAAGTCCTCTTTAGGTAGGTTGAGCACCTCCCAAGACCTTGGGAAAGAATTCCCCAAAAACATCACATTTCTTCTCAGACTTTGAGATTTGACTAGACACTTGGCTTATTCACTTGGCTTATGACTGAATCATATAAAGAAAAGTGTTCTTTTTTGACTGACTTAACCCATTATCCTTAAGGACTTAATAAGACTTTGCTTTGAGAGTAGAAGAAGCAAAGAGTTAGTCTTATGGTTATATATGACTTATCATCAATATACGATAAAAA
This sequence comes from Drosophila repletoides, assembly GCA_018150835.1. Taxonomy (NCBI): domain Eukaryota; kingdom Metazoa; phylum Arthropoda; class Insecta; order Diptera; family Drosophilidae; genus Drosophila; species Drosophila repletoides. The sequence goes on from JAECWQ010000089.1 coordinate 15,171,226, forward strand.
ATTACTTTAAAAACTGAAAACAGTTTTGGAAAAAATGTTGAAATGTGAAATATGGCTTTATATTGTTGTTCTTTTTGTTTGTTTTTTTTTTCATCATTTTTTTTGTATTTTATTATTATTTTTTTATTTGTTGCTGCATTCAGTCGTGCGTTAAAAATTAAACGCGAATTTTTCAGGCCGCGTTGGCATCGCAAAAATGGCATCATTAAGTAAAACGCCTCCGGGCAGGCATTGTAAATTTTATGAGCCTTTTTTTGTGTCGTTAATAATACAACAAAAAAAAAAAGAAATAAAAAAAAAATATGCATATATATATACAAATACACACACAAAGAGAGAGGTGATGTTTGTGTGTGCTATATATAAATAATAATAATAATGATGCGTAAAAAAGTGCGGAAATTCTCCAACAACATATGTGGGCTTTCAGGCGAATCAGGCTCCATTTCACCATTTTCTGTTTTCTGTTTTCTGTTTGTGTTCCTGTTATTATATATTGATTAACACGCAAAATGCACAAACCAGCATGGAAAAACTACATCCTTGAATAAATATGCAGATGTGTATGCCCAGTGGGCGGTGGGCATGGCTGGGGGGACTGTGTGACTCTCCTTGGCAGTTTGAGACTACTTTAAAAAGCCATCAACAATTATTATTACCATGAGAGAGTGAAGTACATCTCGCTGATTTTGTACGCTCTCTTTCGTATGTTGCCCAGCTCTGCTCCTACTGTCGCTCCTCCTCCTTCGCCTGCTCCCTCTACACTCTTGCCTGCCCCTCCCCCTTTTGTGCCTTGCCGCCTGCAGCGTTCCAAACAATAAAGCATAAAGCGCGCCGCGCACATTTTGTCGAATTATTTTGTTGCCAGTTGCTGGCGGCTAACTGCAGCAAATTGGCTTGAAATATTGGTATTGCCATATGTATGAGCATTCCCCTTCCCCCAGTCCCTTTCCCCCTCTCCCCATCCCCATCCCCATCCCCTTCCGCTGTGTGTGTGCGTGAGCTTGTGATTAAAAAAATATTTAAAATGGCAAAACCCAAAGCGACGTCATCGCAGCACACAAAAAAAAAAAAACAGAAGAGAAGAGAAGAGAAAAAAGAAATGAAAGCCCGCTTCTCTGATATGTGTGTAAAGTTTTGCCCCGAAACGGAAACCAAAACTGAAAGAAGTAATAAATGAGAAACTTGTGCACTGATCGACTAGCGAGATGCTCTGTAAGCCGTGTTTTAAAATTGATTGGCGTCCCAAGAGGGTTGCTAACAAATAAGTCAAATTAGTAGAAAAGTTTAAGTTAAAAATGAAAGAATACTGAATAAATACCCTTTAAATTTGATTATACGAAAGTCGATACTTATATCTGTTTCCCCAATTCCTCAGAGAGTATATTTGAATCAATTTTCCATGCGTTTAATTTTAATTTTCAAAGCTCTTGTTCCAAAACAAGGTTCCGTCCTACCCATCGGACAATCCATTAATTTCACATATTAAGAGCATCGTATTGATCTCAAAGAAGAGAGAACATTTTGGTCTGCTAGAATTCGAACAGAATAAAGTTCAAACACCCAAAGTAGATGAGACAAAATTCAAAGAATTGAGCTTACTTTTATGCTTAGTATTCAATTCTGCAAGGAAACAATGTTATATCATAAATTACTGGGTATGAATTGAATGAGAGCAAAACATTCCCTCTGTTTGTTTCATACTCTCTGAAATTAATTAATCAAAAAAGTTCTGTGTACCGCTCAGAATATTGTTAGAGGGTATTACAATAAATGGACTGCTTCTTTATGGCACTACAGAGCAGCCTACTCTTCCTAGCAAAGCCAGGCAGAGGCACAATGAGTGAAATGAGCGATAAAATTGCAACAATTTCCACTGGCAACGTCGTCGTCAGCGCCAGCGTCAACGTCGGTGGCGGTGGCGGTGGCGGCGGCGGCGGCGACGTCGTCGTTGGCGTTAGTCGCTTGTGCCCCCGTTGCTCTGATAAAATATGAAAAATTGAAATGTCACTGGGCAGTGAACAATCATTGGAATCGTTCGCATTCACATATATTCACACATGTGTGTATGTATGTATGTGTGTGTATAGTAGTTGTTGCAAGTTGCAAGTTGCAACAATGGCCACTTGTATGCAAATAGCGCAATAATATGAAGTATGTACAAAATTAATTTCGCCTGCGGCCCAATTGCAGCTCGGTAACAATTGCCAATGAAAAATGATGTGACATAAATGCGTGTCAGCTGAAAGAGAGGGGTTTGAGGGAGGTTCGGGCTGCGAGTTGGGGTTGGGGTTGGGTTTGAACTGAAAGGGTTGTGGGTGGGTGGGTTTGTAGCAAAAAGTTGGCACTCATTTTAATTACAGCTGCCTAACTGCAGGCGAGCACTGCTCTCTCCCTCTCTCACACTCTCTTACACACTCTAAGTCTCTGTCGCACGCTCTTGCTGTTTTTGAAACATGCCTTGAGGCGTATTTATCACAAGTTTTTCTTTGCACAGCCTTCGGGCCACTACAAAATATTTCAGCTGCCCGACGACGACGTCGTCATCGTCTGGAACTGGAACTGGTTCGCCTGCGGCGTTGTTGGCAGCGATGTTGCTGCTGCTGCTGCTTCTTTTGCCAACGCGTCAAAGTCTCTGCGACGTTGGCGATGCCGATGCCGCTGCCGCTGCCACTGCCGCAGCCTCTGCTCCTGTTGCCGGTTGCCTATGCGCACAAAGTTTCATTTCGTTTGAGCCTCCCGGCGGCTACAGCAGCGTTCTATGCTTTGTCATTAACGCAAACACACATACGCAGAGAGAAAGGCACAGAAGGAGGAAGGGCAGAGGAGGAGGCAGAGCAGAAAACGCACATGCATACAGACAAACGGAACTTACAACTTCAGTGTCTGTGTGTGTGTGTGTGGCGTTGAAAAGTACATAAAGTAATTATGTTTAGCTATGTGTACATATATAAATTGCATTGATTACCCATCAGAACTGTCGCCATTTCACACGCAGCACGCAAGTCCAGTTACAAACTTAATTGCAGCAGCTTAGCTGCAACAGTAACAACAATAACGCTTAAACCGGAAATAGACTATTAAACGTTCACACGCAAATATACACACACACACACACACACACACACACCGCAGCAGTCATATGGTGGGAAAGTCAACAGCAACTAAACAAGCATCCTCTCTCTTTCTCTCTCTCCTGCTGCTGCTGCTGTCAGCTACTCTCTCCAAGGTCGCCATTTGCTGAAGACGTCGAACTCCACACAACTCGAACCGCTTGAGATCGAATACAACACGAGCTGCAACCGCCCAACCTGTTCTAGTCGAACATTTTAATAAGCTTATTGTTTACATTTGTAAATGTGTTTATCTAACAGCCAATAAGCAGATTTAATTTCTTTAAATAATTAATTCCATTTTTAAATATTTTTAATAGCTATTTATAGGATTTTTATATATTTTATTTTGTTAAATAACGCAGTTAAGCCAGTTAGTCTCTTGGTCGCCAGTTGGTCGAACATCCTTTACAGCCTGCATAGCCGCAGGCGCATGTTTTGGCTTGTAGCCAACAAGTTTGAGCATGAGTAAAAACCAGTTGGTTGGCGCGTTTCTTTTCAGTTCACAGCGAACACTCGACGCGAATGCAAGTCAGGTAAAAAGAGAATTGCGAGGCGCTTCATACAATTCTAGTAGGCAACAACTGCGGGCGCGACAATACACAACCGGAAACGGAAGTAAACATTTTAAGTGCTCGTGTGTTTGAGGCGCCATTTTGCAATTAGCAATGTGCTTCAATTAAAATATATTCAGACTCTCTAGAACCAAAACGCAAAACCGGAAATTAAATAGTGGTTAATAATAAAAAGTAATTAGAGCTGCAAAAGAAAACCAAATAAATCCAAAAACGTTGAAAATTTGTTATCTACGCGCGCAGTTTCATAAAAAGTAGTTAAAGTGCATTTCCTAAATATACCGACTTTTTTGTGAGTTCCATATTTGCATTGTATGTGTGTGTTTATATGTGTGGGAGCCTCTTTCAGTTACAGTTATATCTCAATCTCTCTATTTATCTCTGTTTTTCGCTCTCATTCTCTGTCTTCTCTAAGTAAATGTGTGCGTTGTGCTTAAGATGCAACAGTTTATTTTGATTTGGTTTCTCCTTAAAATTAGAAATTTATTATTATATTATATAAAAATATTCTTAAAAATTTAATTAAAAATATTTTAAATTTTTAACGTAAAATATTCGAAAAGCCCCAAGCAAGCTTTCATCTGAGATATTTCGTTTTCTGGGTCAAAATTATTATGCGGGCGTTCGAAACTATTTTTTAATGATCCGAGCTGAAAAACAACTTCAGGCTAACGAGTCATTCTGTATTGGTCTTAAAATAGAAGTTAATAATATTTATTAAGTTTATTTATGAGTTTAATATATTGATATAATCCAAGTAAATCATATAAATCCTGTATTTACCTTTTGTAGAACTCCATTTGTTGCATTGGATCAACGATCACCATTGACGGTGGAGTCCTCCTGCCCCAAACGGTGAGTAAACAAAACCATTAAAGCCAGAACAAAACACAGCAAAACACAGCAAAACACAACAAAACAAAACAGAACAAAAAAACAAACTCTGCTTATCTAAGCCAATAAATTAGTTCAAAAGAGAGAGAGAAGGAGAGAGAGAAAAGATTCTGTAATAAACGAATTTTGAACCCAGTTGCATGGCTATAGACAAAAACTCTTTCTCAATTTTTTTTCCCACTCGCTTGGGCCAAAATCGCCTGAGGGTCAACTGATTTTCGTCTCTCCCACATCTGCTGCCACATGCACATGCCAAGTCCAAGTCCAAGTCGGTGTCCCTCTCCTCCACCGTCTCCACCGTCTCCGCCTTCATCTCCAAGTCCGAGTTCGAGTCCGAAAATTGTGTGCCATAAACGCAGACTGTTTAAAATTTGATGCGCCTCAAGTGCTGCTGGGCCCGCCCGTCCCGCACCAAAGGAGAAATAAACAAAAGTACGAAAGAACAAAAAAAAAAAGAACCGAAAAAATAAAAATAAAAAATTTGTACCACGCCTCAAGCATTTTTGGACAAACTTAGCCGCCAGCTGAGTTATGTGTGTGTGTGTGTGTGTGTGTGTGTGTGTGTGTCTGTATGGAAGGGAAGGAGTCCAATGATGATGACGATGATGATGAGGACAAACCGAGAAGGAGAAGAAGAACGGGCGCATTATTTTTTCGTACCTTAAAGGCTATAAAATACGTTGGTCGCAGAAAGGCAGGGTAAAGGGAAACGGGTGGCGATTGACCAGTTGTTGTGATTGTGGCTCTCTCTTTCTCTCCCAAAAACAAAACAAAAAAAAAACTAAGCGACGGGTATGGCCAAAATGCCCGCCAGGCTAAGAGCCCACATACAAAAATACAACACTACAGAAAAAAAAAAAAATCTCAACGAATCGACGAAGTTTTCGAAGTCGCCGTGGCAAAGTTCAAAGCGTGTTGCATGCGCGCTGCAAAGGGAGCAGAGGCGAGCAGGCGACCTTCGCCGACGACAACTGCTATCAGCAGCTTCTCCCTCTTCCACTGTCTCTCTCTCTCCCTCTCTGTGGCAAGCAACTGGTTTTTTTGTGTTGCACGAAGGCGGGGTCCAAAGTCAAAGTCGTTGTGTTTGTTTGTTTGTTTGTTTGTGGCACAAAACGTAACACAGTCGCCGCTGTGTCTGCTGTCTGCTGTCTTCTGTCTGCCGACTGCTCTCCGCTGTCTGCCGTCTGCTGTCTGCAGTCTGGTGGCACCTCTAATTTGTTTTCAATTGGCAATTTGCGCAGAGTATTTAAAATACATTTCCAATTGGCAGTCACAAGTGATTTCCATTACAATCCAATAGTCAAAGGATTCATATGCAAATGGAAACAGTATGAGTTGCAGAGGAAAGGGAAATGCCAATGGAAATGGATCCATGCGCAATGCCCATTCAAAGCTGTTGCTGCTGCTGCTGTTGCTGCTGTTGCTGCTGCTGTTGCACACAAAAGCGCTTAACGCGCTGTGTTAATTAAGCTGCAACTCGGCATCATTACCAGCATCAACATTGGCAACACAGGCAATTGCCAGTCGACATTCAAAGGCCAACAAGCACAAGACTAACAACTAATCTAAACTCGACTCACAGATACTCTTTCTACACTCACAGCTACAGCTACAATCTTAGCGAATATATTTTGGATTAGGCTGTGGCTTAGTCTTGATTGAGATTTTATTTATGGAATGGCCTGAATAATTTCCAGATTTTTTAGAGCTAATAGCAATACGATTGAAAATAATATAAATTGTTAAAATTCTCTTTTAAAATATGGCAAATTTCTGATAGAATAGACTTTTGCTATGTGAAGAACTGTTCTAAAATTGTTCTAAAAAAGTGAATCTGCATTAAACAAATTTATTAAGTTTCCTTTAACCTTTTAACCCTTTTATTGAGAATTGTATAAAACTACTCGATTCAATCTTAAATTATGTTTATTAACACTGATTCAATCATTTTGAACTGGATTCAATCTTACCTAAAAATTAATTGCTTCAACGAAATGGAATCAATTTTATAATAATTAAGCAAAGCTGCCATACAATTCTTAATAAGAAACAGTCTATATCAGTTTGAGAATTTTAAAATATTCTTTATATATTTTTTATAGAACTGTTCTATGTTTCACCAGCAGCTCAAACTACCCCTTACGACAATTTATATACACAGTATAAGTAAAGAGGCAATTGATATTGCTGTTGCTGTTGCTGTTGCTTGGTGTTGCTTGGTGTTGCTGGTGCTGCAGCACCTGCTCCTGCATTTGTTTCACTTGTTGTCGATTTGCTTTGTGTTGCATCTGCTGCTTGTTGTTGCACTTGTTGTTCTGTTGCTGTTGTTGTAAGTGCTGTTATTGTAATATGCACACGCAAATTGCGCCAATTAGGAAATGCGCATTGCCTGCCAGTTGCCAGTTGCCAGTCGCCAGGAATTGGAAGAAAAAAACTCGAGCAGCAGCATTTTGCCAGTTGAATGGTTGCACTTGCAACTGCACTGCAACTGCCACTGCCACAGCGACTGCAACTGAGGCAATGTTTGAGCGCCATTCAACTGGAAGCAATGCCTTTAATTATTATGTACACCTGATTAGGCAGGTGAATGACTGCAATTTTTGATTGCTCAATTGGAAACGGAAACGGAAACAGCAAAGCCAAAGCATTCAATTGGTTTATCAATTTGTATATACATATTTATATATATATATGTATATATCAGCTTATCTATTTAGAAGCATATGTAATTGCTTTAGCCATGCACAACGTGGCGTATGCGCAATTTAATAGCTGAGCATCCTTCATGTTTGTTGCGCTCTTCGGTGACTTGCAATTCAATTTTTGCGAGGATTTAGCAATAAAAACAGTTGGCTAAGAGATATACATGCATATATATATATATATACTCCTTTGTTTTTTATATATGTATGCACATAAATATATATATATATCCTTATGTTTGTGTGTGTGTGTATGACTTTCTGTGTAATGTTTGCTCTGCAATGTGCCAGGCAGTCGCATGTTGCCAGCTATTCTCTATATAAAATCTACCATACTTCCAGTGGAGTACGCTGGGGATTACTTTTTCTTGGGGCCAAGACCCCTTCATAAAGCCGCATATATTTTCTTCTTATAATTTAAATTAAATATTAGAGCTTACATAGAAATGTTCCTAAAATTATTTCGCACTTCTATTTTATTATTTTCCTTGAAATATTTATGCTTCTCTTATGAAAAGATGGTTGGAAAAATGCTTAAAATCGGAAAACACTTTTCTTTCAAGTTAAGTAAATTATTTCTATTCAAGAAGTAGTATTTTTGTTAAAAATGGGTAAAATTTCCGAAATTCAGAACACTTTTTTAAGATCTTTTCTTTAAAATAATTAATTTAGTTGATAAACGAAATATTCTGATACAATTTCTTTAAAATATCTTTGTTTTTATTATTGTAATTTAAAAACAAAATAAAGCTCTCAAAAGAATATTTTTTCTTAATTTACTCAACGAGTCAAGGACTCAGCTTAATCTGATAAATTATGGATCAAATCTTACACTTAGTCCAATATATTTTTAATACGAAATTGACTTTTAAACTATTGAATATTTCACAATTGAAAATCTATTTTTACGGGGTTCATCCACAAAAGAAATGTTCTTGTACGCCACTGGGAGAGACTCCAACTTTCATCTTCTTCCACATTCAAGTGTGCCCGCTATACACCGCATCCATTCATCCTCTTCAGCTTTTGGCATATGCAGCGCAATCGTCGTTTTTATTTAATATTTTCTAATAAATTTTTCAAAGTTTATTTTTGAAAGCCTTGCAGCGTTTTAATATCTGCTACACTCGACTCGACTCGACTCCAACTCAACTTTTGCCACACACACACATATATCATATATATATATATATATTATATGTATATATATACATAAGTGTGTGTATGTGTAGCGCATATATTTGTACAATTTGGCACACACACTCACACACATACAGACATTCTGCAACTTTTGCTAGCCAATTTTCATAGGACTTGCGTCTGATTTCCCATATGCGCCGGCGACTCCTTGCAACAGCTGCTGCTGCTGCTGCGTCGACGTCGGCGGCAGCGGCAGCAGCGGCGGCTTCAGTTTTTCGTGGCCTTTTCTAACTTGCTGCTGGCTAATAAGAAGAAAAAAGAAGAAGCAGAACTTTTCTCTGTGTGTGTGTGTGTGCAGCAAACTGAGTGCTGCGTCCTGCGTCCTGCCTGTTGCCTGTTGCCGGTTTCTGCCTGATTCTGGCTTTGCTTTTAGCTTTTTCTGCCCAAAAAAAAAACTTTTTCATTTGCCTGCTCATCAGCGTTTTGATTTTGGCCGCCATCTCCAGTAGCCACGCCTCCGCCCAGCATCCCAGCCCATTGTGCAACTCCCCAGCTGCCAGTTTGCAGCTTCCACACGTCACTTGAGGCATTGGATTCTTCTTAAAGTGCCTCGCGGCCACTTTGTGTATGTGTGATTTGTGTGGGTGTGTGTGCGAGTGTGCGGGTGTGTGTGTGTTTGCAGTGAAGCATATGCGAGTACTTTGTGTTTGTCTTGGCAACATACACAAACCTGGCTACCCTGCCCCAACAGCTGCTCCAACTGCTGGCCCTTAACTACCTTTTTCTACTCTTTTTCGACCCCAACTCCATTCCAGCCAAGCCGCTTGAGTTGGCTTTTTGCTTGTCAAAAGTCACTTTAAATGCTTCATGCCACTTGGCTAATTGTTGCAACCGGCTGTTGCAACAGCGCGTTAAATCTGGCTTAAAAACCGCCAAGAACTTGGCTTGGCTCGGCTGTTGCAACTGCCGCCAGGATTTTTGGTGCCAGGAGAGGAGTTAACGCTGCGCCGCGAGCATTTCAAGATAAGGTTTTTGCCTCGACAAACTTTCCTTTCTGGCCATGGATTGGGTTTTGATTTCTTCCTTCTTGTTGCCAGTTTTTTTTGTTGTTTTTTTTTGTTTTTATGCGTTGTTTTATGCTGCCTCGGGGAGCAGCAACTTAGGTATGATATCTTTAAATGCAGACACATACACAGGGACTCGCATATGTAAGCCAAAACGGACACCCAACTTGGCTCGAACCAGAACCCAAAGTTTTCTGTGTTATGTAGAATGTGTGTGTATTGTTTTGGGGCAATATACTCCAGACCAGAAAGCAGAGACCAGGAAAACTGAGAGCTGAAGCTTCAGTCGTTGTTGGGTTTAGAATCGCCTTGTCGTGGTTGCTGCCAATGCTTCATGCTCTTTTGTTTTTGTTGTTGTTGCCTTCAGCGCTGCAAGGATAAATGAATGAGGAGGCACACTCACACACACCCACGCACACACAGGCAGGGGAGACAGAGAAATATACACGTGCAGCAGCCCTAGGAGTTGAGCCAGAACACAAACCCAAACCCAAACCCAATCTCCGAGCACCTTTAGTACTATATATGAGCTCAGTATAGCTGCTCCTGCTGCTTGGGTTTGTCTGCTTGCTGGCTTGGCTTGGTTAGGTTTCGGTTTTGGTTTTGGTTTCGTTTCGTATCCATCCATGATTTCCGCACTAATTCCAAACGATCGCCGCTGGCTAAGTCGAGCGTTTTGCCCTTTTTCGCCCCGACTGCAATGCGAGAAGAAACGGAGCGGAGCAGAGCAGCAGCAGGTGGTGCAGGAGGAGCAGGCTAAGGCAGCCCAGGACACGGTGTCTGGCTGGCCTTTGTGTGCGGAAGGTTGCCTGGCCGCAGGACATTTTGTAGGGGTTACATAGTCAGCGTCAGCGTCAACGTCAACGTCAACGTCAACGTCGTCGACGTCGTCGTCGTCGTCAACCTGTCTCTGCTGAGGTGTGTATCACTAGCACTAGCTCTGTGTTGATCTATGAGTGTATGTCTATACATATATATCTATATATATATATATATATATAAAGGGTATATATGTGTGTGTGTAGTTTAGCTCATTTCTTGGCTTTTGTTATCGCTTTTGTGTGGGTTTTTGGTTTAGGTTTGGGCCAAAAGGACTATAGCCAATTGCTGGAAAGGAGGCGGAGGGCAACAGAGACAGAGACAGAGAAAGAGTAATAGAAAGAGAGTCAGGGAGTAGCCTGAGGCTAATCTTGTCTATGCTATGGACTCAACAAAATTATGTGACCTGCAGGCAATGCAGGCAGAGCAGAGTAGAGCAGAGCAGAGCAGAGGAAAGCAGCTGCAATTCGATAGTTTTGACTGAAAATCTGAACAATGCCAACTAATAAGCTGTCTTTTCAGCTGTCCATCTCACTCACACTCACACTAACACGCACATCCTGTTAAAATACAACTCAATAATGGGCCAAAATGCCGTTCAGTGAAGAGTCAAGTGGAGCAGTTTGCTGAGCCAAGTTAATGGGCAATGCCATTAAAAGGCAAAGATGTCAGTCAGTCATGAGGAAGATTCCAGTTCCGAGTGGACCAGTTGCTAACTGGAGGTGGAAGGCGGAAGGTAGAAGGAGGAGGCGTATTATGGTAGCCACAACAACAGCAATAAAACCTGCCTCCCACTTGATATGCAAATGCAGCAGCTTGACAGGCTCAGGCACAGGCAGTGGGCAGTGGCAGAGGCAGTGGCAATGGCAGAGGAATAGGCCAAGACACAGGCTCAGCTCTTTTAGACAGCAACACAACAACAACAACAACAGCAACAACATTGGCAACAGCAACTCTTCAAAATTTCATGCTAAACTGAAGTGTAACCAAAGGCGCTGCGAACAACTCTTTCTCTCTTCGCTCTTCGCTCTTCTCTTGCCTTCTCTCTTTCTCACTCTCTCAGCCACTCTCCCTCTCCCTCTCGTACTTACTCGATTTGGCACTCTGTGCTGTCTATCTGCTGTTGGTCCCTGCTCGGGCGCATAGAAAAGATAACGCCTGAGGTGCTATTGGACTAGAATAGGTTGCAAAACTGCAGTGTATGCTTGTGCTTGTGCTTGTGCTTGTGCTTGTGATTGTGCTTGTACTTGTGCTTATATACAATACCGTTAACAGTGGGTGTGTGGCTGTGGCTGGCTATGGGTGTATATGTGGCTATAACTTGACTGCTGCACCTGTGCCAAGCCAACCTGGCTACAACCCGCCTTCCGACCCGGCTTGCAAGCTGCCTCAAGTGGACCGCAAAGCAATTGAAATTGAATTGTTTTGTGGCACAAACCTCGAGCACTCCTCTGCATATGTTGCTGCTGCTGCTGCTGCTGTTGTTGCTGCTGCTGTTGCTGCTGTTGTTGTTGTTGTTGTGGCATTTAAGCCGCATTCATTGGCCAGGTTTTATTGAGCGCATTGCTTACGCTTTTATAATTGTTGTAAATTAATAAAAATGTAAAAATTCAACTCGTCGCAGCTGCGCGAGCACAACCCCAGCAACAACAACAACAACAACAAGAACAACATGAAACCCACATGAGAATTTGCCCCCCAGCCATTTTCTTTAGCAAATTCTTTTTTTAACCCTATTTTTTTTTTGCTGTTGCAAGTATCGTCTCTTTGGCATTTTTTCGTCTCGAATGTGAATACGAATACGAATACGAATACGAATGTGAATACGAATACGAATGCGAATGCTCATGTAGTTAAAGTTAATCAAATCGTAATTACCAGCGCCATATAGCCACAGGGCTTAAAACATTTTAAAAAGCAAACTTGTTTAGTAAATACGACTGGGCAGCGGAGGAGGGCAATGGGAAGGGTGTACAGCGTTTTGGGGAGAGGAATTAACTGAATGCATCAACTGGCAATTGCGCTGTGGCCTAATGCGCATAAAAAATAAGAAAGAGCAGCTAGCTGCGGCATGCCAAACATTTAAATACCCTTTCACTTTGCTTGGGATATAGTCAAAGTTCGAAATTCTTAACAGCAAATAATTTCTTCGTTCTAGAACTCAATTTTCAAGCAATCGTTAGAATGGAAGCATAATAATATATCCATCGGATCTTTAAAATTAATTATCAGAAAATGGAATAGATTCTGAAATTTTAATCGGTTTTATTAGAGATATCTTAAAAAGCTTTATTCAATAACTTAGCTTAGTTTTAGATCTTCAAATTCTGAAAATGATTAGTCTGATTATTCTCCATTTCTTGGCATTATAATTAAGGTATTAGAACCTTTGATTATTTAGCTTTACTTAGATATTAGACCACTTTAAGGCGGCTATACGATATAGCTAACCGATCCGAGAAGCTCAAAAATAAACTCCGAAACAATTTTGATTTAACTGGCTTAAAGAATTGAGACGTTAGTTGGCATAGACAGACAGACAGCGGAATACGAGAGTGGCTTCAATATGCCTAACATTTTGACTTATTGCATGACAAAATCATGGAACCCTCTGCAAGGGTATCGTAAATAAAATATATCTTATGAGCGACCCCATGGGAATGACATGAAAATGGCAAAGGCAAAGGTAAAGGCACACCGCCTCGCCCCACCCGAAGCAACCAGCAGGTAGTTGATTGAGTTTTATTAATTTGTTGTCCATGACGACTGCTAATGATACGACAGTCCCACAGAGAAAAGGAGAGAAAAATTATGATTATGATGAGTTTGTATGGCGGATAGTGGAGCGAAGCGGCGAGTTTGTTGATGGCCGCTTAGTGTATTGGCTCAATTTACATTGCGTATACGTCATGTTGGTCACAGTTTGACATGTCATAATTAGCGTGCGTGATGCTTTGTGGGTTGCCTCTCGTTTACCGCTGCCGCTGCCCGTTGCCCGCTTGCCTCTCCCACTCTGCGGCTTGAATGTTGCATGGTGCCTCGCTTGCAACGCAGTTTGTTGCCATAACGATGCTCAAATCAACGTGATTTTCGTGTGAAAATCGAGGCGCATGCCCAGCGGTCAATTGGCTCTGGAGAGTCTGTCTGACCCCGTATATCCCCCCGCCCCCCGCGCTCCGTTTACCTCTTCCACCCATTTGGCGATTTTGTCTTGTCGTGGCTGAAACTGCAGCTGCAGGCATTGTTGGTGGGGGCGAGGGGTGTATCCAGGTCGGGCTATTGCTGGTGCTGTCGCTGTTGCTGTTGCTGTTGCTGTTGGTCCAACATAAGTGAGTTAAACGCAATGAAAAGCCAAATATTCCCACAGAATCATATGAAATACTTGCGTTATATACAAAAAAACAAAAACAAAAAAAAAAAAGACTCTCTTAACTACGATGTATAAGAGGCAAAGCCTTAAAGCGTTTTCTTCGTCTTTTTTTTCGGCATTTGCTTTGTTTGTCACGTTTCCTCCTCCATCTTCTGGCTATCTTTTGGCCCCTCCCCCTTCCTTCCCCCTGCTGCTGCTGCTGCCAGCTTGTAATGAAGCTGTAGTCAATTTTGTTGCTCAAATTGGTTCTCATGCGACGAGTGACTTACATAATGCTTCGGCATTAGCTCATCAACTTGTCAGTCTCTTCACTAATCTATTTTATTTACCATTCGGTTTTCTCTTTTCCTTTTTTTGGCTCTTGTAGGAAAAAATGCGATATGGATCGAGAGCGCGAAAGAGATGCAAAGGGCCTCGAGCCGCGCGATTTATCCTCCACGGGCCGCATCTATGCCCGCAGCGATATTAAAATCAGGTAAGACCCGCAGCTACATCCCAGAGCAGCGACAGGGTAGCAAGAGGATTCCCCTCGGAATTACAACTTTATACAGTGACAAATAGAATAGCAATATTTTATAATGCTAGGTTGAATCTCTCTCACGCTTCAAATATTTAATCTCCTTAGAATCCTCGATACCAAACAGTTTCCACTTGGCGCCTGTTCGGCTATACACTTCCTTCCCTCCGGATCAGATATTTTCTTGCTTTAATTCTGTCTGCGTCTTTTTTTTATATATTTGCTACCAATAAACTGAATTTTCTACCAATAAAAATAATATAGAATAGATAAATATATAAAACAGAGAGAGATGTATCCAATAGTAATAATATATAGATATATATCTCCTTGGAGTAATGCTCCAATTTAAAAAGAAAATTTTGTATTTAAGCCTTTGCTCTTAACCGTTTTGCATTTGTTGCCAATTTGTTCTGCCCCCGCAGCGCATCGCCTACCGTTTCGCCAACGATCTCAAATTCCTCATCGCCCACACCGACACCGCCCGCCAGCTCCTCAGTGACGCCGCTGGGTCTGCCTGGCGCAGCGGCAGCAGCAGCTGTGGCCGCTGCAGCAGCGGCTGCTGCTGGCGCCGGACCTGGAGGCGCCTCTGCCGGAGCCAGTTCCTATTTGCACAACCACAAGCCCATCTCTGGCATACCCTGTGTGGCAGCCGCATCACGGTATACAGCGCCCGTGCACATCGATGTAGGCGGCACAATTTATACCAGCTCCCTGGAGACTCTAACTAAATATCCGGAGTCGAAGCTAGCGAAACTATTCAATGGACAGATACCCATTGTGCTGGACTCACTGAAGCAGCATTATTTCATCGATCGAGATGGTGGCATGTTCCGTCATATACTGAACTTTATGAGAAATTCAAGACTATTGATTGCCGAAGATTTTCCCGACCTGGAGCTGCTCCTCGAGGAGGCCCGCTACTACGAAGTGGAGCGTAAGTAAATCCAACCCAATCCCTATTCAACCTCCCCCATTTCTAACTTTAACCTGTTGCTAATTTTGTATGCATATTTTGGCCTTTGGCAGCAATGATTAAGCAGCTGGAGAGTATGCGCAAGGAGCGTGTACGCAATGGCAACTATTTGGTGGCGCCACCCACACCGCCAGCACGTCATATTAAGACCAGCCCAAGGACTAGCGGTGCGCCAGAGTGCAATTATGAGGTAGTAGCCTTGCACATCTCACCGGATCTGGGCGAACGCATAATGCTATCGGCAGAACGTGCCCTACTCGACGAGCTCTTCCCGGAGGCCAACCAAGCAACGCAATCGAGTCGCAGCGGCGTCTCATGGAATCAGGGCGACTGGCGCCAAATCATACGATTTCCACTCAACGGCTATTGCAAGCTCAATTCGGTGCAGGTGCTGACGCGTCTCTTGAATGCCGGCTTCACCATTGAGGCAAGCACTGGCGGCGGCGTCGAGGGGCAACAGTTCTCCGAATATTTGCTGGTGCGTCGGGTTCCAATGTGATAGGTTCGTTCCTGGATGGGAACAGGTCAAAGTCGTCAACCTGCTCGATTGCGCACTGGGCATGGGCACTGTGTAATCGTAATCTATATGCGAGTTGCGCACTAATTGCAGCCCTGGGGACTTTTTTCGGGGATAGGGATTGGGGGGAATTTCGGGATTGGGATTGGGATTGGGTTTGGGTTTTGGGGGCGGCGAGTGGCTAGTGGCGGGCATTGTGTAGAGTTGTGTGTGTGTGTTTTCTGAATTCAAATGTTATTTAATGTTTATATCAATTAGATTTGATGACAGTCAAAAACACAGCACACACACACACACACGCACATCGTATCGTATATAGGAATATATATTGCAATACTTATGTATTCCTTAGTATTTTACTAAGAGAAGAGCCAGAAAAGAGAGAGACAAAGCGAGAGAGAGAGAGAGAGAGAAGAGCCCCCAGCACTGATTTGTTTTATGGCCTAAGTTTCGAGTGTTGCGTTAAGTCAATTTGTTTATTTAAGTACTTCATACAGTTATTATATAAATACTTTCGGTTATTTAATTGCATATACAACTAGCCAGACAGACAAAGTAATTGTCTCAAAGCAACTAACTTATAATATAATACGTAATCACAAATGAAAAACGAAACAAAGAAAACATAACTCAAAAGCAACTACGATAATTAACTAACTCACAGCAATAGTTTTGTAGTGCATATTTAAATTGATGTAATTGAACTTTTTATGAATGTAAACTATGGATTAACTTTTCAATATGCAGTATGCATACGCATACAAATACATATACATAAACATACATACATACATACATACATACATAGGTGCATACATGCCGACAAGCTCTACAAAATAGCATACACAAAATATGTGCAAAGAAAATTATAAATACTCAAAACTAAATCAAAATGAAAACAAAAAAAAATAATACAGTTTACGCCCACTTTTAGCAAAATGCATTAAATTGTCTAATTGCGTATTTCAAAATAAAAATATAGAAAACAAAAAACAATTGAAAATTTATGCGTTTGAATTTTTGTCTTCGTAACGGCTCAAGTACAGCGCCATCTACTCATTTGTTGAGTCTTACGGCGCCATCTAGCGTGAGTAAACAGCAAGACAGCTAGTTTAGTTCCGTTGACTGTCTACAGAGGGCGCTTGTTCAGTTGACTCAGAAGCTTGTTTTTTGTAGCACACTTTTAGGTCGAACCTCTTGAAGAAAATAACTGTAACTCGGCCAAACCCTTGCGGATATTGACAGGACCTGTTTCATTTGTATCGCAAGGACCAACTCTATCGACTGGCATCCAAGGATATAAAGGTCATCTAAGGATCATCGACTTGAAAAATTTCAGTCGAAATGTGCAGGAAAATCAATCAAAAAAACAAAATCCAGGATAACTCCAGAACGATAAGAACGATTTAAATGATAGCCCTAATGAATACTTACCGTTTGAGATGGGAATCGTCAGGATCGGCAAGGATATGGCCGAATTATAGCCATTTTTGTGTACACAGAAATGTCCTTTTTACTCAGCTCCTTTAAAGATTTTCGTCCTTTTCATTAAATATTCTAATCTAGCCTAACAGGGCCTACCTGCTGGCCAAAGAACATCTCGATCGTCCTTCAAATGGCTGAGTTATAGGCGATTTTCCATTTTCACGACATTTTTCCTATGCTACCACCTTAGAAAAATTACAAGTGATTTTTTGAAAAAAAAAAATAGCTGTAACTCGTTCGAATCCTTACAGATTTTTTCAGGACCTGTTGCGTTAGGATCGTCAGGGCCAACTCTATCGATTGGCATTCAAGGATATAGCGGTCATCTAAGGATCATCAACTTGAAAAATTTCGGTCGAAATGCGGAAGAAAAATGGATTGATAATGTTAATTAAGATTGCACTGTTAATATAACATTACTTTGTTTGCTGCAAAATTTTGGTCGCCGGTTGATTCTGTTAAAAATTCGCAGCTTGGCGAAGCCAAAATCGAAGATTTGTGAACAAAAGTAACAGGCGAACAGAATCATTAACAAGCTGAGGTTAATTTCAAATTTTTTCTGCCCAACCCTAAAAGTATGCAATACAAAAAATTATGTCAGTTAAATTTTTAAATAAATTGCTGGTTTGCTTGCGTTGTAAATTTGATATTAAAGAGGTCATAACTTACGTATATTCTTACGGATTTTAAAGCTACTCCCCGCCTTTTACTCATAAGGACCAACTCATTGTCTTGGAAAATTTTAGTAGAGATGTCAGGCTAAACACACAAGACCCAGGATAACTCAAGAAGTACAAGGACGATTTAAATGTCCTTTGGTCAGTCGGTAGCTCTAATGAACACATAACGTTTGAATGAGGACTCGTCAGGATCAGCAAGGATATTTTTCTGCATATAAATAAATCCTTTTTCCTCAGCTCCCATAGGATTTGCCTTGCTAGTTAAACAGTAAATAGTCAATTTGTGTTTATTGTTTAAAAATCGTTTTATTTACTCGTATATGCATATCTTTGCGTAGGTACACGTAAACTAACTGCAATTAAATTAAATTAATATATATATATTTAAAATTATATATTTATATATGCAAACTAGTGCAATCTACTTGTGTATAAGAAGTACACGTATAGATTAGTCATTAGCTGTAGGTGTATAAGTATTACAATTGTATTTGTATATGTATATTATTTACATATATCTTTGATCAATATATATTAGACTAAGTCTTAAATTAAGTTTCAGATTCAACCTTAATTGTGCCAACAAATATTCGAAATCTTTAGGAGAATTGCATAATCGATGCATGGCACGCTCGGGATTTTTTTTTGTTTGTTTGTTTGTTTCTTGAATTGAAATTTTGAAACTATGCCTAAAAATAATTACATAAGATCTGTGGCTATAATCAAATTCTACAATTTTTATCGTTCGAGTTATTTTTTTTTTTTTGATTTTGTTTTTTGTTCTCAAGCAAGTAAAGTATATAAAAAATATGATTCAATTAAAAACTATATCACAGCTGGAAACTAGACGCTAAAAAGCCTATAACTCTATATATTTATATATATATATATATATATGTAAGTATGTATATAAGAAATTGTTGGATACAACTGCGACAGTCCTCTACATGAACTAGAAATAACATTAGCTTAAAGTGCGCCCAACGCAATGCCTGAACAATTCCCAGGGATTTTGGGTAGTTCCATTGGACAATGCGCTGTAGACGTCTTAGAAATGCACTATCGGTGTTTTGTTCTCGTAATTACAAATGACAGGATCTCTATAAGTATATGCAAAGCTATAGATATAGATATAGACATAGATATATAGGGGATATACATGCTAGAGAGTAGTGAGCTGGCTAAGTACGCTATAGAATAATATCGGTAGTAATATACAGATCTATCCTAGGGGGTTGGCTGGCTTTATACAACTACAGGTGAATGGTTTTTGTGTTTTATCTATGATAACAGCATTCAAAGGCACACATCAGCAGCCGTTTTGCCGAGCAACTGCATCCACGACTGGCAACTGATATCTGGCATCTGGCATCTGGCAAAGGCACTTGGGTACTACGTGGCAAGATTTATCCAATTTTAGTTACATATTCTGGCAGTGTTTGAGCAGCAACTGTTGGCTATACTCTCGTCTCCGTATTGCGACTACGGAGCAACTGCAGCGGCTGCAGCTCTCGCTGTGTATCATTGTAGTACTCATGATCGGAGCTTGGCGTCTCGCTACCGTTCACCTTCACTTCCAAAGTGCTAGGCACACCAGCAACGGGTATGCCAATGGTTTGGGTGGGTATAGGCGCCTCTCCCGCGCTCAGTGCATTCAGCAAATACTCGGGATTATCCACGCTGACGGGCACCTATAAAAATGTGGAAGTTCTTTAGTACAATTCCACTTTTATTTAAGGGGCTTTTTATATAGAGACTTACCCCAATTACATCAATATAGCCCGTGGCTGCTGTGGCCATATTATTGTTAGGATTGTTGCTGTTATTATTGTTGTTGTTGCCATTAGCATTACTTTGACCCGTGGGCATTAGATAGTCGTCCTCATCCACTGGTAGATCGAGTCGTAGATTACCAACGCCCACTTCTCTTGCATTGGAATCGGTTTCATCATCGCCGCCTCCGCTGCTTGAGTTCTTGTTGCTGGGATCCTTGCAGTAGCGATTGAGTTTGGGTATCTCATCTGTACCATCTGTGCGATGGCTGGGTCCAGGCGCTGCCTTTGGCTGCAAATAATCATCCGCCTCGACCATGGGCTCTGTGAAATCTGATGTGGGCGCCAGCTTGCGTATGAGATCCTTTTCATCCTGGCTTGTATAGGCGGGCAGGCGTGTGAACTTATCACCGGGTATGGCCAGATATCGGCCGGGATCACGTGCGAACTCTGCAAAGACGTTGGTCAACTGCTTAAACGGTGGTCGCAAATCAGCATCCAGTTGCCAGCAGGAAAGCAGCGTGCAGTATATGTCCAGGGAGCAAATCTCTGGCTGCTCCAGTTTGAGACCCATTTCAATGAGATCAGGTATATCTTTGGCCAGTATATTTTCATGTGGTCGCTGGCCGAAGGTCAACAGCTCCCAGATGGTCACACCAAAGGCCCAGACGTCGGATTTGCTGGAGAAAACGCGATGTCTTATGCACTCCAGAGCCAACCATTTGATGGGCATCTTTCCACCCGCGGCCTTGTACTCATTCGAGTCCAAGCTGAGCAGCTTGGCCAAGCCAAAGTCCGTGATCTTGACCAGCGATGGCGTCTGTACCAGCACATTACGCGCTGCTAGATCGCGATGCACCAATCGGCGCTCCTCCAGATAGGACATGCCCTTTGCAATTTGAGTAGACCAGTTAAGCAGCGCCTTGGAGCCGATCTTGTCGCGGTTGTTGCGCACATAGTCTAGGAGGCAGCCCAAGGGCATGAGCTGGGTAATCAGCATCATTTGCGAGGACATACAGACGGCCAGAAGCTTTAGAAGATTGCCATGCTCAACGGTAGCCATTGCGTAAGCTTCGTTGAGGAATTCCTGGCTAGATTCAGCGCCTGATGTCTTCAGCAGTTCCTTGATGGCTACCGGGATCTTGACATTCTCTCCCTCTGGCACCCAGACGCCTTTGTATACACGACCGAAGGCGCCCATTCCCAGAACGCCACCCTTTCGCAATTCCGCATCCTTGACAATACGCAGCTTACTGAGATTGGCGCCAATGTTGGATGGACGCAAGGGTTCCGAGTCCTCACAGCCAAAGAATACCTTGGCAAGATCATCAGTTTCCTTCTTCTCCTGCTGCTTCTGCTTGCAAATGTAGATGACTACTCCCAGAATACAGAGAACGGATGCACAGATGGCCACAGATATGATGATTATCATGGTGAAATTTTGGCCGGCGGTCAACTTGGAGCCCCTAGGTGGACTGGACACACAGTGCGGCCCAATCAAATGCGATTGATAGTTGATATGCGGCACATCAGGCGGGCATTTCGAAGTGCAGTTAAACAAAGTCGAATTATCGTAGACCTCGCCCTCTGCAAAGAGCTTGAAGTTGCGGCAGGCCAAGCAATCCTCAGAGCCGGGACCAGTGCATCCTTTGCACTCCGGATGACACTCAAAGCACTCACGTTTCTCCTCATCCGCATAGTGATCCGCCGGGCACTCATCCTCACATTGTTCACGTCGCTTGTAGCCCGCACACTTGGAGCAAACCTGCTCATGGAAGCCGTAGTTGGAGCAGAGCTCACAGCGTGGATGACACTTGCGACAGATGGCCTTGCCGGCCAGAGGCTTCAGCGAACCCGGTTCATGTGGATGCACATATTCCCAGTAATAACCATCCGGACATTTATCATCCTTACGCAGGCAACGCTCCACGGTGGCATCAGCGTTAATAATGGCCAAACTACAAGTCTTGCAGCCCCCGTATCCAATGGTATTATTGGGCCCAGTACAGCCCTCGCAAGTCTCATGGCATTTACGACATGTGCCAAAGTCCGAGTATTTCTCCTCCGGGCAGACAGTGACGCAATGGTGCTCATCTCGCACATGGACGCATTCATCACAGTGCTCAGCGCCGGGTCCAGAGCAAGTTTTGCATTCTGGATGACATCTCTTGCAGGTCTTCTCGTCAAACTGATAGGTGCTGTGGGGCAAAGATTCAACGATTAGTTAGAGTCTAAGCCAGAGGAGAATTCTAAGGTAATACTTACTTGGAGACATTGCGACAGTCAGCGATACAGGTATCGTTATAGTTGAAGTTCTTGCAGTTCAGACACTGATTCGGTCCAGAGCCCCAGCAGCCGTCGCTGCTGCATTGATCTGAGCAAACCAAACCCAATTTGCCTAAAGAAACATAAGAAAGGAGAGTATTAGGTTTGGGTTAAGAGCAGAGAGTTTTTCTATATCTACTTACGGCACTCAGAAGTGTTAAGATTCTCATTGATGAACTGCTTCTGGTCGTTAGACTTCTGCACCATGGACCAACGAATATTGCCCACATAGCACAGATTGTTGTTATGCTGAATGACGATGCTGCCGGAGTTGATACGCTTCAGGTTACGCAGTTCCAGGCTCGTGAGGGATGACTTGACTATAGATAGTGCTGCAAAGTAGCTCTCCATCAGCTGGCGTCCATGTATCACCTCGAGATTACGGAAATAGGACAGATTCTTGAACTGAGGATGAACACCTTCAATATTCAGATAGCCAGTGATTTCTTTGACTGTAGAGAAGACTTCTAGCCGATCGGGATGCATGGGTATATAGCGTGGACCCAGTGTATAGTTGGGAAAGATATCCTGGTAACCAGAGAAAGTCTGATCTAACACGCGAATGTTGCCCTCAATAACGGTGCAGTTCTTGAATGAATCAATGTTGCCCGAATGTAGCACTGAAATGCCGGGACAGGTCTTTGGACAGGGTCCATTGCAGGCCACACACTCGCCATCCTTGGCCATCTTGTCGGAGGGGCAGCTGCGCACGCAGGCACCATTATCCTTCAACAAATGACCTGGGCACTCGCGGACACAAGTGGCACCATAGGCATACTTGCCCTCTGGATTCGCCTCCAGCTCATAGTTGGTTGGGTTATATTTACGCATGGGCGGGCACTCCTCCTTGCAAACGCCATCATCGAAGAAATTCTTGCACGCAATGCAATCCTTTTGCGTGGGTCCCGTGCAGCCGCCAGCGCAGAACAAGTGACAGCAGTCCCGAGGACCTGGTCCAAAGCAACGACCCTGGGCACACTGAGGTGCACAGGTGATTTTACTGAATTTCTGACAATTGTGGGGTCCCTCGCCCCAGCAGGCGTTCCGTTCGCATGATAAATCGCATTTGGGGCAGGTACGTTCCTCGGCCGTAAAGTTGTACGTGTAGTTGTAGTGGTCATTCACTCCAGAGAGAATCTCACGCCAAACAATGGAACGGGTGTGGCAGAGATTATAGTTATTGAAGAAACCCACCCAACCCTGCAATATGTCCCTCAGCTCAGGCATTTCCAGGGTATTCATTTTCGAGTATGTGGCAAACAGGGCATACTTCTCCTCATCGACAGTCAGACTGAACAGCGTGCGGCCGCGTATGATTTGAAGTCTGTAATGGGAACACAGGGACGAAAAGGGTACTTAGTACTAAGTCTTCCCCTAGAGAAACCCTTTGGATTTTACACCCAGTGTTGGATACTTACTTGGGGAATATCACTTTGGTAACATCGACATGACTGATCAGTATGTAGCCTGTTACCTCGCGTATGTTGGCCAAAAAGCTGAGATCCAGTGTGGAATCCTGCAGCCAAGTTAGCTCCAGATTTCCATCGACATAGGTGCAATTCGCGTAACGATCTCGCAGATTTCGATAATGATGTTCCCGATTCGAGGGGACAGACAGGCGACTCTTTGTGCCGATGCAAACTGTAAGCAGAAAATGAAAGAACGAATTAATTGAGGATTTCAGTTGAATTATAAGGGAAAGTAGAGGAAACAACTGTTTGTGTGGGCCGTATTTTTAAATTCGATACGTTGTCTGTCTAATTAGAGTCAGGTAGGTGTTGAATTATGTGCTACAGGTGAATGCAAATGCTAAGAAATTAAAATCATTTGAATTATCAACGGAAATAGCAGGCAAGACCGGGTAAGTTTGTTGCCTAAGTCTTTTGTATTATGCGCTCGGAAGCTATGAAAACAACTTAAACTGATATATACGTAGAGAAAGAGAGAGAGAGAGAGAGAGAGAGAGGAAAAAAACAACAACAAACAAACAGTGGGCGCAGTTCAGTTGGCGTTTTCAATAATTAGCAGCCCACGCAGTCTCAGACTCAGCGACAAAGTCAGCGACTAAAAACAGAGACTCAGACTGAGACAGAGACAAGCCCGACATTCGACGGTCGTTTGTCGATTGTCGCTGTTATCATTAGTCAGCGACCTGTTTTAGCTGGCAGAGCCTAAGCTGAGATGAGTACATCTTCCATTGATTTGCATGCAATGGTCTACTATTACTACTAGCTGCTGCTGCTGGGATTCTATGAAAAGGGCTTCAACGTGGGTCGTGGGTCGTGGTTCCCTCTGCAAAGCTGTGTGGGCCGCAAAAGTGTGCCATGTCGGAGTTATTATCGAGCTGGAGTCATAGAAGACATAGACACCCACTTTGTGAATGCCCACGGGCAATGACGGGCTACACCCACCCGTTTCTCAGCTAATTATCAAAAAAAATATAAAAAAAGGTTCCACAAACAAAACGAGAAAAAAATACATATAAAAAACGTTGGGCCATAAATATTGCGCATTTTATTGATTTCATTTCGTGGAAAGGCAAACAACAAATAAGCGTAATTATTAAGAAAGATTGCAAAAGAAATATGGCCAGAAATATTTTGTTTGTCGCCAAAAATGCGAAATTCTTAAGTTGCTTGGGAAACGTTGAAGAAGAAAGAACTAAATGCCTGCAGTTATGCGACGCATTGCATACCGCAGGCCCAAACTCAGAGAAGAGAAACAAAAGAAGAAAAAAACAAAATTCACGTATGTTTATAGCCATCTTCGGTTGGCCAAATGATTCAATACCCTTGCAAGAGGAATTCTTTCTTTTAAACATCTGAAAAGAATTTTTCTTGTTGCCGAATTTTTTCCATTTCAAATTTATGTGAAGGTATTTTTGGGAATGGAAATATTCAATAAATGGTTCCTAATAGACGAAATTTATTCAAAACGTTGGAAAGTAAGTTTAAAAACTTACGTTTTCTAATGATTATAAAATAAATATTTTGTTAGCTTTATAGCTATATTTATATTATTCTTGCCACAAAAAGAGGCAACTGTATTAAGTCTCTTGGACATTAACAAACGATCAATAATCTCTGTGCACACTTTGTCACAGAAGTATTATGCTTTTCCTGGAAGTGTATAAGCAAAGGTGAGGCTGCAGTTGACATTGCGACTTGGACTTGGGCGCTGGCTTGGCTTGGCTCCAGCCCCAACTCCAGCTACAGCTCCTGCTCCCGTTCCTGTCCCTCTTCTTTGCTTGGCGGACATTGATCAAAAGCGGCTGCTGGCAATCGAAGCGCAAAAATTTTCGTACAAATTCTTTAGCTTTGTTTTTGTCGTGGCTCTCTGGCAGTGGTTGGGGCCGTCGCTCCGGCTCTGATGATGCTGGCACGAAGTGGAGCCCGCTGGCCAGTTAAAACTTTCAGCTCTTCCATTTCTCATACTGAACACTGCGGCGAGTCGCACAGCGTCGCACAGCATCGCATCGCACGAAACCCTTTTCAAGGCAATGGGGCAGTTCGCGGTTTTATCGCGCACAATTTATCAGCAGCGTTTTTCATGTTGCTCCTTTTGACTGAAACTTAAGACACGAACGAGCCGATCAAAGTAGTAGAAGATGAAGATGGGGTAGGAGAGGTGGAAAGGAGACACAGGCAGGGGACAGATTCCTGTGAAATGTCTGCCTTGCTTGGCAATGTTGCATATGCGATTTTTCTTTTCTTTTCTTTGGGCTGTGGACACGCCCGCATGGCCTGCTGTGCGGCTGTGGCAAAAACGCTAATTTGTAATCCTTAGGCTAAGTGTCTCGACGCTAATGAGCGACTCTCTTGTGTGTCTCCCTCTCTTTCTTATACTATCTCTGGCTTTGTCTGGCATTAAATCAAAGTCATAATTCAAGCCATGTGCTCATTAAAACAAAAGACTTAGGCAACGAACTTGAGTTTGTACTTGAAGCGGCGCTATGCGTGATGGGAGGGGAGGAGCACGAATCATCTCTCACACATTGTATTGTTGTATTTGTTTATCGATTGTATTTGTTCAGCCATCAACAACACGACTCATCTTCAACTTCGCCCTCTGTTTGGCCCTCTCAAACGCTGCCTGACGCGCTGATTAATAGACCCAACCGCATTCCAAGCTCCAAGCTGACTTTCTAAATATATATTGTGTTTTCTTCTTCGATCTTTTTTTGCTGCTGCTGCTGCTGCGGCTGCTGTTACTGGAGAAAAGGCCACAGAGGCAAAGCGAGATGAAAGCACGACGCATATTTCGTGTGGCAAGGCTATAGAGACTGGCTCTTAATCGATTTGAATGCTGCACAACTGCATAGAATTTTAGCTTGGAAAAAAATAGAGATTTTGCCTAGCTACGACTATGTTTGGTTGAAAACCTCAGACTTCAGCGCAGACTCTGGACTCTCGAGTCACAATTCTCAGTTCTCAGTTTCAGTCTTGAGACTCGCTTAGCCGGTTCTACGTTGTTGCTGCTTGCTTGCTTGCTTGCTCACGTTTATGTGCCCCTCCTTCTGCTTCTCCGCCTTCTTCTTCATCTTCATCTTTTTCCCTCTGGCTTTCTGTTTGTGTGCGTGTGTGTGTGTGTGTGTGTGTGTGTATTTTCATTTCGTGGAAAAGATTTTTAACTCTCTGGCCGAACCATCTGGATTGCTGAGTTTGAGTTTTGCTGCCCATCGTTGTCCGTACCTTTGCCTGCGGCTGAGCAACAACAAGAACAACAACAAAACCATAGATTTTGTTGTAAAATAACAAAAGATTTAAAAGGGCATTAAGCATGCTTTGTTTTTTTACCTACATAAGCGTAGATTCTATGTTTGCTGCTTCCCCATCTCTCTCTCCTCCCTTCCCTCCGTCTGTCCACGCCCTTAGCCTCTCAGCTCGTATCAAATCGAAGTGGGCAGATTCCGATCAAAAATTATAAGGCGTCAGCCGTTATTGCCCCAAGCTGTTGCCACAAATTTGATCTGTTGCCAGCGTAGACAGCAGGCAGCAGCAGACAGCTGAAGTACATTGATCTCTTAACAAAATACTGCGGTGAAAGTTCGTCAGATATATCTATGGCTATCTGGCTATCTGGTTGTCTGCTTGTCTGGCTGTCTTTCTGTCTATATCCCCCAGTTGTCTATGTATGCAGATGCAACGTCAATTGCTGCGATTAGGTGTTGCAGATTAACTGTTTGTCTCAGTGTTTCTTTTTGTGTTTGAGTCGTTGCAACAGTGCTCAAAGTGTTGCTACCAACTTGCTGGTTGGCCCGAGACGACGCCACATAAATAATTCATAACTCTTTTGCGACAATTCAGTCGCGGCACGCGTCCAATTTACAATGAAATTGTGTAAAAGCGCTTAATAAATTCATTTGCGACTGGCCATTAAAAACACGCAGCTCATTACAAACCCCCCAACACCACGCGCCTCGCAATCTAAATCCCAAGACTGACCAACTCTGCCTCTACCTCTGCCTCTGCCTCAGTCTCTGCCTCTGCTGAAGGCTGCAAGTTTTGCGCTTGGTTACGTGCGCGGATTTTGCAAAAATTCTGCTCAATGCTTAAAGCAACGCGGCAACTTTCTTTCATAAGCTGCCAGTTGCCTGTTGCCAGTTGTTGTTGCCATTCGCTTTTGTTGTTGTTACTGTTGTTGTTGTTACTATTCTATGTCGTGGCGTCACGAAGACAAAGGCAAATAAGCGCAACGAGCTGAAGCAGCCGAGCTGCAAATCTTTTTGCAGAAAACGCCGCAAGCGCATCTTCAGCTTCGCATAACAAATTTGGCCAGAAAGTTGCCGAGAAGAAGAAAGAGGCAGGCAGGCGATCAGCCGCCACAACAAAGCACCAAAACTAAAGACCTTATGCCACAATGTTGCAGCAGCCAGCCACAAAACGTTGGCCCTGGCTTGAGGCTTGGGGTTTTTTCTTAATACCCTGCACCAATGGACTCAATGGTATGCTCAATTTGGGCAAATCAGAAGGTAGAAGAAGGCTTCTAAGTCAACTTAACTTGAATGCGTCTCTAAGAGAGCCAAGCGCCATGCTGTATACAGCTTTTTGTTACTGGGTATTTCCTAGTCGTGCATATTCAACTTGGAGCATTCTGACTTGTTTAGCTTTTGGGTTTGGTTTATTCGTTGTGCGCCCATTTCGTGTTCGATGCGCGTTCATTTAGTTTGTGTACAACACAATTGGGCGCAGGTCGTGCCTCACGACAACTACAACTGCAGCAACAACGACAACAACAACAGCAACAACACTGGAAGATGAGGCAGCAGCAACAGCAACAACAACAAGTTGAGTACAGCTACAGCTGAACAATGCGCCTGCCATTAGATAAGCCTGTGATTGCGCTTTGTGCAAAGTCCAAGCTGCCAGCAAGCTGCAGCCCCACTGCAGCTCCAACCCTGGAGAACCAGCAGCTGGTTTAATGAGCACGCCCTGGCGCCATTTTTGGTGCCTGTTCAATTCTGGCTATAAGCATTTTCGTTAACTCAACAATTCAGCTATTTTTAGGCATAGAACTAAGCGAACAGCCAACAACCAGCAACAACTAACAACAATACGTGGGCCGCAACCGAAGCTGCGGAAGCTGCTGCTGCTGCTGCTGCTGCTGCCGCTGCAAGTTTCGAAATCGAAACGCCCACATGGGAAGACAAGCAAACAGACTCTGAGCAGAGTGTGGAGCTCAGCTTTAGGTTTAGGGTGGACCGCAAACTCTACTCCTCACATCATCATAATTGAGAGTGCAAATATTGGCATAGTTTTTAAGCCAAAAGCAAATTTGTATAGCAAAGTTTTTTTTTAAGTCTTTTTTTATGTTTTCGAATTGCGTTTTTGCTTAAAGTTTTTGAATGGTTTAGAAATTAAGTTGGTATAATTTTAAATAAAAGAGAATTCACCATTTTTTATAGGAAATTTTAAATTATACGAAAGGTTTTACTGGCTCAGGCACTGAGACAAGGCTTATACTTCCGTAGGAATTCACAATAAAAATATTCAGTTACTTGGGTTCCCTTAAAGCCAAAGGTTAATTTAAAAGCACAGCTCTTCAGAACTAATTTGGGTTTTCTTAGTTATAAAATTTCTAAACAAATTGGAATACACTTTTCAGATATTCCTTTTTATTTTAAAGCTATTTTTCATATGAGCTGGATTTAACTTTGTAATGGATTAATCCCAGAAAAGATTAGAAACTTCTGTATAATTATTATGAAAAATGTAAAGCTTTTTGGAACTCTGAGATAGCCTTTCGAAAGCTTTAATCGCCCGAAAAAAAGCCCAGGCTCAAAAGTTGTAAAGAAAAAGTGTCGTAAAATGTAAATACAAGCGAGTGTGTGTGTGTGTAGAGAGAGAGAGAGAGAAAAAGAAAAGAGAGCTAGTATTACAATAAAGAAGAAGAAAAAGAGAGTGAGTAATTGAAAGAGAGAGAGAGAGCTACGCTGCGCAGTCGCAGCAGCCGCTGCAGCAATTCTTGCAACTGCGCGCTTTGTATAGATATATCCACAGGCCGTACAAGTGTGTGTGGGTTTAGAAAACCAGTATTTTATAAAGACTGGGTACTGGATACTATACGTATATATACATAAAGTTGCTTGGCTAAAACTAAATGCAACAGCAACAACAACAACAACAACAGGAGAGGCAGAAACTGGCCTTAAAGTTCAACAGCTGAATAAAACTGGCAACTGCTGGCAACTGGCGATTTGCAGTGCGGTGCTGTAAGATTTCTTTATATGATGTCTTAATCAGGAATTATAGAAAAGCTATGCAAACTAAGCAGCACACAGACACACACGCACACACACACACACACACACACATGCAGAGAGATTGCTGCAGTGAGCGCGCGTGCCTGACGCTGTAATTAGCCGGAGCTTACACCATTTTTACGAGTGTGTTGGTAAAAAAAAAAACTCACTGGATGCTGTTTTTATTGTTGCTGTGTATTTGTGTGGCTCCACAGTTTGGCCAGGCACACTATGGAATGTGGTTTTTCAAGCGCTAACACACACACACAGACAGCTATAGCTACAGGCAAAAGCTGGCTCAGGAGGCCTTTCAGTTCGGTACATTTCAGAATAGGCGCAAAGCCTATCAAAACTTGGCCAAAAGGCCTAAAAAAGAAACCAATAAATAGAAAAACTACGTTTAAGCTTGAGTGACTTAAAAGAATATTATTTACAGCTCTACAGCTATGACTAATGCTGTAAAGCACTCTGCAAAGCTATAAATTTCACTCCAGATACTTTTAGATAGCTGAAATTGGTTAGATATTTGTGTTGTAGTTCCCTTAAATTTAATATACCCTGAGTAATGAGCTTTTTAAAAGCGGAAACTTATATTAAATTCAATTTATGGCATTCTTAGTACAATCTTAAGGTGTAAGCAGTTTTTTTCTGATATTATTTTATAGTTTTTTTATACCCTCTATGAAGGCTTGTCATGCAATGTGTCATCTCCGACGTCTTCTTTCGAATACTTTTCTGAAACTTACAAGTTAAATACAAAGTTATATCTGAAATAGGAACAATCTATCTAATTAAATAAATTTGAGAACAATTTTCTAATAGTTATTCCAGCCTTCAAGAGCATTTAAGCTTCGGTGCACTGAAGACAGCCTTTTCTTAGTAGTTACTATTATAATTCTTAGCTTTATTTTTAGCTTTTTTATCTCAATATTTTCCCATAGACAACAAATATTGAAGAAAGCCCCAAAGCTTTTTATGCAATTTTCGAGAGGAGCTTGAATATTTCTGTTTAAGTGGAAATATTTGCCAGTTCTCTTTCTGGAACAATAGTTGCGATTGTTTGCCTGCTAGTTCCACTGTTGGTCTCCGTGTCAATTGAGTTTTTACCCGTTTTTAGAGCCGCACGTGCATACCCTGGCATTTATTTGCATATTTGTTGCAGCTGTGCTTATTTACAGCCACGACATGTCATAAAATCCCAAACAACTTTGACTGAAGGCGACTTTGTTGTGGTGCAAAATATCTATAATATGTATATATATACAGCGCCGGCTGTGAGTCCCTAGGGAAAGGGTACCCAGCAAGTCTTATCAGCATATTATGTATTAATGACCGATTTCTTATCTACATAAATCCATATCCGTTCAGAAGAATATCTCTAAGCGTTCTGCCAAGTTCGAGTACGAATAATATGGCCATATCCATTAGCATGGGGTAATTGTTAGCCCCCCAGTTGCTATCTAAATATTTGAACAATTGCGAATGGGGCTACATTTATTAATTTGCAGCTACGATATTCACTGAATATCGACAACTGCTGGCCTCCAGGGGGTGGGTGGGGTGTTCCCAGGGGCGGGTCTAGGTAACAGAAAGTGTTACCCATATTTGCTCGCCAAATGCAAATATTTGCCTCAAACAAAAGATACGTACAAAACATTTTTTCTTCTCTTTTTTTTCAGTTCAAATGAACGCGCAATAATAATTTTTTTATTTATTAATTTTCGGTCGAATCGCAAACAAACTTTTTTCAGATTCTCTTGAATTAAATTAAGATACGAAAATATTTCATAAGCCAACAGAGGTGAATTCTCTACAGTAGAGGAAGAAGATAAGATAACTCTGATTGCTCTGGAATTGCCAATAATTCGATAAAATATAACAATTAAACCAAATATTAACTTTAACTGATTTCAAAGTTAATTATAAAAATTCCGAGGTAAACAAAAAAGATTAAAAATTAAAGATTTTCTACATTTCTTTTGGATTAAATTAAATTCATAAGGTTTTGTATGGATATAAATTATATATCTTTAGAATATAAAGTGTTCTAACTGAAAAATATATATATATTTATATATATCAAAAAATATAAAATTCACGCCTGAAAAGCATAAATTTATTTCTATTTTATAGCCATATTTATATATTGGTCTGCCTTCGACTGTGCGATAATTTTAGTCCAACAACTTTTACATTTGACATAGAAAAAACAGCCAAATAAAATGCATGACATCCATTTTTTAGCCACATTTTAATAGCCCTTTCTCAGTCGTGCTTATTGAACTGCCCGCGAGTGTACGCTTTAGGGGCATTTCTCGTTAATTTTCGAGCCGAGGCGAAAAGCAAATGCGATATTCGCGATACTTGCGATGTCAACAAATTAAACCGCCATTTTAGCTGGAAATTGTGTCGCTTGCTGTTGTTGCTGACAAAGAGAAATGGAAAATCAGCTTGAAAGTGCAGCAGCTAAAAAACAGTAGAAGAAAATAAAAAAAGAAACAGAGTTTCGAGTCGAATTGACATTACGAAATGCACACAAACAGTAGAAGAATTCTTACAGAGGTTTTTTCTTTTTTGTTGTATTTGCTGAACGATTTGATAATAAAACAATAATAAGTTAAAGCGTTAAATAGGCGAGCGCCCGAGTCAAGAGGTCCCAAGGCCCAAGGCCCCAGCACCGGCCAACCGGGCAGGTAAATATAAAGGTAAGTGCCAACAATACAGCCCAAAAAGCGAGACCCAAATTGAAACTAAAACCAAAACCAAAACCAAATATGTTGCACTGCACCACCACCAGCAGATAAGATAAGCGGCTGCATATCAAATATACAGACACAGATACAGATACAGATACAGATACAGATAGGAGGCAACGCCAAGCGTTGGACTTGGACGCATGCAGTCGCAGTAAAAGTTTATAGAGTATTTTGGGGTATTTTATTCGGGGCAAATGTCTTGATATGATTATGATATATGAGCACGCAAATCTACATAAACATCACCAGAAGAACAACATGATGGATGCTCTGCTCAGGTGTGCGACGTCTGAGAGGGAGACAGAGAGTGAGAGAAACCCCCTTCGGAACAGGTTCTGTTCAGAGGTCGTTATTCAACTGGAAAAAATGATCGAAAATAAGTGAATATTTACAGCAAAAGCAGAAAAAGCCATTAAACCTAGACATATTATTAATTAAAAGAATTAAACTGTATAAAATATTTCCAGGAATTGAAGCGAGTGCGTCATCTAAATTGTTTTCTTCTTCTTTTGAATTCCGAACTTATAATTACAATAAATCATAAAGTATATAGTAATTAGTCATACTTTTAGCTTTATCTGTTCAGAATAACAACCAATTAAGGATTTAAATGCATTATTTTATTTTTCCCTCTGAGAACTGTTTGAAAAATTTATTTTAAATTCAGTCATAACTCAATTTTACGGGCAATTAATCGATTAATTTGGATATTCGAAATGTAGCTTCGATTTTAAGGTGGTTGCATTGGAAATGGAGATTGTAAAGTCTGGAAAACTATAATTTCCCTTGGCTTAAATATATAGAGTATTATTTGCAGATATATTCAGTTTAAACTCTTCTCATAACTCTTTATTTTTAGAGATATTAAAGGATCTTTTTTAGATTGTTTTGGAAGCTCTTTCTGAAAAGATTCGTGAGCTTCTTATCCTTGTTTTATTTATTCCTGAACCTCTCTCAATCTTTTAAGATCGAGGTATTTCTTTGGGGTATCATGAACCGCATAGCTTGATCATCCTGAACCGGTTAAAAAGCCGCATAGCTCTATTTTAGTGATAAGAATATTGATCTTAAAGCTGCTTTAGATCATTCATAATCAAGTGAAGTATTTGATGATGGTTTCAAAATGATCGCCGCATAGCCATAATTTCAGTTAAGAGGATGACTTACTTTTGCCCTTGGGAAATGTGTCCTTGTTATTATCGCCAACAACACCGCCGCTGGCCATGATGGCAGCGTTGCCAGCTGCCGCTGCAGCGGCTGCTCCTGCTGAACGATCGTGTCCACCACCGCCGCCACGATTCCGACCACGACCCGCATTATTGCGATAGACATCCTGATGGCGCTGCTTATTCTGATTATTCTGGCGGGCATAGCGATCCCGGGCCGCCGAAGCGGGCCAGACGCAGATGCAGTGGGCCAAAAGGAGCAGCAGCAGAGGCAGGCCAAGACCATTGCCGTTGCCGCTGCCGCGACGCCGAAACAATTTAAAAATGCGCATCTTTTGTTTACCCAAACTGAGCTCAGTTAAAGGTTAAATTAAGAGCGTGACGTCATGAGTGAGTCTTTAGCTAAGCTTTAATAATTTAATTTAAACTTTAACTTTAAGCAAGATTTCAGCTGCGTTTGTCAAACTTTTTTGAAGCTGTTTGCGCGTGTTGTTTTTCGCTTTGTCAGCTCGGAAATAAAATATAAAAGAAACGGCAATTTTTTTGCTACGTTTTTGCGTGCCAAAAAGACAACTTTTTGAGCTCTTTCACTGCGTTGTGTTGTTGTTGTTGTTTGTTGTTGGTGTTGTTGTCGTTGCAATTGGTGTGTTGGTATTTATATTTGTGGCTTTATTGTTGTTGCTGTTGCTGTTGCTGTTGCTGTTGTAGGAACCAGTTTCACATTACGAAGGCTTTGTTGTTGTTGTTGTTTTTTATGTTTTTGCTTTGGCTTTTCTCAGTTCTCTTTTTTTTTCGAGTTCGACTCGCGCAGCTTTTCTTCTTCTTCTTCTTATTTTTGCTTTTATTTCTTTTTTGAGGTTAGGGCGCGCAGGCGCAGCTTTTAATAGCCGACTGCAGTGCTACATTTGTTGTTGTTGCTGTTGTTGTTGTTGTTGTTGTTAGAAACAACATTTTGTTACACACACACGCGCATATTTCTATTTAGACGAGACGACACACATACAGAGAGCCAGCTGCACTCGTTCCTGTCTCGCCAATTAGCAAAGAAATCACAAAAAAAATAATTATAATATTTTTCTATATATATATTTCTCTCTTCGCACTCGTCTTAGCCACACTTGCTAAACAACGGCTCACAGACTCACAGACTGAAACTGGACTTTATTTTTTGGCTTTAAGTATTACGATTCGTTTAGCACTAAATTAGCGGCAGGGCGAGAGCTACGTTACGATGATTACGAGCGACGGGCGGGGGGAGCGGGCGGGCATACAATATGATCGTGTTCCGAGTAATTTCGATCCTGCACACAACTCAACACGACACGACTCGACTCTGCACTCTGCACTCTTCACTCTTCGTTCGGGGCGATTCGCGTCTGCGCAGCGTCACGTTGAATTCGAAACTGAAGCCGAAAACAAACGTCGCGCAATGCACAGCGCTCAGCACACCAACACACACGCACAACACAGCTCACACACAGCTCACACACAGCACACACACAAGCAGCGCGTACTCACGGCGAGTTTTAAGAGCGAAACGTAGTAGTCAAAAGAATACAGGTAAACGTCGCGTCGCTGCCGCCGTCGCCGTCGCTGTCGCTGTTGGTAAAAGGTGAGCGGCGAAGATCTCTAAGCGAAGATCAGGCCAAAAATAAAACTAAAGCAAAGCAAAGCAAAGCAAGGCAAAGCAAAGAAAATGCTGCCTGTTGCTTGTTGCCTGTTGCTTGTGCAGCTGCACAATAGATCTAAAGACAGCAACAGATACAGATACCCACACACACACACACACACACACACACACAGATACTAATGCATAAGCACAGATACAGATACAGATACAGATACAGACAGTTAGACTGGCAGGAGGCATTACATATAGAAATATACGTACAGAGCCACTGCAGGCACAGGTAAAACCAAAATGCTACGTAAGGCACTTTTTAAAAAGTCAGCGTAATATGAAACTATGAGAATTATGTTCCCTCTACAATAGCTACGGAATACCCTACGTTCTTAAGTCGAGCCTATAAATAGTTCTATAATTCGGAAAACTTAAGATTGCAGTCAAAAGGAAGGGAGCTAGTGTGATTCGGTTTCGGACTGAGTTGTTTTCTGAATCGAGAGAGATATCATATATAATATACAAGATAATCGTGAAACACAAAAAAAGATTTAATAATTGTAATATAATTATATATGTATATCAATTCATTACTATAAAGTTCAATTCTTCAGTTTTTTTTACCAATAAAAAAGTTATCCAAAAAAGCTTCAAGAGTTCAGTTTTTTTGTAGCTGTAGCTCAAAACAATTCAACACCGAATAGGTTCGGAACTGCTTTGGTTCGAACCGGTTTATAGAGCCGAATATCACTCAAATTTAAAGTAAGAATTTAAAGCAGTCCAGGATATTCAATTTAGATTATTAATAATTAAAATGAAAAGCATCCTTTATATTTTAAAAAGGACTCTCAGAAAACGCTAGCAATACTTAAAACAAAATTGTTAAGCCCATTTTTTTGTTATAGTTAGCTGGATTAAGCTACATTCCATTTAAATATTAATGGCCATTTGAATGTAATATGACAATCGTAAGGAAAAGACATCCTTTTCAGCAGGAGTTAACTGCGCTCCTTATCGATAACAGCTATTGAGAATCTAATCCGCTCTTGACTTTCCTTTTGACAGCTGTGCGGTGTGCGGTGTGCGCCTGTTGCAGCGGCTCAGCGTATTCGTTGCGAACACGAGCAAAACACATACAGGTAAATTTCAGGTATTATTGTGTATGTACCGAAATTCATAGCTGCTGCTGCTGCTGCTTCTTCCTCGTCTTCTTCTTCGTCGCCTGCTTATGCTTCTTCTTTTCCCTACGTATGCGGCGAATTCGAGACGACGAGGCAAAGGCATTTAAACAGTTGTTCAGGTAAGCGCAAGCTCTCTCTCTCTCCTCCTTCTCTCTCACCTGTGGCTCTCTTTTCAATGTGTATGTGTGTGTGTGTGAGTTGTTGGCCTGGGCAAATGCTGCCTTATAAGCACTCAAGTTCGCCGCTTGATTTAAACGTGTGTGCGTCTGTGTGTGTGTGTGGTGTGTGTGTGGCGTGTGTGTGGCTGATCTGCGTGGGCCTTCAATATCTACGGCGCTTTGGCTTTTGTCTTTTGGCCAAAAGATTTGTAGAAACGTTGTCAAACGTTGTGTTATGGCCAAGATTTGCGAGACGAGAGAAAAAACAACTGCTATTCTCACCTGTTGGCGGCGGGGTATTTACGCCAGGACTCAGGTAAAATCAGGCGAGAGAGGGACGTAACAATAGACGCAACACGAAAAGCGCATCCAGCTGCAGCAGCATCTCAAAAAAACAACAACAAAAAGAAGAAAATCCCGTATCCCACGCTGCGAACTCAAGAGGCGTTCCATTGTCTTAGACAGCGCGCATTGTTTTGTTTTTTTCCTTTTCTTTTTCTACATGAATTTTGAAGCATGAAAATACATTTAAAATTTGAAAATCGTTTTCGATTTGTAGCCAAAGTTTGGAGCCAAAGCGCTCTGCTCTCTTCTCGAGAAACTGATGTACGTAATCAAACATATTAATAGCCATCCATGTAAAAGCAGTATCAGACCTCAATCAGGGGCCACAACCCCAAAAGTCATCTGTCAAAAATCGAAGAACATGCAAGAACTGACAACCACAAGAAGAACTCCAAAACTCCAGAGAAAAAACCACTTCAAGCCACTCCATAAACCACTCCGATCCACAGACTCAACAGCACTCGCAGGGCGCAACAGGTAAACGAAGGTGTAAGAAATTGGTTACAAACATTTTCCATGAAGCGTACAAAATGTGCCATGTGCACTACAAAACAAATCTCTTAGCTCTGCGTTCCGCACCCTCTTTCAATAGAAAGAAACCCTTGAGACTTTGACTGACTCTGCCTGGCTGCCTGCCTGCCTTCAGAAGACTCCTGCTGCTCCGCTCATCACATCATATCGAACGATGACTTTGCGCCTGACTGCAGCTAAAAAAATCTCTGTCGGATTATTATAGTAACAAAAGATCGAGACTCCGGCTGTAGGTTAAGGCTCTGCTCTGGGGGTTTCTCACTCTCTCAAGTGTTTCGCTTAGCTGAAGCTGATCCTAAGTCTGTTGTATTATTTCTCTACAGTTCTCAGCTGCGCCCACCGAGCGCCGTTTTTCTCAAGTGTCCGTAACGAAATGCCTGTTGAAGAAAGTGTGAGGCGTTTTGCACTCTTGACAGCTGAATAGGGCTAACAGCATGGGCCTAAACACAGTTCGTGCAGTTCTGGCGCCAGACCTGACGCAGTTTTAGCCAAAAATTTCCACGGCAATTCAAAACCTGCTCTAACAACTTTCAAAACCAAGCTTAGCCCCGAACCTTGGCTTCCTTTAACAACTGACTATTCATATTTCTAAAACTCTTGGGATATTTTCTATAAGGATCTATGAGTTCAGTCCTCAGGGGTCTACTTATACGATTATATTCTGTTGTACAAGAATTATTACCAAATAGTTTGAGATAACGTCAACAAACTGATGAGAATTTCAACTAAACAAATATACTATAGATACTCTAGCGGGGGTTCCACTACCCAGGTTCGAACCCAACTTAATCTCTGGTCTTGGTTCCAAAATATACGATTCGCACTCAGAGGCAATAACCTGCAGTTCATAGCCAAGTTATTCCGACTTATCCTTAAAAAAAATGCCATATTTACATATTATTTATGACACCTTGTTCGGTTCAAGGGAAGAAGTAGGTAGAACTCTTGGTTCGAACCGGTTTGCAGGCTTTAAAAAAAACATTGTTGCGCTTTTCTGTGATTAAGTTGGACAACAGAAGCAGCAGTAAAAAATGGAAGGCTGTAAAAAACGGCAGAAGGGACTCAATTAAGTCAAAGCAACTTCTTAAAGTTCTCAGTTTTAGCCATATTCATCGGTATTTGGCTGAAATTAGCACGTGCTATGGGGCCCTCTAACTCTAAGCCGCATAATTGGATTGCCAGCCCTTTGGCTTTGGCGCGTTGCTCAGTTTCATTGCTCAGGTGCGAGTTGCTACTCTGCGTTAAGTAGTTAGGATAGATCGATCAACAAATTGCTTCATCAGCATCAGCTGTCACACGTTTCGTGATTGTCTACAGGTTTATTTTTTTCTTTTTTTATATATCATGCGGTCTGTTTGTATAGAGAGGCAGCAGCAGCAGTAAAATCGGCTTAGAATTAAAGCTAATTGCCAGGGCTTTCAATGATGATGCGGCACATTTGGGTTTAGGTATAGCTTATAGCCACAATGCTTTGGCCTGTTTATAATCACGCTGTTACCTTTAACCCTAACATGCAAATATCACGCTTCATTTGAAGACAACGCTGACGGGGGGCTCTGACTCTTTACTCAGACAGAGCTGGAGACGGGGAGACTGGCAGGGAGACGAAGGCTTCAGCTGCGTCTACGTCTGAGGCTTCCACTCAAATTCACATTTAACTGCCAGTTCGCATAAGTTTCTTTTTATTTTTTTGTGTATTTTATTGGTTGTCGTCGTCTGCCAGCGCTTAGTTATACCCTGTAAAATAAGGAGTTGAAGTGCAGCCTGTCGAATTTGCATACATATTTGCTTAGTTCAAACCGATTGGTTGTGTAGAAGAGAAAAATATGATAAATATATCAAGTAATTTTAGCCGATTCGAGCCTGTTTTTTCTCAATTCGACGAATCCAATGCCAAAACAAGAAATTGCTGAAACAGTCAAATGTTTCTAGTTATTTTTTCACATATTTTTAATCACTTAATTAGCTATAAAAACAATACTTTCGGTAATAAGCATTCTGGTCTCTCATGTCCAGAAAATCAGCTAAAAATAAGGTTTATAATTATAGAAAAACCCAAATTGTTTAAAGCTGTCAGCTGCTATTATAAGCCAGAGTTCAAGTGAAGCTTTTATTTTGACTTCTTTCTGGGAATCTCTTCCAGCCAAAATCTTCAGAGATTCGAAAACCTCTCGAAATGCTGCTGCAAGCCAACAGAAGATTCCGTGACACCCTGGATATATATATATTCAAGATCTTTTTTAGGGTCCTTGTGGTAACAGTACAGGGTGTCTTAAAGTCGGATACAAATTGACTGCAATATTTTTACATGTTGTTGTTATTGTTGCTTTTGTATATCGTCGCACGACTCACGTTTCAGTTCAAGATTCAAAAACGTCTGCGTTGTTGTTGCCATTGTTTCTGTAGTTGTCGTATTCGATTCGAGTCAAAGCTTTGACTGTGTGTGTGTGTGTGTGCTTTTTCGTGTTGTTGTTGCTGTTGCTTGGGCTTTTTTTTAATGTCTTTGTAAACATAATTGCAACAACTCCAATAACAGATTGTTTGCGCGACTTTAATCGCTTTGTCGTGAAGTGTGAAATATGAGCAGCCGATTCGAGCCGAGAGTCGAGAGTCGAGTCTTGACACGAGGAGAATCGACTCAAAGCGAGGCGAGGCGGGGCGGGGCGGAGCGAGTCTCTGGGGAGCTTTTTACTTATTGCGTCAAAAGTGATGGTAATTCTTTTTTTTCTTCTTGTCGATGTTGGACAGTGTTGTGGGAGAGAAAGAGAGAGAGAGGCAGATAGAGAGAGAGTGCGGGGGCACTTTAGGTCTAAAAATACACACACAAAATTATTGTTTTTTGTTGTGCATAAATATTTGCGATGCGACTTAATATCAAAATATGGCAAAGGCAACAAACTTGCTGCCATTTGCGGCCATTTTGTCAACGAAAATACAAGCAAGATGAATAAGAGACAACAACACGAACAACGGAGAAGAACAAGAAGAGGAGCAACTTCAATTAGCGCAATGCTTCGATTTGCTAAATTTAATCCAAGCATAAAGCACAGAAGAGAAGAATACGGCCGAAGATAAAGCCTGAAAGCCCGAAGACTGCAACGGACGTTTTAGCAACGCACACGTGTCCAACTGGGCTCATACCGACAGCCAACAGCCAACAGCCAACTACCAATAACTGCAGCCAACAACTACTTCTACTTCAACCATATCCCATCCCATATCCCTTGTCTTATGTCCAGGGCGCCCAGCGACAACATGTTGCAACAACACTCGACAGCAACCTGTGGAGCCTGCCATTAGCCCATGAGAAGCATGAAACAAAAGACGACGAAGACGAAGGCACAGACCTTTGGACGCTTGCAGAGACGAGAAGAAGACCAAGACGGAGGCAAAGGCGAAGACGAAGCGAAGTCAAAGCTGAAGCTGAATCTTTAGCCGAAGGCCTGCCACAATGCATTTGCGATAAGTGCAGAGAGGCTGCAGCTAAGGCCATAGCTACACTCAGAAAAAAAATATAAATTATATGAAATACAAGAAATTCGTATAGCAAAGAAAAGAGCCCATATAATATATAAAAATGGATAGAGAAGAGGCATTTCTCTACCCCAAAAGGTCACTTTATTTCTTAACTAGATGGATAGTTTGGTGGGGTCAAATAAAATCTCCGTTCCTGAAAGCTGTCAAATAAAAGATCCTTTCTCAGAGACTCTTGGAACAAAGCCTTATTTTGGCTTCAGTTCTTGTGAAAGGCCTGAACTTTACCAGATCAGAACCGGCATAGGATGCTGCTAAGATTTCTTTGAGTTCTTTCGTATAGCTTGACTATCGAAATTTAAAAAAAATTATGATTCAATCTTTTCCCTTCACTTTTTCTTTTTAAAAACTGTATTTTTTTCGCTCAGTGTGCGGCTATGGCCCTTAAAAGCCAGCGCGCTGGACGACGAGCCAACTCAAGTGAAAGATTTGCGCTGCGAGATAGCTCATTTTGGACTTTAAGCCTGTTCTTCTGAGTAAAAAGTCTCCAAGCAGAGTCTGCACTTTTGTTGTTGTTGTTGTTGCTGTTGCCTTGGCTAATCGGCGGCTATGTAAGTTGGTTGTTAAAGCCACGTACGTGCGGCGACAGACACCAAGATTCAAACAGAACGTGAGTTGCCTGCTCTGCCCCCTGTCGCTTGCCTCCTGCTTCTTGCCATTTGCAACATCAGTCGAACCACAGCCGCATTCCAATATGTAAGGATTCTTCATCGTGCCACAGCCACCCAATCGACAGCACTCCCCTCTCTCTCTCTCTCTGTCCATGTCTCTGCCTCACTCTGCCCCACAGCAAGGTCAATACTAAGGTCATAGATGCTGCGATGCTGCTGCATTGGGCAGTTGTTGTAGAACATTTATGGTCATATAACCGATATAACCGTTTCGATTTTAATGTCTTAGAAGATGCTTATTGGAGCCATATTAATAGCATCATAACTAATTTTAATATTCTACGCCAAAAGGAGAATATAAATTCGAGTCTTAGAAATCTAAACTGAAATTCACGAATAATAGGAATAATTTTCTAGAATCAAATTTTAGCTAGAACTAGATGTAGTTTCCCTGTAAAATGGGATGCTTATAAGAAATTATTCTTTCTAAAAGTAGAAAACAGAATACCTTAAGATATTTCTTAAACATCAAATATTTAACCTTGCTTTTAGGTACATTTTTGGAATTTTTGTGCATTTTTTTTCCGAGTGTATAGACAATTTTTTGTTTCTATCAAAGGAAAATTATAAAAAAATGCCAATAGCTGTATTAATTTGGGTTTTCTGTTGTTGTTTTTTATTTATTTTTACGGATTTCATTTGTTTGTTGTTGTTGTTGTTGTTTCTATAGAGTCAAGATTCGAACTTAAACCGGTTTGACGCTCAACAACAACAACAACAAAATCAACAAACAAAACGTTGGCCGTTACTAAAGCT
Organism: Drosophila repletoides; assembly: GCA_018150835.1. Classification (NCBI taxonomy): domain Eukaryota; kingdom Metazoa; phylum Arthropoda; class Insecta; order Diptera; family Drosophilidae; genus Drosophila; species Drosophila repletoides. Next base: position 15,213,635 of record JAECWQ010000089.1, read on the forward strand.
CCTACTTAACAAAAAGAGAGACTGAGAGCAACATTGAAAGAGCGAGAGTCAGAGTGGGAGAGAGCTACACTAACACCAGAATATGGCTCTTTTTAATGTGTCTCTATCTGTGTAAATTTCCTAAGAAAACTGCGCCACTCACAGCATCCACCATCCACAGTGGCTTAGGAGGGGCACAAAATGGTGGAACTTGGAAGAAATTTAGTTTGGTATTTTTAGAAATGTTTCCTTTTAAAGGAAAAAAACGAAATTAAATATTCGTAGTTTTACTCGCGTTATGCAAAATAATGTACTAAATATATTCCATTTTTATTCCAATATAAGGAAATATTTAACATTCTTAACTTCTCCAAGTTAAATAGAGAGCGAGTGTTAAGAGCATATAAAATTCCGACGAACACCGATCACTCAGCATCCACCAAAAAGAGTGTGTGTCTTGGCTAAGCTGAAATGTGTGTCTTAACTAAATTTTAACGTTTCGTTGAGTTGCTAAGTAAGCAAAGTTTCACAACCCAAGTGAAAATAGTCAAGTTTCAGAACCAAAAGCAAAGACACAAACTAAAGCAGGGAAATATTAAGGATTCACACCTAAATGGGAGAAAAGTTTTCAAGTAGGGGAAATTTTAAATTTCATTAAGCTAGGCTCAAATTAAGTTAATTAATAATTAATTGGAACAATTGTTTTAAATAGAAAAATATGATACTATATAGATGGAAAATAAGTTAAAGTGAATAGGATAAGCAAAGGGAATTATTAAATATATTAAATATACATTATTATAAATTTATATTATTAAATATTAAATTAAGTAAGCCACACAACCAGTCGTACGCTAAAGCAGGGAAATTCTGAAAATATACGATCAAAAGGGAAATATGTCTTAAAGACGACGAGCTGGGAAATTCCTTAATAAACTAAACACAGCTCAAACTGAGCTAAGTCAGATACAATTAAAAAGCAAAGACACGCACTATGTAGCAGGGAAATAGTAAAGACGCCTAACCCATAGGGAAATAAGATCAAATAAAGGGAACAATTTAATTAAGAGGTTAGCAAAGGGAATTATCTAATAATTGTATTAACATGTCAGGCAATGACAACTAAATATTAGCCAAGCTTCAATCGTTATAACGGACACAGCACAAAGCACGCCCATTGTCTGTTTGCGGAATTTTTTCTATTGTCCAAAATGAAGATAACTAAGCGAACGCTTAAAACAAGTCCAAAGCATTGTTTGCCATGTTCGTTTCTGTGTGTGTTGGTGTGTGTGTGTGAGTGTGTGCGTGTAACTATAGAGAATAATAGGAAATATATTAACCCTTGAGCGGCTTTGTTAGGGTGCCTGTTGCACAGGTCATATGCCAATTACTAATACACGCACACTTATTTCCCTAAGTGTGCGTGTGTGTGTGAACAGGCGTTGGCGCATGCGCACTCGACAGTATCGCTCAGAGGGGAGTGGAAAGAGCGGTGAGTGGGAGAGCGAATAGGGGGAGAGGCAAGCAGAACACCCGATGCGAGCAGCGTGCAGCGGGGCGTAAAGTTTTCCAACTTCATTTTGGACTGTGCTTTGTTTTATTTGCTTTTATTATACTCTTATTTTGATACCCATTGAAAATGCTCGAAGAGAAGGGGTATAGGCAATTAGTCGTACTGTAGGTAACAGTTGAAAATGGGTATTATTTTTGACTGCATTAAACTATTTATTAAGGATCCTTACAGCAGCCTTTCACCTTTTTTCCTAAGATGTTAATTTCAATTAACCTCCAAAAAGTAGGCTACAGCTGATTAACGCTCAACGATTACAGAGCATCTGCTAGTCGAGCATACCCGACTTGCGTTTGGCTCTGCTTTGTCTGTGGAAGGGAATGTGAGGCAGGCACGGCTTGAAGTTTTGTCAGAGACAAATACAACGACCAGTTTAACTGAAAATGAAACGCATGCGTGTCGGTGTCGCCACCAGCAACAACAGCAGCAGCAGCAGCAGCAGCAGCGGGGGTGTGTGTGTGTGTGTGTGTGTGTGTACGTGTGTGCAACAATTGGTTGCAAGCACTGAAAGTCAGTTGGCTGCTACGAGTATCTGGTGCTGTTGCTGTTGCTGTTGCTGTTGCATAGAAGTTCTTGCGTTGCATTTGCTTTGCCATAAAACACTTGAAGCAGAACTTTGGTCTCTGTTGTTGCCACGCCAACAACAACAACAGCAGCAGCAGCAGCAACGGCGTTACGCTTGTTGCAGCTAAAAGTTGTATGCAACCTTTTTTTTAGTGGCAGACTTAATAAATTGTTCCCATTGTTTTTTTTTTCTTTCATTCGGATGGGCTTTTGTCAATGTGATTCATTTATAATTATTTTGGGTGGCATTTTAATGAAATTGGCGCGTGTTGAATCTGAGAGTCAACTAAAATACTTGCCGCAAACTGGGGCACAGCTGTCTAATTGCTTATACTTACACACAATATTTATATATATATATATATACGTAGTTACCTTTAATTATCGAATTTAGAATTACACGCCAGGTGCACAGAGGCAGACGCAGACGCAGACTCACCTGCAACAAGAGAAGAGAAGAGAAGGGAAGAGAGGCATGTTAATGATGATTGCTTAAAGAGCTTTGAGTCAGAGTCTTAAATTAAGTTAAAATATGCTTAAATAAATATACGTTTTATATTCTGTTACAAAATGCCGGTCAATGTGCCGCAACATTTAACAGTTTATTTGCAGTTTATCGCCACTCGCAACACTTGCAACACTTTCGCTTCATTTCATACAGACGCCCGATTCCCAGAGGCGTCGCATCGCATCGCTTTTGGGCGTGGCACTTTTCAATTCACACGATGTGCGACCAAACGCGAAAAATTCTCACGACACTGAAGCAACAACAACAACAACAACAACAGCAACAACAAAAACAACATTAACATCAAACCAAGACAGCCGCTTCAAAAAAAAAAATGATGCCAGAGTCTGCGTTGCTGTTGCTGCCACATGCGGCAAATTGACGCTTTTTCTGCACTCTCTCGACTCCCTAGCTCTCTCTTCTGTTCTCACTATCTGTGTGGCGCCCCACTCACTCACTTTTTTCCTTGTTTTTTGTGCCCCAAACTCAGAAGTCGCGTTACAATTCGCAATTGTGACACATGTAAAGAAGAGCTGCAACAGCTGAGTCGTTCTTGCAACTAGCAACTTGCAACATGTGTCGGCCTTTTTGGCTAATTGTGGGTTAGCATTTCAAGATGCTGTTGCACACTTAATGTGCCACATTTAAAGCTGACTGTGCCACTTAGCCAAAGGTCAATGCAACATTCAACTATTTCCATCTTTGCCATCTGTAAAAACTAATTCGAAATTCTTTCTTTATTTCTTTCTTTCTCTCTGCCTATGACTAAGCATCAGATAATATCGCCCATACAAACATACACAGAGACATTTGTTCCTAGAAACGAAAGCTTTTGCGCCACAGCTAGAGAGTAACTGTAATTTTAGCTTTCTTTATGGGAAATCTTCAAAAAGCTTTACTCAAATCTGCCAGCGAACTCTTTAAATTATTGCTCTGCACTTGCATCAAATTTATTTATTTCATTGAATTATACAATATTTTTAATTAAACATTTAATAATTTGATAGAACAAAATTTCTATTCATTTTTGAATTAAGCAATTGTTGTCAAAGCTTAGAAGGATCAGAATAATGTTCTTTTTTAAATTGAAAGGGCTGCTCTAATAAATTTTTGAATATCTAAGATACAATTTGCAGTTCAACTTTACTTTTGATACTTGGTTCGGTTCAAGTTGGAGACATTCTGGGATATCCAAGTTCGAACCAGTTGGGTTCGAAGCTGTCTTTCAAGCAGGTAAGAACTAGGATATATAAAAAGTAATATTTTCTTTGATTTATAAGAAGCCAAAACAATAGAAGATTGACTGGAAATCAATCTGGAAATAAAGTAGACTGAATCTGCCTTTAAACTCAAATTGTAAAGCAAAGCAGGATTCTTTTTTCAATACTATTTCAACTGTAATATATTGTCTACTTTTTAATTACTAGCTCCACATTTCACAGCCAACTTCGAGCTATACTCATATATATATATATATATATATAATTGATATATCTATGCTTCATCTATTTATATATCTAACTATCTATCTGTCTACGCTTTGGCTCCTAAATCAAAGAAACCGCTAATGATAATAAAGTTTTAACTGGAGACTGCTAAACAAAAAAACAAAAAACAAAAAAGCAAAATACAAAAATCGTGGCTTAAGTGTTTTGATGGGCTATAAACAATTGTGTAGATATATTTGATATACATTGGCATAGATATTCGCATCTATGAATTATAAATTATATGAAAAACGACTCTTGTGGGCGGATGTTTAGGATGAAATTTGATTTGATGTGCCATTCAACATATTTGCCTCTTTGCTTGATTGTTGCTTTTGTTGCTGTTGCTGCTGCTGCTGCAGCTTTGGCATATTGTTTCCATCAATGCGCTGGGTGTTCTGCTCTATATACAAAAGATACAAAGATACATTCCAATGGTCTGTGCAGACTATGCACAAATTTCAGTGTATTCGTTTTCAACGCCATTTTGCAGCCAGAGAATTGTTTGTATAGTTTAATAGATATCTCTGGATTTGCGAAGAAATATCTGATCTTTTTTTCTGATTATTTTTTGATTGTTTTTCAAATTATTTCTGCTGAAATTTGTAGCTTTGTTGTTTTCGGGTATTTCCCTTTTAAAAAGCGTCAATAAACGCCTTGGTAATGAATTTTTATTGAAATGCTAAGCGCATTTTATAAGAAAAAAAAAACACATATTAAAAATGTTGTTGAATTTGTAAGATTCTCAGAAATAAAGCAAACTGACTGGAATTATTTAAAAAGTTGATTCTGTCATTGGCAGTCATTAATTAGAGTTAATTTGCAGTTAACTAACAGACTTCACGGCGCTGATTCTAGGTAATTCTAACGTATATATTGTAATTAGTATTCGTACTGGAATCGAACTCTGGTTGAATCGAATCTCCTCTAATCAGAGACAAAGTCCGTGTTGCAGTTGATAAGCACGCAGTGAATAGCTGCTGTTATCAAATGCTGGAGAGTTGTTGACGCTTTCAGCTACAAACTGAGCATAAAACCCGGCCGTGTCAAATGTTATCGCTGCTGAAAATATTAATAAAAAACATTCAATAAAATACTAAAAATATTAATGCTGATCTGTGGAAACTTGGCTACAGGCAGCTCGTGTTCAGGCCCCAGAGACGAGACGAGCTGACGAAGAGACTGAAGCCGGAGACGGAGGCGGCGAATGGAGACGGAGAACGGAGACGGAGACTCGTAATTCAGCTAAAAAACATGGCGACAACAAGCGTGCCCGATTCCAATGAAAAAAGCAGCCACAAAAATAATTGAAAAACAAATTAAAAACAACACAGAAAAAAGAGCAGAAAAAATAATGCTGAAATAAAATATGAAACGTTGGCAATTAATGAAAAAAATTATTATTATTATTACGAGTATTATCATCTGAACAATACTGAAAAGCCAGCAAAACAGTGGAGCTGCTCGCCCCAATATGCGAGCTATGCTCCATCTCTGGGTTCGTCTCTCGTTCCATTGACCACTGGACGCAGAGAGGGCATGGCTCACTGGCTCACTGAGTTAGAGCTAACTGACAGCCGGACAGATGGAACAGAGCACAGACAGAGTCAGAGAGAGCGAAAGAGACTGACGACCGACGACCGACGACTGATGAGGCGCACATTGACCCAACAACCGGGCAGCTATAGAAATTAATCAAAACTTTCAGGGCGTATCGTTAGCTTGGGAGTGAGGCATGCCCCAGCTCGTGGCATAGTTTATAGAGGAGTCTATTGTCGGGCTACAGCTGCAATTGCCACTTGCTTTTGCTACCATTTGGCTTAATTAAAATGAAGAAATATTACAGGGATGCTAACTGGTTCTTGCCTCGAGCTACTCGTGAATCCCTGCTCTTCTCTTTACTCCGCTCTCGCTGCTCTTCACTCCTCAGTGGCTGCTCGTCAGTGTCCTAACGTGTTAATCCTTACTCGTTACTTCACACTCGCTATTAATTAATTAAGAACCTGGTCTTTCTTTATGGCCCTGAATTGCCCTGCACTGGCTACAGGCAGCATAAACCGCTGCCTGAGATGCCAACTAACAGGACTGACGCAGCTGGTGGCACACATAAGAATTGAATATGGCCATAAGAGCAGCCTTTTTGCCGTCTAGCTCCACTTATGGCAGTTACCAGCTATATCAGCTTGGCTTAATTAAAACGCAGACAAAGTCGAAGGGTAGCGGTAGTCACAACTCACTTCAACTCCAACTCCAAGTCGAACCTGAACCCGATCTCGTTGCTCGTCACTCGCCGCTTGGCTTGTCTTGCGATGCCCATTATGGAGAGCCAGGCTTATGACCAACTATGGCCTCCAACTGGCTGATAGGATGCGCAGAGTGCTGCCAATTGATCAATTATGTCGCATTGACCATTTCGGGCAATGTTGGATGTGGATGTTGCCATGTTGCATGGCTCTTTCTGGTGGCAGTTGCAGTTGCAATTGCCATATTTGAGCCCGCTTTATGGCTGGCCGCCCGCATTGGAAAACGCACATCATTTCGCTGTGACAAACGTTTTGCGGCTCTCTGCAATTCGGTCAATCGAATGGCAAAGATGGGGATGGGAATGGAGCTGCTGTTGCTGTTGCTGCTGCTGCTGTTGGTGAAAGTTTTTACTAGTTTTTTAGCCGAAAAAACTCCAACTTAAAGTTTGGAGCACTCGACTCTAATGCATAGATTCTGTTTTATGTTTTAGCCGGCAAACAACAGACACACGAACCAAACAACAACAACAACAACAACAACAAAAAAGGCATTAATTACTTCCGGAGCAAACAGCGAAAAGAAAGAAAAAAAATAAACTCCAAAACTCCAAAGTTGAGGCTGAGCTGGGCCACATACCGGTTTTTCGGAGAGGAGAAAAAACAAAAAAGAGATCTTTGTGTTAAAAAGGCAAAGGTTTTTCTCAGCACGGCGGGTGTTCATCAAAATTCAATGAGCTGGCCTAGAGCCCAGGCTCTTGAAACAATTTTTGGCAATCAGTTTCAGATTGGATCTTATTCTTTTCTTTTCTTTTTTTTTCAGTTCTTAGCCATATTATAATGTAAAAATGAATATGGGCATTAAATTCATAATGGTTCGACGGACTTTAGTTTTGCGCTGATCCCAGCAGAAAAGTTTCTTGCTTATTTATTTTTCTTTGGAGCTGCAAACGTGCTGAGCCTAACAATATTTTTTGTAAGCTCTTCTAAAGCTGCTCGGTTTTTTCTGTTTTTTTTCTGTTTTTTCTGGGGTTTTTGTTTTTGGGCCATGTGGATGATATGTGCCTACATGTTGTGTACACGTTGTACAATGTTTTGTTCGCTGTTGTTGTCGTTGTCGCTGTTGTTGTCCAGCTTTGAGGTGACTTTTAACGCTGCAATCAGCACAAGTCAACACAAAGGTCGCCTAAGGTGAGGGGAGACTCCATAGAGAGAGGAGGCGATTGACTCTACTTTACTTGCAGTGGGTTTACATGTAAGCAGATCTGTTGTAACAAGCTCCAATGACAGCAACAACCGCCGACCCCATTGGAAATCTGCTGTTGCTGCAGAAGAACAGAAGAACAACTTCAACTTCAAAATGCGTTGCGACTTTTTCCAGCAGCGCCTTCCAAGAAATTGTTGAATGCAACCAATGCCAATTGGGCGCCCAGTTGTTGTTGCTGCCGCTGCTATTGTTGCTGTTGTAGTTGTTGCTACGTGATCACCATGGCAATTTCTCAATTGTATTTTTATTGAGTAAAATATTGGATGGCATTCAAGCGTCTGATCATGTATTTTTCTATATATATACACACACACAGACAGACAGACAGACAGTCGTACTGAACGTCTATATGTATAGAATTTTTCATTGGAGCAGCGCCGTCTCGTGGGACACTCCCTGAATTGTTTTTTGGATTTTGTTTTTGGCCTTTTTGTTATTTGGTTCATGTAGAATGTAAAATAATTGTGACATTACGACAATTGTTGTTCTCTGCTTTATTTTCTGATTTCTGATAATTTTAACTTCGATTTATTTGGGCATTTTGATTCGAAAAGGAAGTATAAAGGCAATAGAAAAATCAGAGTATTCATTTTGAACTGATTTATGTTAATGAATTGGTTTTCGATTCAATGACAAGTTTGAAAGTATTTTAATTAATTTAAATTTGGGTTTTTGGCTTTTAGTGTGTGAAATGTCTTTCGAAAAGCTGCGGAAATTCGTCCATTAAAACTGGTTTATTATAATCTGAGGCAGCAGATGATTTCGCTGCTTACATAAATAATTCCCAGTTTCAGCCCAGTTTCCTCTGGGAATTTATGCAGAGCTTAGAGAGCGATTTATGTATCCTAGGGAAGTTCCAATTAATTACAGATAAAGTCGAACTTATTTATGAGATAAAAAGCACTAAAGAACTGGCTAACTGCTTTTAAAATGTTTCTTTTGGAAGGCTTAAAGGAAAGCTTTCTAAGCATAATAACAGATAGAGGTCATTTATCCAAGCCATTTTTTTATATCTTCGAAAGATTAACTTCCGACTTTTGAGGAAAGAAATCCTTTTTTATAGAATACTTCACAATATAGGTCTACTTTTCCGCTGTCTTTGAATGAATGTAGCAAAAAGTTTGACTATTCATAGGCTCTTTTATCTGAAAGTTTCTTACAGCGTACAAGAAACAGCAATATCAGTTATCTATCTTAACTTTTCTTCAGAAAAATAGCATATTTATATCATTGGCAGATCTTTGTTATGGTATCTTTAGGTGCGAATTTCATTCACATTTCAAGCATTCCAAGAAAAGATACATAGATACGTTGGTTGACTGAGTATGAATGAATATAGTGAACTGTATTCATTCGCTTTTATCTTCAGAGCTGGCAGTGAATGAATTAATGATTCTAAGAGTTAGTTTAAAGTGTTGAAACCACAAGACTGAATATATTCGAGCAACAACTCAACGAGTCTTAAACGTAAAAGCCACAAAACGCATTGAATAGATACTCGGAATATGAATAAATATAAAATATGCTCGACTATTTATCACAGTGTGACGATCTCGGCAGCGGCATTTTGAAATTGAAAACACATTTGTATACAATTTGTGGCTGTCAACCCGTTGTTGTTGCTAGTTGTTTATTGTTGTTTCTGCCGTTGTTGTTGTTGTTGTTGCTTACGTATGCACAAGTCGTACGCTATGCACGTTGTTTCAACATTGGCCTTTTGGGTGCAGCAGATACAAAAAACCGAAAAAAAACCCAAAAAACCGAAGAGAGCCAGGCTTTAACTCCAACTGCATTTGGGGGAAAGTCATGAATGGCTGTGTCTTAGTTAACTAATGACTTCTGGGAATAGAAGCAGCGCTCGACTTTTAACACTTGTGCTATTAGCTATTAACCCTTTTGTGCCTATTAACCTCTCTTCCATTCCTTCTCTCATTCTATCATTCTGTCCATCCCAGCAGCAGCATCACGCATATCAGAGATCAGAAGATCATAGATTCTAACCTCAAATTACTTCCGTTGCATGATTCTGATTCCGATTCTGTTGCACTGCACACACGCACACAGCTAAAAAACAATTACTCAGCAGACTCGTATCTGTGCAGCCAATCTACAGGTAAAAATATAACTAAAAAAAAAAGCAAGTGCAATCCGCGCCTGTCGCGCTACAGGTGTGTAATTAACGCTAGCTCGCGCATGGGCCAACTTGCAGCGGAAATTCCAGGCAGGAAAATGTAATATCAGCCCGCCCCTCTTTCCCTCTTTCCCCCTTTCAGGCCATAACAATTTGATTTTTCAGCTTAATTACCGCTTGGCTTGGCAATCCTGCAGCAGGTAAAAGAACCAGTTACCAACACACCGGATGATGAATACCACCGGATGGGGCTGGCCTCTCTGGTGGGTTGGCCAATAGTTTGTCTTTGCTGGCCATTTACTAGCCAGCTTCAGCTGGAGAGCAGCAGCTTCAGCTTCAGTAGCATTTTGTCGCCAAGGCGGCAATTCTTAAAGTTTTGTTATCACTTTGGGAGCAGGCCAGCAGAAACGCCAGAAAAGCCAGAAAAGAATAACAGGAAGTCGAACCGGCTGCGCCAGCGCCAAAGGAAGAAAGCGTAGGGAGAGAGAAAAGCGAACGACGAAACGAGCTTGCTGTGCGAACCTGTCATGCAGCAACAGCAACAGCAGCCGCAGCAGCAGCAACAACAGCAGGCACTGAGCATAAATCATATGTATACTCTTCCTGAAGGTACTTTAATAATTCCCTAAATATGTAATATAAAATAAAGATTTAAAAAGAGCCATATAAATAGTTTATATGAAACAATAATGGAAAGAGTATTCAAATATTCGAGGTGTTAAACACAAATTATGCAAACTTTCAAGCTGCGTCGCTTGCTGCTTGCTCTGAACTCTCAGTCAAGGCTGCATCCCTGCTGCTGCTGCTTGATGCTGCCTCGCTGCTGCTGCCTCTGCCCTAAGTATCAAGGGTATTAAAAGTTCGATATACTAATTACTTTTTGTTTTTGCATATTCAGTGCAAGCTTTCAAGCTGCGCTGTCCACTGCGCTGTTGCTGCTGCTGCTTGAAGCCGCGTCACTGCAGCTAGCTCTGCTGCTTCCTCTGTTTTCATTTTACTTTAAGCTCTTTCTCTGCTACTGCGGCTATTTTAAGCTCCTTTTTTGCTGCTGTTGCTTTGAGCTGCGCCGCTGCTGCTGCCTTTGCCTTTAAGTCCACTGCAATTCTTTTTTACTCTCCTTCACTCTCTTTCTCTGCCGCTGCAACTATTTTAAGCCTCTCCGCTGTTATGCTGCTGCCTAAAGTTCCTGCTCTGCTGACAGTGCAGCTGCAGCGCTGCTGCTGCTCTGCTATTGCTTACTTCGGCGCCCTGCAACTGCAAGTGCACATGGCAAGCTTTCTCTGTGCCTCCCCTTCTCAATTTGCAGTACAGCGCGTCGGCATTTTGGCGCAGCTGTTAATCCCAATTAACCGCAATTAATATTATACAATTTTAATGTAAGCCCTATAACAGCTCACATGTTGCTGTTCCACTCCCGCTCCTTCTCGCCATCCCCTCTCTGCCTATATCAATGCCTGCCTCTCTTCACACGACCCACATTTGGCATAGTTAAAGTCAAAACCTTTTGGCTATGCGTGAGAGATACACTCAACAACAGAACAGTTTGGTGCTGGCTGCCGCCCCTCTTTAACAGCGCCTGTTGCTGTTAATACTGTTGCTGCTGCTGCTGCCGCTGCCGCCGCTGCTGCTGTGGCCCTCTCCCTCTCCTGCTGCCTTAATTGTTTTTAATTAACGCAAACGCTTTGCCTTTGGCTTGCTACATTCCAATTTTCAATATGCGCCCTCCGCCTGCCCTACCCTCCCTCCCCTTTCACAACAGATCTTACAAAACTTTCGTCATCGTTTGACTTTTAATATTGAATTTGAAATGATTTTGAAAGCTGCAGGCAAAGTGGGGTGCGGTCTGCTCAGACTTTGTACGTAGACACTCAGAAAAAAGATGGAATTAAGAATTTCAGAAATCAATATTTAAAAAATACAAATAATTGTTTTAAAAATGTTAATATATTTCTAAAAAAATGTAAATAGCATTCTGAGAAATAGGAATCATTTTGTAGAAAAAATACTTCTTAAAAAGAAAAGTTTATCCTGTATTTTAGTCGAGTTTTTCTTGAGCTGATTTTCCAAAATATTCTAATATTTTAATTCTCAAAAATGTTCTCTAAGTTTTACGCTGATTCTTTAAGGTTATTTTCTAAAATATGTAGTATTTTCTTTAAGACCTATATATAAAATGTAGTCCTGAGTTTTAGGTTCATTTTATGTTTTTCTGAGTGTATGTAATGTATGTATGTATGTGTGTATGTATGTATGTTTAAGAGCGCGGCAAGTTCTTGAGCGTTGAGTGATGCATGCGGCGCTTCATAAAAACTGTCAATGATTCACATATGACCCGCAGTCATCATAGGGTTAAACAAACATATAGTTGCTCCATACAATTCCACATTTATCAGAGAGCTTTGGAGCTGAATGCGAGCGTTTGTCCAGGGTTGGGGCCAAACCTTTTCTTTTCTTCTACTGCCGATTCCCTTGTCTTCCCGTGTCTTGTCTTGTCTTGTCTTTTCTTTGCCAGTGTCGGACGCGTCGCTTTGTAATTATGCAAGATCATTGCCAGACGCCGTTGACCTTTAGTCTCCTCTCCTCCTCTCCTACTCTCCTACTCGCCTGCTTCCCTGGCTTGCCTGGCCGCCTTATTATGTGCCTAAACGTTTTCCGGCCCAAAGCAGAAACCTTTCTTCTCAGCTCGTTCGTCCGGCTTGGCAAAAAACAACAACACCAAAAACTCACAACAGCACAACAACAGCCTCATAAATTTTAATGCCAAAAGAGAAAAAATCACAAATGATTCTCAGCCAGCAGCCAAATTAATCTAGTACAAAGAATGCCATCAAATTAGAAAGGTTGGATTAGGTAGATCCCAGGGATTTTAATTATTAAATGACAAATGTTTCGGCCTACAAAAAGTTTATGATTTTCTCTTCATTTCAAAAATTCATTTACAACTCAAAATTAATTACAAACAATTTCAGTTCCTGAAGCAATAAATAGGGTCAACATTTATGTTAAGCTAGGAAATAGGCTACTAATAGAGACAGATTTTTATAAGCCATAAAAGGGAGAAGGTTGCTTCAAGGAGACATTTCTTATTTTTAGCTCCTCACAGAGGAACAGATAGATAGGGTTTATATATCCTTAGCAAGAATATTAATACCTTTTAGGGTCGTACTTATTTTATTCTGTCTTAAAGATATATTTGCTCAAGTCTAGATTACTCTTTTTAACCATTAAATAGATCAGTTTTGAGCAATGAGAAGCTATTTCCAGAAAGGGGTATTTTCTAAAGATAATAATTAAAAATTCAGATAAAACTTGAGAAAGTTGAGCTGGTGAGAAGGCTTAACCAGGTCAACTTGGGTTGAAGCAAAAAAAAGGGCTACCAAATAAATTAAACTCGAATTTAACATAAGTTTAAGGGAATAGTTAAGCTACCACCGCAGAAGAATTATAAGATCGTTTCATAAATTTATGAGTATCAGAAGTTAGCTTTGTTGGTAATCCGATGCGATGTGCAGTCTCAGCTTACGTTGGAATGACATATGGCCAACTGAGACCCGCCCCCGCTTAATGCTGCCGATGCTGATGCTGATGCCGATGCTGAGGGAGAAGATGATATTGCAAGGGGCCTTGAATAGGGAGAGGGGAGAGGACCAGGGACGGGGGACCCTTCACTAATTACAATGTGTTTATCTGCGCCTGATCGACGCTCGCAATGTGGCGACAGACGTTTTAATGTTAAGGAGCGAGCGAGAGTAAAGAGAGAAGCGAGGCGGAGGGACAACTCGTTGAGATTGCGAGGCGACAGCTGCATGCAGACAGCAGCAGGCTGAAGGCAATATTATTATTTGGCCAACTCATAAACCAAACAAACTGCAGCCGCAGATACAAATAAAACTCAAGGAATGGAGAATGGAGACCGGAGAACGCAGAACGCTGAACGGAGAAGAATTGAATGAGAAGTGTGAAATATGTGTAGAACGCATGCGTCATGGGGGCCCCAGCAACAACAGCAACAACAAATGGGGGCACGTTGATTGGGCCAACGTTTAACCTCGCTCAGCAACTCGGCAGCTCGGCAACTGCAAGGCAATCAATTGAGCACGAGAGTCGCTTCTGATTGGTGCCTCAACTTGCCGCCAGTTGCCCTCAAACTGTAGCAACAACAGCAACAATAACAAAAATAAAATGCAAATGAGGCAGCCAAATGTGCGCAAATGTTCAAGAATATAAAAGAACAACAAACGAATAAGCAACAATAAGCAATGTTTAACAGATTTTAAACAAAAATTGAATATGAAATACACTGCAGCCAGCACCCCCTCATTTCCATTTCCATTTCAATTTCCATTTCAGTTTCCATCATTCTTTGTGCTGTCAGATTTTCATATCGCTTTTCTCACCGAAATCCCAGCGAAAGCAAACTTACACTCGCATATGCCACCGGATAAGTGTGGAGCGATGGGAAACATTTTCTGTACAACACAGGAAATTGATTATTATTTATGATTACAACAGGCAACAGAATATATATACATATATCTTATATCTTCTCTCTTTGCATACGTGAGAAAACAGAATCTGCGAGCTGAAACAATAAGTATAACAGATTTTCGACCCTGGGCTCAAAGATAAAATGCGAGGGTCTCTTCAGAAGTATTTCCATGGGAAAAACCATTCGAAATGGGAATGGAAAATCAACACAACTGTTTCAGTTTGTCTCTTGTAAGCTCCTTAAAGATTGGATTTTATTATAGATATAACTTAAAAAAACTCATAAAATATCCAAAGTTTGGTCCAGAAAACAGTCTGTTCAAGTGACCCTTTTAAAAAATAGACTTTCCGAAGTTTTCCTAATACATTTTCAGTAAAGCATCTTAAAAATCGTTCTAAGATTCAGTTAAGACTAAAGACTGTTTAAGTATAAAACTTTGAATAAACTAGCCCGACTTTTCCGAGCAGAATTTCCTATACTTATTGACTTACCCTCGCAATAAGTATAACATGCAGTTGAACCCCAAAAAGTACAAAAAGATACCGATACCAGACACTGTCTCAGACTGAGAACTCTGTAAGAACTGCTCTTAAGTGGGCGCGCGCCCTCTTCAATAATTAGAGACATGCATGCATTTTTCTCAAGTGTTTTTCCCATCTTTCTTCAATCATATTTTTTTTTGTTTTCCATTCTTCATTTCCAGCTAAGAGTTTTGAGGACTTGCACATGGGAACTTTTAAAAATGTTTTTTTTTTTCTCTCTGCTTGTGCATCCGCCAATGAAATGGAAAAAATATCCTTATGAAATTCGATACTTTTGTATTGTTTTAGGCTGTTGGCAACGTAAAAAGAAAGCAAAGTCTCGAACCTGAGACGTGGGCGATGCGTCCTTATGCACGTCCTTACCTGCCACCGTCGCAGTCGCAGTCGCAGTCGCAGACCCAATCCCAGTCACAGTCACAGTCACCGTCACCGTCGTATGTCGCGTGATTTGATCCTGGCTGGCCACTTAGCCGTTTCCTTATGTACTCAATATTCAATCCTGTCTCGAGCACTTTTCACTGGAAGTACTCGGCCAGCACTTAGCGGCACTTGATCTAATGTTCTTTTTGTTTTAAGTCTTTCGTCTCTTTTTTCGGGTCTTTTTTCGGGTCTTAAGCAGAAAATATGCGTCAGCTGGCCATATCCTCCTGAGTCGACTACAATTTCAATTTTTAGCAATTTCTTGATAATCGCGCTATCAAAATTGTGTTCTGTTTGTTGCAGTGGTAATTATCATAAGACTGATTTTTGAGTGTGTGCGAACCACTGTGTGTGTGTGACTCTATACCTGTTATCAATGCGCCTGATAAAAAAAGACTCATTTAGACTTTGCTTGCTTGTTTTCAATGGATATTCTTTATAGTAGCTGAAGGCTGATTCACTTGGTTTCTATTTCATTTTCTTTATTGCTCCCCCTTGAACATTGACTTCTGAGATCAGAGTTCTATATGCATTGCATTACCCTTGCAGCACGTTTAACTGCCCTTTGAAATAGGATTATCAGCCAAGCATTCAGTTTAATTGCCTGTTTTACTCTAACTATACAAATAAAGGGATATCTTTCCATGTGGAAATATATAGTTAAAAAAAGGTGTTCGATTGTAATTCTACTCTTTTTTATTAGATAACAATTCTTAGTGCTCATAATGATAATTATTAATATACTTTTATAAGTCAGAATTAGTAGTAAATCAAAGATAGCGTACAGTATTGATTGATTGAAATAATAATATGCCTCTATATACAATTTTATTTATATCAATGATTGCATCGCCTGTGAAGTAGTCAAACAAAATACTGAGAACTTAATAAATATTATTTCTCACTTAAAGTTATTATTTTTTATACCTTGAACGAATGAGTAGACTATTCGTAATTTAAAAAACCTTCCAGTATCTCGTTAATAAAGGCATAAAATGTATTTCAATTCCTCTAAATATACCTCTACTCGTATAGCTCACTCATAAATCGATTGGACCCCAAAATTTGGCTAAAAATCGTCTTTTTTAATGGCCAACATATTAGCATAACAGAAAAAGAGCCGAAACTAAGCGAAACTTATAATTTACAAGCTGGTTTCCTCGGCCACAGTACAAGTTTGTGCAATGTGTGTGCAAAACACCTGCAAGTTGCCAACACCAGCAACAACAACAGCAGCAACAACAACAACAGCAGGAGAAGAAGAAAACAACAACAAGAATCCAAGTACTTCTACTTTTTTGCATGAAATAAAATCTCACGGTTCAGATGCGTATAAAGTTGGCAAAGACAAAGAGCGGGACGAGGTGAGGCAAGCAGCCGTTCAACAGGGGGGCAGGTGGTAGGAAGTCTCAACAAAACACAGAAAAAAGATACGATACCAAGATGGTTGTTGGCACAGCTAAAAAGGTACTGTTGTTGGTAGATAGCTGGAGAGAGAATGAGATGGAGACAGACGATGCATGTGGGTTTGTTTTTGCAAGAAAGACATTAAAAACAAGTAAGAGTGATCCACTGAAAAGTGATCGACCACAAGGATACCCTGCACTCGAGTGAAACAGTTAGAAAAAAGTATCTTTACTTGAAAAGGCTAACTAACCTAACCTTAGCAGCCTCCTAATAACATGAAAATAGCTTATAACTATAAAGTAGTTTGGGACATAAGCTGAGGTTGAAGCCTACAAATGTTGGCCATAATAACTCAGCTCTCAAAAATATACCCCTTTAAGCCATTCACCTTGTCTGCAGGGTATAAACAGCACATGTAAGCAAAGAGAGTCAGAGCCAAAATAAAAACAGGTTTATTTGGCTCATTTCTGCACAGTTGAGGGTGGTGAAGGGGGACCGCCTGTCGTTATAGTTGCCCTTTACTTAGCCAAAAGTCGACATGCAAATGGCATAGAAAAATTTGAATAGCTGTTGTCGTTCGCTGATCATTCGCTTCCATTCTCCAAGAAATCGTTGTCCTGAGCTGAACTGAGCTGAGCTGAGAGCGTAAAACAATCTCTGTATGCGTATCTGTACTTCATTCATACATTCACTCGAACTGAGGCAGCAGCAGCAGCAGCAGGCGAAAGATGCTTAATGGGCCAGCTACCTGGCCAACTGCAAACACACACACACAAACACACACAGAAAGAGAGACAGGTAAAAGGTATAGGTAAAAGTAAAGCCAAACAACAGGTAGAAACTGAGCGGCTCCTTGTTTGCGAACCATGGGAAATCTGTCGTTGCTGGAAACCTGTTCACAAAGGGCAAAACGAACGAACGAACTGAGCTGCAAAGAGCAGCAAATGAACAGATGTACATATGAGAATACTTCCTCCTTCAATCCAATGAATTGAATCTCTTTTATCAAAAAAATTCTGTCTGTCCGTCTATCTGTCCGTCTGTCTTTGTAGATGTTTGAATGCGGTGTCTTGGGTGCTCCCTCTCTCCCTTTCGCTCGCTCTTCCTACATGTAATCTCAGTTGGCATTATTATCTGTTGCTCTGTTTTTATGGCGTTGCCTGATACCCTGTATAGAGCCATGAAACAAGCTGTTTATAAACACTAGTCTTACCAAAATTGGTATACATTATGGATAATCTTCAAGTTTATTTTGATAGTCTTTAAGTTTTTTAATGATCTTCACAGCATAAGTACTTTTTTAATGACCTAAGTACTTCAGTGTTTATTCCTAAAGATAAGGAGGTTGATTTAGGAATAGTACAGCTCCTTCAACCTTTACCGAAGGAATTATTGTATTTTCTCTAACTTTACTTTTTATATAATCTATATCATATATCCTTTTTCTGTAAAACATCTTAACATTTACCGAAGTTTCTTAGCATCTTCCCACTTCAAGGGTATCTTTTATTTTATCACTACCAACTGTACCATAATCTAGTTTCCTTTTTCGACGTACTGCTGCATGATTAATTACTTTCATGACTGTACTGCGATACGCAGAATTGGCACAGTTAATATCATTATCAAGGCGTGTCGTAAGGTAACAAACAATATCAAAATCTACAAAATTTTAAGATTAAAATTAATAAGAAATTCGTTTAGAGTAGGGTATGTTCCATATTCAGCTAGGATGTGGCCTGGATTAACAGCAGTCAGCTTAAAGGAGCATTATCTTCAAATCTGAAGATGATCTTCATTTTTAAAGGTTTACGAATGTGCAGGGGGAGCTATCAAAAATTGCCAGAGACCCAATCTGCCTAAGGTATATAGGCAACTACATACCAAATTTCGTAACTCTAGCTCTTATAGTTATCTTAAGAACAGACGTACTAGACAAGGATACTTCGTATACTCTTTTCTTATGCTTTCTACGGACACCGAGTATAAAAATGGACTTTAAGGAAACCATTCCCACCCTAATCCTGCCCGAATTACACAAGTTTACTCTTTTTTTTTCATTAAATGGGCACAGACTATAAAAATGTACTTCAACGAAGGGCAGGGGCAGTTAATTGCCCCCCAAAATGACGCCCATGGTTATTATTTTTGTTATTATTTATATGATATTGTGAAATTGCTTACCTTTCGTATCGCCATGATCAACATAGCCGGCATTGGCCGTTGCTGAGGCAGCGACTGGCGACTGGCAGCTGTAGATGAGCAATATGCCGACTGCGAAATATATCCACAACATAATGCCAGATATTGACATATCGGCAAGGGGGACGAGACGGTAACGAGGAGGACGTATCCAACACGCGTTTGATTTTTTGTTTAATGCAGCATAAAGCGCATAAATATCATGAAATATGATTGAATCCGATGATTTCTTTAGGATATTCTTAATTTTTTTTATTTTACTTTTTTTAAGTTTTTACCCACACAATGCAATGGGGGAGGAGTAATACGAATTTGGGTCTATTCAAGCGTAACGAAATCCATTTCGTAAGTCGCGACGCGTCGATTCGAGTCGAGTCGAGCTTTAGCCGAGCGCCCTCTCCCTCTCCCTCTACCTTTCTCTTCTCCTTCTCTCTTTTCGCTGAGAACTCGGTTTGATTATATTGCAATTTATTTTGTTTCAGCCGAAAAAAAAGCTGTGTGTGGCAACAGAACCGCGAAATAACAAAAATAAATAAGCGTCGCTTCCAATTCACGGTATAATATAATAAGTAATACAATATACAATAATAACAAAAAAAAGCGGCGATCGCGTTGAACTTCGCGTTAACGGGGCCAACAACAACGAAACGGTCAACGATCAGTTGGCTGAGCGGGTTGAAGTGGCAAGGAACGAATCAACGAAACAACAACAAACAACCAACAAAAGCACTTTAATCGCTCTGTATTGTTGTTGTTGTTGTAATGATAGTTAACTACGCACGCGAAAAAGGCCACTGAATTTTTATTTTATTTTTTTTTCGTTATATTTTCTTCTTTCGTTTTTACACAGAAACTTTGATTTTGATTTTGATTTTAGTTTCGTACGGTTGTAACGAGCGCAACAATCACCGAACACCGAACAATGTAACCGACGTAGCATCAGCGCCAAACAACTGTCAATAATAAGATTCAGTTGAGGACTGTGTGACCGTTTGCACTCAATGATATAAATACCCAAGTGGTCTAGCGTTATCTTCGATCGATAACCTCCCTCAAATTGTTATCGATATCATAATGCACATCTAATCTTTTGTTTGCTAACTTTTATTTAAATGGGTTAAAAAAGTAAAACGTTAATAAATACAGAATTAAAAATAAATCAAAACAATAAAAAAATTGATTTTGCTGTATTTTAAATTTATACAAAACTGCAGGCATTGCTGAAATAAAAGATAGTCATTACATTTAAAATTACTTTTACTCAAGACATTTTTATTTCAAAATCTAATAGTTTACTAAAGTGTCTAATAAAATATTAAATAGCTTAAATGTACTGTTGTTTTTTTAAATAATTTTCTATTGATTTGAATATGCTACCACTATTAACATTGCCGCTAAAAGTTAAACAACCACCACTGTTATACGTTCACTGTTACCACGCTGTTCCCATGCTGTTACCGAACTGGTTCCAAGCAAAGAACAGCTGACCAATTTGATTTTGGCAAAGAGCGCTAGCAAAAAAGTATAAACAAATCAAAACATTTAAAAAATGAACACTTCTGAAGCTGATGGTTGGCAGGAAGACGAAACAATTGTGTTTATTGGCATCCTCAAATCTTTGAAGGATGTTAACGAAACGGCCTTACCCCATACACTGGACTGGCTGCATGTGGCTAGCCAAATGGCCGAAAATTTGAGCGGAAATAATAAAATAAAAAGTATTAAACAACTTCGTGAGAGATACAAGGAATTGAGGAATGATTATTTCACCGCACGATATCGTAATCGTTCCTGTCAATATTACAATTACCTCCATGACTTACTCCGCGAAGAGTTAGTGCCGGAACTGCGTGAGATCGATTCGGAAGAGCAAGCACCGGAGATGGAGCAAAAATATGCGCATACCCTGCAATTGGACTGTAGGTAATAATCGATTCTATCATACCCTTTTTAATAGTTTTACTTACATACTTAGATAACGGAGAGCATACAACTCGCTCAATGGGTTCAACGGATAAGTGGACAGACGGGGAGGTCAAAGCCTTCCTAAACATTATATCTACACTGAAACTGCAGTTGGCGTTGCTAGGTTCGAAAAATGTTAAAGTCCTCAAGCTACTGTCCGAGGAAATGGCCAAGAGGAACTTCTTCAAAAGACCAGATCAACTACGTCTCAAGTATAACCAGCTAAAAAGACAATATGCCAAGGCACAAAGCACAGGGGAAACCTTTGACTATTTCGAAAGCATGCATTCTTTGCTCAATGAACCCCTTCCGGCTGCAGAGAACAGCGTCGGTGAGATGGACAGCGATGACAGCGACGAGGAGGAAGAGGATGACGAGGAGGAAGATGGCGACGCTATCATGGCTTCAGAGAGCGATGAAGGTTTAGTTATATCCTCCTAATAAGGTATCTAAACTAATCTTAAATCCTTTTCAGATGCATTGGTTGCATCCATTCCCTCTAATCCACGCTGCAAGTGGGCGGAGGGCGAGGTGGCTATTTTCCTGGACATTATAACCAGCATGGGACTGCAAGCTGCGCTGCTGCGTAAGAGAAATGCTAAGATCTTTAAGCTGCTCTCAAAGGAAATGGCCAAATTATGCTTTGACAAGCCGCCCGATAAGCTACGTATTAAATTCCAGCAACTGAGACGGGAGTACAACAAAGCTCAGAAGGGCGGAGATACCTTTGAGCACTATGAGACAATGCATCAGTTATTGAATTTCAGGCAGAAGAAGGAAACAGAAGAAGCTGATGGGAACTTGAGCAGCAGCTCTGAGAGCAACAGTGTTTGCAGTGATGATGGAGATGGAGGCGCCTCTAAACGTACTCGAAGTAGGTTTATCTCCTTTATGAAGTTGCAGTTTACTATAATTCATTATTTATGACAGATCAACAGGACAGCTATCACTGGACCGATCAGGAAGTGGACGCATTTCTATCAACTATAAAGGAACACAATCTCTTCCGTGCACTCGATGGCTCCAAGAAACGGAATTTTAAAACCCTGATTTTTCTTTCCGACTTACATGCCAAGCAATCGTACAAAAGAACTCCCCAGCAGCTGCGTAACAAGCTGCGTCTGCTACTCCTGCGCTATCGAGATGTTCAAAAGCACGGACTGAAGAAAGTGCGTATGTTGCCGCGTCACTTCCAGATGTTTGACGATCTCATGCAAAAGAGTCACTCATCAAAGTCTAAAAAAAGTATAAGAACAATTAAAGTATCTCCGAAGCTAGTAGCACCAGCAGATAGCGGCAGCGATGCATCCAGCTCCAGTTGCGACTTACTGCGCGCAGTGGCAAAAAGTGAAGATCTAGATGATTCCGTTGAAATGCCAGCAGAGCCCACACCACTGGAGGTTTTGACCAGCATCAATGAGGGTCAGAAGCAACTACTTACGACTCTCACCAAATCTCATGAGGTTTTTCTGAGGCAACAGCGCGAAATGCAAAAGGAATTCCTTTATGAAATGTCCAATATAATGCGTCAGGAGCGAGAGGCAACATTCCGTATGCTAAAAGAGCTGATACAGCCCAAGTGACTGAATAGTTTAGATATCCAAAAATCTAAAATTGAACTACATATTAGCAAAGCAAACCACATTCTATAATGCTTTTAGCTTATAAAACTTATTTTTAATGAGCACAAGTCATGGCATATGATAACCTGTAATACCCAGTAATCTGCAACATATCTTATTAAAATCGCTTAGTATTTTAGTTGATATCATTTAATTTTTAATTTGAGCTTCGTTTGAATTCGACGCCACTGTTAACATAATTGCCCTATTAAGTTCGCTGTTAAACTGGTAACACTGGTGTGAAGCAAGAAACAGCTGATAGAAATTAAAGTTCGCTGTTAAACAGGTAGCACTGGTATCAAGCAAGAAACAGCTGATCGAACGTAAACAGCGGTTAAATTTTGTGCAAAAACGCTAGCAAAATAAAATTTAAAAAAATGAACACATTTGAGGGTGAAGCTTGGCAAGAAGATGAAACAGTTGTCCTCATAGGTATCCTTAAGTCCTTGAAGGATATGAAGGACTCGCCGAATAAACTGGACTGGCAACATGTGGCTAACCAAATGGCTGAAAGCAAGCACGAAAATAATAAAACTAGAAGTATTCCAGATTTGCGTGAACAGTTCAATAAATTGAGAAATGATTATTTCACTGCACGATATCGTAATCGTTCCTGTCAATATTACAATTACCTACATGACTTACTCCGGGATGAGCTAGTGCCGGAACAGGAGCATGAAGAATCAGAGGAGGGAGCACCTGAAGTAGAGCAAAAATATGCGCATACCCTGCAATTGGACTGTAGGTAATGATCGATTCTGTCATACCCTTCTTAAGAGTTTTACTTACATACTTAGATAACAGAGAGCATACAACTCGTTCAACGTATAAGTGGTCAAAGGGGGAGGTCAAAGCCTTCCTAAACATTATATCTACACTGAAACTGCAGTCGGCGTTGCTAGGTTCGAAAAATGTTAAAGTCCTCAAGCTACTGTCCGAGGAAATGGCCAAGAGGAACTTCTTCAAAAGACCAGATCAACTACGTCTCAAGTATAACCAGCTAAAAAGACAATATGCCAAGGCACAAAGCACAGGGGAAACCTTTGACTATTTCGAAAGCATGCATTCTTTGCTCAATGAACCCCTTCCGGCTGCAGAGAACAGCGTCGGTGAGATGGACAGCGATGACAGCGACGAGGAGGAAGAGGATGACGAGGAGGAAGATGGCGACGCTATCATGGCTTCAGAGAGCGATGAAGGTTTAGTTATATCCTCCTAATAAGGTATCTAAACTAATCTTAAATCCTTTTCAGATGCATTGGTTGCATCCATTCCCTCTAATCCACGCTGCAAGTGGGCGGAGGGCGAGGTGGCTATTTTCCTGGACATTATAACCAGCATGGGACTGCAAGCTGCGCTGCTGCGTAAGAGAAATGCTAAGATCTTTAAGCTGCTCTCAAAGGAAATGGCCAAAAGATGCTTTGACAAGCCGCCCGATAAGCTACGCATTAAATTTCAGCAACTCAGACGGGAGTACAACAAAGCTCAGAAGAGCGGAGATACCTTTGAGCACTTCGAGACCATGCATCAGTTGTTGAATTCCAGGCATAAGGAGGCAGAAGAAGCTGAAGAGAACTTTAGCAGCTGCTCTGAGAGCAACACAATTGGTAGTGAAGATGCAGATGCTGTCACATCTCGACGTAGTCGTGGTTAGTACTATGACTTAAAAGATAAAACCCAAACTCTAATATCAAAGCTTTTCAGACCACCCGGACACATATTACTGGACAGATCAGGAGGTGGATGTATTTCTTGCCATAATTAAGGAGCATAACCTGTTTCGAGCGCTCGATGGCTCCAAGAAGCGTAATTTTAAAACGCTCGTCTATCTGGCCAATATGCATGCCAAGCAATCGTATAAGAGAACTCCTCATCAGTTGCGCAACAAGTTGCGCCTGCTGCTGCTGCGCTATCGAGAGGCTAAGAAGTATGGAGTGCGAAATGTTCGAATGTTGCCGCGGCATTTTCAATTGTTTGACGAACTCATGCAAAAGAATCGCACACCGAAGTCCAAAGGCGCTACTAGTACTATCAAATTCCAAACTGCGAAGCCTTTGTCTGGTAGACAAGAGGAAGACGAGGATAGAGAAGTCTCCAGTTCCAGTTCAGCTTCCAGTTGCGATTTATTGCGCGGCCCGGGCGAAAGTGAGGATCGAGATGATTCGTTGGAAATACAGCAATATCCAACACCATTAGAGGTGCTGTCCAGCATCGGTGAGGGCCAAAAAAAACTGCTTTTGACGCTGACCACTTCCCATGAGCAATTCCTGAGGCAACAACGCGAATTGCAAAAGGAATTCCTGCAGGAAATGGCCAACATAATGCGCCAGGAGCGTGAGGCAACATTTCGTATGTTGAGGGAGCTAATACAACCCAAGTGATGAAATTCCAAAAGAAAAATAGTTTTAAGTAAAATAAAACACAAGCTGCAAATTGTTTTAAGCTTCTAAAACTTTTATTAAATTGAATTTGAAGTTATTTGCAAAAAGTTGTCATTATTTATCTGTGTGTGATTTGTTGTATAGTGTTGAATTTAGTGTATTTTATTTTTTAGTATTTCTTTTTTCTTTTACCTAAGTTGCCTTTATGCGTTTTTGTTTTTTATGCAATTCATTATGAATTTCCTTTGTTTTTCTTCGTTTTTTGTTTATTCTTTATTTAATTAATAACTATTTAAATATTTATATTGTATATGTAATTTTGAGAGCTTTCGTTTTTGATATGCTACATTGGGTTTTTTGTTTTTTATTTATTTATTTATATTTTTTTGCCATTTTTTTTTTTGTTTGGATTAAGTTAATGTTGTATTTAAATTGTTGTTTCTTTTTAACATTAAGCTTGTAATTTTCAAGTTGATTTTCTTAGTAATTTATTCTGATTTATTTTCACAACAACTAAGCAAGCTCTTCTCATAAAATATTTCTAAAAAAATTTAAACTAATAATTTTAGCATAAAATAACATATTTTGTATATATTTATTTTAAATTTAAATTGTTTTTCAACTAAAAAAAAATTAAAAATAACTGCTGCTGATATATGTAATTAAGTATCTATGTGTATTTGCATATGTTACGCTCAGGCACAAAGTGTAAATTACAAATATTTCAATATTACTCTGCAATATTTATATAATAATATTATTATTTTTTTTTTTTGTTTTTACTTTATTTTTATCTCCATATAGATAATAAAAACAACAGAAACTAGACAAAAATCGAACGGCATTTTTTCAAGTACTAAGTGTTATTTAATTTCATTTTGTATATTGTTTAATAAACATAAGTATAATATCATCGTATATGTAGGTAGCGGTGTTTTCGTATTTCTTTTCTAGTATTTTATTATTATTTTGTTCTGTTGAATTTGTCTCTCTTAGAGCACGGCTCGGGCTAAAGTCTACATTCAGGCGGCGCATTGGCTGCTCTGGTCACACTGTCGCTGGTTGCTGGCGGCTAAAGCTTTGCTTGAGTTGGCTGCTGCTGCTGCTGCGTCTGTGGTGAGTTTACTTTTTGTTTTTGGTATTTTATACGTACGTAGTTTATAACAACAATAACAGAGTGTTTGTTTGTGTGTGTGTATAAGTGTATGTCGTCTCATACTCTCTTTGTTGTGTATGCATGTGTTTGTTTGGTATAAGAGTAAGTTCATTTATTTAACAATCTAAGAGCTAATCGGCTCGGGCAGTGGATTTTCAGTGATGCGTATCTTGTTGCTTTGTGTGCCATAATAGAGCGTACCGGATGTATCAGTGGTCACATATGCACGATTTCCATTCCCATTTCCATTCTCCAAATCCTGATTCTCTTCGCTTGTCAGATCATTCGCCGCATTGTTGTTGTCAACAGCGCTGCTGCTGCCGCTGCCGCTGCCACTGCTGGTGCTGCTGCTGCTGCAATTGATGGCCGTCTCTCGCAGTCGATTACCAACCCGTAAGCTCAGCTGACGTTGGCGCTCACGTTCGCGCTCCTGTGCGGCCTGCAATTGTTCCTCACGAAAGTTGGCAAAGAATATCGATGAATAGGTGTGATATTTGGTGCCACAGGGTGAACTAGCTGGCGTTGACAGCGGCGTTGCTGTTGTTGTTGTAGTTGTAGTTGCAGTGTTGTTGTTGTTGTAGTAGTAGTAGTAGTAGTAGTAGTAGTATATATTTTTGTGGAGGGGGGAAGGTAGTAGTAGTTTGGCTTTTGTTATTTACATTACGTTACTTTTGTAGTAGAAGTTGTTGTTGTTGTTGTTGTAGTTGTTGGGTGTTCTTTATACACTTTCTAAGGATTTGCTGCTGTTTTTATGTTTTGTGTGTGGGTGTGTGTGTGTGTGTGTGTGTGAGTGGACTGATTGTGGGAGTGTGTGTTTAGGTGGGTGCATTGATGATTTTGATTGTTGGCCATTGTTTATCACTTGATGTTGCTGCTGTTGTTGTTGTTGTTCTTGTTGTTGTTGGTACTTGTTGTACTAGCTGCATATGAGCTTTTGAATGAGCTTTTGATCATGATGAGAAATGCCTGTTAATGTTGCTAATGATGATGATGATGGAGAGCGATCGGGAGAGCGAGAGCGGGGTTGATAGAGAGGGCGCCCCACTTGTTGTTGTTCTTGTTGTTGTTGTCAGCTGCTGTGAAAAGACACGAGACACGAACTCGAAACCAAAAACAAAATAACGAAGGAGAGCGAATTTGTGCTTTGTTTTTGTTTTTCTTTTTTTTTTTAACCCAGTTCAAATAATTTGTTTGAATTTTGTTCTTTTATTTAGAATTCAAATTCAAATACACAACAAAAGCTTACAATTTGTGAAATTTCTTTTTTGCAGAGCTCCATAAAAGATAATATAAGTATATATATTTATATATCTTTATATCGGTATTTTTTTCAATTAATTTTATATGAATAATAGCATTGTCATGTATGTATGTATGTATATTTGTATATGTTAAGTATAAATATTAACTTATTGCTTTAATACATTTACGCTTTGTCTGTCTGTATGTGTCTGTGAGTGTGTGTGAGTGTGTCTGTGTGTAAGAAAGACAAAGCAACGAGCTTAGTAAAGAAAGCATAAAAAGAGTACAAACAAATCGGTGTAAGCAAAGCTTTTATTTTTTATTTAACAACTGCAATTGTTGTTATATTGTTGTTTATAATTCGACTTATTTCTCAACTAATAATACATACAATAATACGTAATAACTAAAAGCAAGAGAGAAAACCAAAACAAAAAATCACAGTAAAAGAAAACAAAAAAGAATTAATTAAAGGAATAGAATACTTAAGCGCTAAAAGCTCCAACTTGTTGCTGTTTCTATGTGTATATATGTATGCATGTATATTATGTGTGTGTGTGTTGGTTTCAGCGTGCTGTGCTTTCATCTCTGTCTCAATATGTGTGTGTGTGTGTGTCTTCCAATTTCTCTCACTCGTTTTGCAAAAAACGCTCAAGCTTTGGCTTTTGTGTTGGAAAAGCTCTCACGCCCACATCCAACTCCAATTTGGGCGCCAGCACTCATTTATTGCGCTCATTATTGCACGCAAAGCTCAATTTGCGTGGAACTGCTCCGACTGGCCGTTGAGATTTTGCGTGCCAGCTTTTGGAGTGTGCCAACAGCTATGCAGTGTAAATATATTTCAAATATTGCGTGTAAATAAACAAAATAAATAAAACATCAAATAAATTATATATTGTATACTAGTATATCTGTATGGGTAAAATATAAGAGTGAGTTTTTAGATGTGTATAAGGAAATAAATTTAATATGTCTAGCATAAGAAAGCTGCAGAAAGTGCATTTAGTCAGATAAACAGAGAGAGAGAAAGAGAGCGAGAGAGAGCAGCGCTAGGATTAAAACTCATACATAAGCAAACTACGTGTAAGCTTTTACACACACATTAGCAACACGCACATGTCACAGTGCGCTGCATTTGTATGTGTGATTTTGAAAGCTCACCCATACATGTGCAAACTATTGACAAATGTGTGTATCTGGGTGTGTGTGTGTGTGAGAGAGAGTGTTAAGCTTTTACTACTTGTTATATTATTAATTTTGAATTATTATATTTAATTTAATAGCTAAATGCATTCCAACTATTTTTGTTTCTGTAGCCGTTTTTAGACAATTTCTACTGAGGTTTCTCGGAGACTAGGTTTTCACAAGTGTTTGTTTGCATGTGTGTGTGTGTGTGTGGGTGTGTGTGTGTACAAATATACATACCATAAAATTAATATAGTTTATTATTGTTGCGCATTAGTTTGCAATTTTTTTTTTTTTTTTGTAAGAGAAATCAATTTTGGAGAAAAGAAATGAAAAATATAGAATTCGAATTCGAGAACGTCATAATTTTGTTTTTTTAAATGAATTTGCATTCATTTGAGGTTAGGTTTTTGGCGCCCAGTATTATGTGCATATATGGTTTTTTTTTTATATGATATTATGACGAGAGAGGCAAGCGAGGAGGCATTATACAATATATTCGATAGTTGATTTTTGATTTTCGATATTTCGAATGTGTTTTTGTATATTTTTCGTGTATTGTTTTTTTTTTTTTTTTTGAGAGAGCGGGAATTATGTATGTTTTTTTGTTTGTTTAAGTTGTCATGTTTTTTTTTTTTTTAGCAAAAACAAGCAGTTTGGAGAAAGGAAAAGAAATGAAAAAACAAAGTAATGAACATATTGAAATATTTTGTTGTTGTTTGTTGTCGAGACGAAAATGGGCTCAGAATTTGGCTGTTTTTTTTTTTTTTCTTGATTTGTGTATTTATTTGAGGGGCGGGGTGGCCTTGACTATGTAGAGAAACATCCTGGCTAAGTTTTTTTTTTTTGAGTAGGTTGGGGGCAAAATAAACGCTTCATTTTCAACAACTTTTTGTCAAGTTTTCAAAATTTTTCATTTTATTTATTTAAATAATGCGTACAAATATTTTTGGCTAACAACATAAATATAATTTTTTGGTTTTCATTTATTTTTATTTTTTGATTTTCTTCTTTGCCAATTTATAATACTAAATATAAAATTTTTGCATAATTTTTATAATTTTAATTAGTTTTTTTTTTCTTTTTTTTCATAGTGTTTTGATTGCTTGTTGAAAGCGGTTGAAAAGCTTTTTCGTAACTATGCAAACATGAGGCTTTAGGCTAAGTAGTAATATTAGTGGAGAGACAAGGCGACTCTGTGTATACTCTATAAGGTCTAGGCTCTAGTGTTAGGTGTATTTTTTTTAGTCTATATTTTTGAGGCGGCTGCAGGCTGCATTTTGATTGTGATGAATGGTATTATTGGTGTTTTTTGAATGGTTCTTTCTTTTTGGCAGTCTTGATTGGTCTGGAATACTGTATCTGAATTGAATTGAATTGAACTGAACTGAGTAGAAGGTACTGGGTTCTGGGTACTGGGTAATAGTGGGACTATCTTTCAAGGAGTAAATTAGAGTATTGCTCATTCGATTGTGTCCCAATTGAGTGGTGGTAATTCAAATTTGACTAAAAGTAGTAGCAGGTAGATTGTAATAGGTGGTAAGTAAGTAGTATTGTAGATTTTATAGGTTTTTTTTCTTTGATTGTAGAGTTAGAGTTGTAGCAGAGAAGTTGAGATTCAGTTGTTCAGTGTGTGCTGTGTTTCTAACACTTACCATAGCCCTCGCCTTGCAAGAACAGCCGGAAGGCCTCAGCCAGCTTGGCCGGTTGCTCCTCCAGAACCATTGCGCAATCGGATATCTAAATCAAACAAAATAATATGCAATTAATAGAAATTTTGTTAAATGTATATTAGATTCGGAACAGAACCTTCATCCAGGATGAGTTTGTTGGATCCAAACGTCCGTTGAATGTCACCGTATCGTCCACATGAGGCGACAGCGATCCTGTTATATTAATAACTGGCATTTTCAATGTAGTGGCTGCCGTCTCAGCTCCAGGTGTTCCTGGTGGTGTACGCGCCAAATGCAAATCATTGCGATGTATATAAGCATTGATTAACATCGCCAGATTAGTGGGATTAACGCCACGCTCAAAATGCTGCTTATACATTTGCACCAGATCATGATTGCGCTCCTCCGGATTGCGTCCGAAATGATGCCACATCAGATAATCAATGACGCCCTGTGTCATGCCCTTGGTACGCAAGAATCTTGCATTGAAACTCTGATAGCCCCATTCAATCCAGCCCGATTGTGTTGATACACAGTTAATCAGACAAAGGGCGCCCACCTTATCCGGATGACCATGGGCGAAACGTGCCAGTATATTGGCACCCGCACCAACACCAAAGCCAATCACCGATTTTAGACCAAAGTGCGACAGCACAAAGAGCAGCTGTGCGGCCAGGTCATCCATGGTTGGATAGACATAGCTAAAACAAAAGAACAATGGAATGCATCAGATAAGATCAACAATACTAAATGACATATGCTTAAAGTGACGCATTCAACATTAAATTCAGGCAGAGAAATTGCATTAAACTTATTTGAATAAAGCTTCAATAGTAAATATCACTTTCAGATTTAATATTGTTTTGAATGTATCAAAGCTTTCATACAAATTTCATTTCAAGCTTTAATGCGCTTTCAAAACAAATTTAGTGGAGTTATTAGCAGTTTATCTCCTTTCTATACTAAAATATAGCAAACTTCACTGAAAGCTGTTTGTCCTTTCGATTGTCTAATCTAATTTCAGACGTTTTTAAATGGACCTTATTTTCCTATATATATTTTTCACTTAAAGTGTAGTACTTTACGGAGGCTGTTTGCTCCACTTACTCCTCTGGCAATGTAGGCGCGCCCTCCTCCTGACCCGGTGCCGTTACATGATACACACAAAAGTTCTCCAACAGTCCGCGCATGACTGGATAATTGAAGAAACCAGCAAAGCTGGTGGCATCTGTTTTTAAATGAAATATTGTTACAGATACAAATTTAAATACAAAAGGAATTCTAGATGTGGAGCACTTACAGTTAAGTCCCAGATCATGGTAGGTCACTATGGCCGGCTTTGAGGTATCACCCTGTATGGCGACATGTACATCGCCCTTGTCTGTGGGCACACGTCGCTGTTCGCAGGCCTCCAGTATGGAGCCGCGTGCATTGGGAAATTGCAGCTGCACAGAGCGCAGTTCGATGTCATCCATGGGATCAACGGGCATAGTGCTATGAGATTAAAATAGAAAATCGAGTGTAAAACAATTAAAAATATATACTCAATTAATTAAATATACTATATGATTTGGTGTTCTCTTTTTAGTGGGTCACTCGATATTAATCAAACTTGCATCCGGCGGTGCTGGGCATCCTTTAAGCTACTTTTTGTTTTGGGGCTCTAAGGCTACAAAAATGAGATTTGTTCTCGCGGCTAATAAAACTAAATTACAAGTTGCATAGTAATAATAAATCAGTTCAGTAAATAATATAATTAAATATACTTAATATATATTTATGCAATAGTTTTAAAGTTGTTCAACATTCAATTTATGTACGAGATGCGTTGCTGAGAGACGGGCGGATGCGGATATAGTTTTTAGGTTAGGTTTCTCTCTATGCAATAAAAAAAATACTTACAACTTACTTAGTATTAAATCAAAATTGAAGGCAACTAATCTAAGGTGAGGTATGATTAAGTTATAAATTATAATTCTAGGCATATTTATATATGTATACATATAAACCTTGTGTATCTGAAGTATTCGTGTGTGGGAGAGTGTATGTTGTACTGTTACTGTGGTTGGGGGTGGAGAACCGGTTACGCGGCATAACATATCTTACATTCAACAGAGGGGTATCGGTTCGGTTCGGTTCGGAACGGATCGGAACGATTCAGTTACGATTAAGCTGTTGTTTTTTTTTTTGGTTTTTTCTCTTATTTTTGGTTGTTTTTTCTTTCTTTTTGGATTAGCTTACCCCAGCAGATGTGCCTCCTCGGCAGTGTGTGTTGGTGCTGATGGCATCTTGGTGTTCAGTGTCTTACCAGTTTTGTCGCGGTCTCTGAAATAAATACTATGAGCATGCAAGCAAAAAACCGAAAACACAAAAATCGAGAGGCAATTTTGCTTATAAAATTAACAACCCAAAACTCTATTTTTCCGATTTTATAGCCCCCCTTCCATTACAACAGATATTTCCATCTTTCAGTTATATACTAGAATATCCATTCATCTCAGTTTTGAATTTAGAAACTTTTGTAAAACGTTTTTCAAAAATTGTCTATTTACTGAAAGATCAGTATAAATTTAGTCATTTTTTAGCCAGTGAATAATGGAAAATTCATATTGTAATGGATGGAGGGTCTGCATTTGGACAGAGAAAATCGGAAAAATGTCAAATTGTATATATGTATATGAGAGTAATTTAGCTAAATACACACTAAGTATGTATGTTTAGAGTATGTACGAGTACGAGTTTTATATGTACGAGTTTTTTATGTAGAGAATCGAGTAATAGATTTTTCAAGATAGTTGAGAGTTTGAGTTTCGTTTTGAGTTTAGCTTTAGTTTTAGGCTGCGCTGCTGATGTGGATGGTGATGGTGAATGATATGACCCCAGAAATGAATGAAATGCCATTGATGAGTGGATGAGGAAGTAGAACGAGTGCTGGAACTCTGTGTACAACAGTAAAACAACAGTTTATATGTTACGTAAACCTTAAATAAATGAGTCACGCAATGTCATTCGGGGTAAATGTCGATGTCGACTTCGATGTCGACGACGACAACAAACAACTGGCGCCAGAAATATGAGCTACCTATAAAAACCCTTCACCCACCCAAACGGCGACAAGTAACTAACTAATTTAGCCAAGACGTAACGGAACGGAGACGACCATGCGTCTAGGTAATTTGGCCTACAGCTTTTGGCCATGTTGAATAATTATGTGGCCCATACATAATTTGTGACTCTGTCAATGTTGTGTCTATGCACAAAACTCAATTAGATGATGCCTCTTTATCCAGTTGGGTCTCATTATTCCAGCATATATGAATATATCTTTGTGTACATAGATTTTCATTAGCACCTTTGGGTGAAATACGTGCAGATGTCTGTGGAACCAGGGCTGGAATTGAGCTTAAATGGGCTTTAGCTGAGTAGCTGTGTGGTTTAAAGCTATTTATCTCGTAACCTGAGTATAAGACACACAATAAGTTAAAATATCAGCTAACAGGCTTGTTCCAACTTTCATATAATACGCAACTTTCACAGAAATATGTGTAGCATACTTTTTGGAACAGAATTTCACACTTTTAGATGATACTCTCTGTAGGTTTTCGGTGAAAATAGTAAGAATAGAGTAAATTTTCATTAGATGTTATCTAAGCTTTTAATTGAAACCACTCCAAAAACCCAAACAAAAATCGATTGGGTGAAAACTTGGAACATAAATTGTAAGCTGAGCTGACTACTCCCTATCAAATGTCCTAGGAATACAGGTAAAATGTTTTATAATGATGGATCATTTCCATTAATTTTCTAATTTGTGGATATTGATATTTAATACACTTATTGGACTTGAATAAGCCTCAGTACGATAAACTAATAAGTCCAATTAGAGGGTCACTAAGTAATCGTATAAGTATTAGTTACGATTGTTTAAAGGGAACTGCTTTAATTAGTAGTAAAATGTGGGTAACAAGTCAGCTGAAGTAATTATAGAAATTGATTATTTACGTAAACTTAATGGACTTATATACAAAAATAGCAAGCCACAATTACAGCTCCGAACATAGCTTTAAAGCTATTAAAATATTAAATTTAACCCACGCTATCAATTTCTAAGCTAACACGCAAGGCACCAGTTGGGTTGGCTTTCGGGCGGGGGTAGGCGGGGGTCTGCGTAGTACAGTCCAATGAAAACATATGCATATGCGGTTAATCAGCAAATTGTTGTTTTCTTTAGTTGTTTACATTTCCTTTTGTTGCTGCGACGCCGCCACACTTGAAACGGTCAGCAGCTAACCGGTTAGGACTGGTGATACCCGCACAGAGCTTGAGCTTTGAATCGGTGCACAGCGCGAAAGTGCAATGACTGATGAGTGTAAACAGAGCTTTAACTTGTGTGATCTGAGCTTAAAAAAAAAAACGACTGACTGACTGACTGACTGTGCGCATTAATTGAGCCAAACAACAAATCTTTCAGCGTAACGGAAATATTAATTAAAAGCACTTGAAAAAGCGGGTAATCAACATAAATAATAATAATATTTCAGTTTGAGATATCTCTCACTGCCCGAAATAGAACAAAAATGGATCACAGTTAGCGGTTGACTAAATTGCGGTTCGCTGTCTCCGTCCAAATGTCTCGTCTGAACTTTTATTTTTATTTATTGCACTTGTTGTATTGACAAAACTGCAGCCAGTTGCTGACCTTGAGCCAGAGCTAGGCTAACCTAGCACTAACTGTACGAATATAAAGTAGAGATGGGCGCGTGAGGGACTTTTTCTTAGTCACGTCAGGCAAATCGGATAGTTTATATTTACCATATATATTTAGTAGGTTGATGTAATTTGATCGATAATACTAAGAGCGACAATTTGTTATATACTAAAATTTGTAAATCCCCTTTTTTTGGTTAATTTTTATTTACATAACACAATTTTGAATAGGTTTTGTGTTAAAATATCGCGGCACACTATATAAATTGTGATACAAATTTTAATTTAGTTCAACCCTGTTGGATTTTGAATCATGATTCGCTTCGTTTAAGGACTTTTTTCACCTCACGCCTTCATCTCTACTATGAAAAGTTTGAACCCCGTGTTGATGTGAAATTGGTGATGTAACTGAGAGCGAAAAGTGAGCAATATATTTATATGCACTATAATAAAATATATGTACATATGTACACATTCCATACATTCATATTTATGTATGTTAATGTATAGAAATGTATTTACATTGGTGCAATTTGTTGTTCACTTTGAGCCAAATCAAAAGTATGCAAACAAACACAAAAAAGCTCTCACGCACATGCAAAACGCAATTAAGTTGTGCTTTAGATACCGTTAAAAGTTTTTTCTTACATTTCTTTTATTTGTATTTTAAACAAGCAGAGACAACAGCAACCAACAACAAAAATAGACATTAAAAGGACAAAAATGTAAGAAAGTTTTCTGGTGCTCTTCTTCTTAGCGCTGTTTCCTTTTCGCTTTCTTTCTCTTTCTCTTTCTGTTTCTGTTTTCTTTCGCACTTACCTGACACCACCACCAACAATAACTGCCTGTCGCTGCTCCATGCGCACCAGTTCCTCGCTGTCGCCTGGCGTGGATTTGATCGCCTGACCAATTGCACGCTTAACGCTCTCAAAAACGGAGGTGGGCGACGCTGACTGTGGTTCTGTGGTGGACTGATAGATGGCGCTGCCATTGCCATTGCCATTCATCGCTGGCAGCGATACATAGCCGCCCTCTGACTGTGGCATAGTTCTTGTTTTTTTCTTTTTTTTTTTTTGTTGTTCTTATTTCTTGTGATTTTCTTTTTCTTTCGTGTGCGTTGTGGGTGTGTGTGTGCTATCACTCTCTTACTCTCACACACAATACTTAGCCTGCTCAATTTTTTGGTTTTTGCTTTTCATGTGCTATATATGTAGAGGTGCGCTGTGAGTGTGTGAGTGAGATTGCATGCAAATTGCGCGTGTGTGTGTGTGAGTAAGTGCGTTCATTTGATTGTTTTTATATTTTGTTTTTTTTTTTTTTTGTTGAATTAAAATTATAATAACAATGCGTTTCGTTGTTGAATTTGTCACGTGATTCATCAGCAGAGCAGGCAGCAGGCCAGGTTTAGTAATAAGAGTAAGTGTATATTTATATTTATATATACACAAAAAATATTATCCATTCGTCAGTCATTAGCAGCAGCGGGCACAATAAACATAAATCATATAAATAAAAAAAAAGAAGAGAAATAAATTATAATATTAAATGACAAAGAACAAATCACAAGGAAAATGTAGAACACGAAACAAAGTGTAACTAAAGCATGTAAACAAAGCGACAGCTTCACAAAGAAATAAAATAGCCAATTAAAGCCATTTAATGTTAACAATTAAAGTGCCGCGTTTAGAGTTACCATACAATTTACTGATATCCTTTACCTCTAACTGTTTATATTAACAGTATTGCTGTCAAAGCAACTAAAAAGGTTGAATAACCCCAATTTGAGCTGTTAAATTTGATTCTTTCTTTTGTAATAAACAGAAACTTAATCATGTAAACAAAGTTGTTGATACTCAGCACAAGTTTACAACGTAAAATAAAGCCTTTTATATGTAAGCATTAAAATTGTTGCTGGTCAAATTACCAGACAAAAGGAATTAGACTTGTTGAAGTAATAAAAGCTGCACCTAATTTCTACCTTTCAACAACTTTACCAATTAATCTA
Organism: Drosophila repletoides; assembly: GCA_018150835.1. Classification (NCBI taxonomy): domain Eukaryota; kingdom Metazoa; phylum Arthropoda; class Insecta; order Diptera; family Drosophilidae; genus Drosophila; species Drosophila repletoides. The sequence continues at coordinate 15,250,377 of JAECWQ010000089.1, forward strand.
GCTTTAAATATTTAAGCAAAGCCTTATTTCTAAATTTATCCTACAAAGAAGTTAACAGCAGGATCTGAACTTACTCTCATATCTAGTTTTTATTCACGATGAATGGCTAAGGCTCCGAGAAAATTAGTTTAAGAACTTTAACTTTTAAGTCCGCTTAATTTTTGAAAAATAGTTGTTGGAATAATCGACATTGGCTCATATAAACTTTAAACGAAATTAAGAAAAGGCGAGCAAGTAAAATGTTTATGGAACTCTCTGTGTGAAGAGCAAGTTAAGGCTGTTAATTTTTCACACACAAATTGTTGCTGTTAAAGTAAACTATACATATAAATGTTAAGTAACAGCGGCTTCGACTATTATAACTTCTTTTTCGCTCATATTTCACTATCAAAATTAGTTTACAGCGATCTGGGCTGTTAATATTCATTCCTTATCATAATCTAACACACAATGCGTTTAACATTGGTCTTTTAAGAAATCAGCATATGAATTGTGGCTGTTAAAGTTAACATGCACAAATTAGTTAACAGCGACCTAGACTGTTATTAATTCCATATCCATCACAATCCACCATAGTAAGTAGTTAACAGTGAGCTAGACTGTTGTAAAAATCTTTCTCTATTTTTCACTCTATAAGCTTTAATAAATTTAAGAAAGAAAAAAAAGAGCAAAATAAGTGAGAAATTTAATAGCGCTCTCTGTGTGTGAAGGGCATAATGAATGCATTATGAATGACAAAAGCAAACACCGCACATTTTGGTTAATAAGCAGGGGCCAAGCAAAATGCATGATGAACAACAACTATGACGAGCATATAAAAATTGTTTTTGGCGTCAAAGTTCGTACTTGAAACAAGATATGCAGGCCAAACCAAGCATACACACATACACACACGCTCACACATACAGGCAACCGCAACACTCAGAAGCTCTCGCCTATCCAACCCTCCCCGGCCCCACTCTCTCCCTCTCCCTGCCTCTCTCTCTCTCTCCCGCTTACATGTGCATTACATTAACCCAGTTCCACTTTTATGCGGCTCTGCGGCTCGTTTAAGGGTCTCTCATTCTAGGGTTGCCGTTAGGCATGCAGCTCAGCTCAATCCACCTCCCCCACCCCCGTCCATGCTAAGGTGGCGCTGCCCACATATTATTTTGCACAGTTTGCACTTCAGCGGGAAGCTGATTAAGTGCGTCACCAAATTTCAACACTTCAGAAACCAAAAACAAAAGTAGCAAAAAAAAAAATACAATAAATAAAGAATAAAAAAAAACGACCGCAAATCAAAAACCTCAACGATGACGCAAACTCGTAGATATGAAATAGAATTTAAAAAAAAAATATATTACGAAATATACAAAATTCGGGACACCGAAGATTTGAATACTCTAGTAGATAGCTTGTGTTGCATATTAGAGTATTAAATATACTGAACCTATATTAAACATTAGAAATTCTAAAATTATCTGAAAAACTTAATCTGTGCCAGTTTGTTATCAAGAGTGTAAGAGTTATTATCAAACTTTTAATTGGAAGTTTTAGAATAACTTCGACCAAAGGTTCCTACATCAGCTATGAGATATAGTTTGACTTAATTCTTTTCTTTACACACTAAAAACTTCTAATTTGCGAGCAATTTAAAAAACAACTTCCTATTGTACCCGTCTGTCGCATGGAATAGTTATCCGATCCGGTTTCCCGAAAAGTGTGAAAATAGTTCGATTAGAAACAGACACATTAGCCTTATTAGGTACCCTCATCGCGCTGATAAAGAATATATATGTATACGAAAATGTCGTCACAACTATAATACCCACTGTAAGTGTATAAAAACTAGTTTCGATTCTTTTGCGTCTCAGATATTCAGTCATAAAACTGTAGGCAAATTCAGTGCTTTTGGCAGGTCAAACCCTGCCACCGGGGCGTATGAGAAATAAAGTCATCAAATAAAAGGGTTGGGCAAGTGTCCAAGACTCTGTATAGCGCATAGGGTGCTTTCTCCGTAAACAATTTGACTTGATTTTGCAGTTTATCTATTTATTATGCAAAACTAACGACGTCGTACTGCATAAATTTATAATACTCGTAATTGTAATAAAAAGAAAAGCAAGTTTTTCCATAAAATCAAAGCGAAACGCAGATTAAACTCAAGCAAATAAAGCGCAACACACAGCGTAAATGTTGATTGTATCATGAGCACTCGAGCGGCGAGCGACTTGATAAATGCTTATAAATAAAATAGGTCAGTATGCTCCACTCATAGCTATACCCTGTATCTAGCCATAGACAGATCCTCTGAGTAGCTACATACCAAGTGTGCTAGCTGTGGCTCTTCTAGTTTCAAGCTTTCGGAATCGCATAAAAACTTATATAAAAATATTATAGCATTATTTCAGTTTACTAGTTGATACTATCTTTGGTTCTGCAGCTAAACTACAGGGTATAAAATATAATAATAACAATAATATAGCTACCAATTGTAACCAAGTGTGAGTCGTTTAGCTGCTCTAATCTCATGCTGATTCAGTCATTTTCTTTATCAAATGATCTCTGGGCAGAAATAAGCAATTGTCAAAAGTTCTTTCAAGAAGATAGCATAGCATATAGGAATTTCTTTCCTTAATGAATTATTATAGAATGCCTTACTTAAATTGTAAATTAAGCTTTTAATGTTTCCAGGGTTTCCCGTAACTTTTACCTTTGACCTTTCAAAGCAGCCTGAATTATGGCTGCCGATAAGCTGCAAATTCACTTGGAACAATAAAATGGATGATATAATATCGCTTTTCCTTAGCAAAAGGTGTGCAGCAAAGGCCATAAACAATGACTTGTGGAAGAGGATGTAACAACAATTTGCATATATAATTGAAGCTTATTTATATATTTATATATATATATATATGCTTGTATAACTGGGCAACTGGGCCAAGCCTGCGGGTTCGCTTCAATTCCAATTCCAATTCCAATTCCGATAATTGCCACAGCAGCACCAGAATGTGCCATTTATGGCGAATTATTCATAATTACAATTGCATGCGCGACCCATTCGAAGAACGTTGGCAAAATTACCAATAGGTAAAAAGGCAGGAGTGCTACAGAAGTACCACAGAAGAAAAAACAAAGTAGGCGGCAGCTACACTGAGAGAATAACCCAGCTGTGATTTCTAAATGAAAGGAAAAGCATCCTTTTGAGGTGTGTGGCAGTTACTAAGCAGTATTTAAGCCATTAATATGCATATAAAAATATCTATTTCTATAGAGAATATACGGGATTCCAGATATATATAATGGGTTTCCATTTAATCTAAACATTCATATTGATCAGACAAATTTATATATATAAATTATATGTAGCTGTCAAGAGAGGAAACGCCAATGATTTCGTATGGCCAACTTCTTTGCTTCCCAAGAAATCTTGACGGAACTTTCAAGTGGGTTAGAAAAAACTGTATGCCAAATGTTGGCTAAAAATGATTAGGCTCAGACGATTGGAACAATCGAACAAAATAAATAAGTTTATGAACAATTTTCAAATGTTTATATAGACTCTAAATTTTAGAGTATGAATTCTTCCGTGTTAATCTATTCTTACTAGTTTTAATGATCTCTACAATTATATTCTTACAACTTTTTTTTTCTTTCAACTTTTTACAGAATAATAAACCAAAAAAAAAGCTACTATTCATTAACATGTCCCCGGCAGATGATAAATAATGTACATATATTTTATTTAGTGGATGTACGTTAAATAAGTCTTTGTAGTGCTTTAAAGACAGCTCAATTGTAAGCGAAGCTTTCGGGGTATTTTATATACAATTTTACTTGAAGCTTTCAAATTGATTGGGCGACGGTCTGCCTTGAACTCGTCTTGCAAATTGCTTTACTGAATTGAGTAGTTGGTAGGAGTTTTGCGCAGTGTAGTTTGGGGCAAATATCGACAGTTTGGCAGGTCGCCCTGGCAACCGTTGGCAGGTCAACAGTTGAGCAACAACAAAGACAAATGCGTGTGCAATGCAATAGAAATTTTAGATGACTGCCTGACCCAAACGGGAAATTATTATTGTTGGCCTGTGGCGGCGGCGGCAGCGACAGCAGCGGCAATTGCTGCAATTGGCCAACAAAATATTTTAACATAATTTATCAATAAATTCAAGGATCTCTCGTGTACCGTGTGTGTCTCAAACAAACAGTGCAGCACACTGGGAAATTATTCAAAAATATACCAAGAGGCAGGCGGAAGAGAGGGAGGACGCGAGTTCGCGACAAATCCCATTCAAAGGAAATGTCACGCTATATGCCAGAAGCCCTGGGACTAACAACGTACAACGTAGAGATGGGGGCGTGATTCATTCGCAGAACACCCACAGAAACGAACCAAATTTAGCAAACCTACAGTCGAAATTGGATTATACCCTGAAGCATCTATAATTTTATATATTATTGGAATATTTTGTTATTAAATTTAGAACAAGTTTCCGCCGCTTTTATGAGCTACCACTATATATTAGAATATCCATTCGGATTATATATTTTCGTGATTTCGTGAGTGCTGTGCTTGAGGGATTTCGCGAGTGAAGTTCCTCACCGAAATCTAGGCCAATTCATATCTTTTTTCGGAACATTCCTGTCACGTATGAATCTGCACTCACGTTGAGGTCACGCACACATCTCTAGCAGAAAGTCACACACTAACACACATGCACACAGGAAGTGAACGTCAACAAGAACTGCGTTGTTGTATTTCCTGCCATGTAGTTGTTGTTGTTTTTGGACGGGTGGGGGGCGTCGGTTGTGCAGGTTGCTTTACTGTTACGTGTTTGCAATCGATTTGAGAGTTACATAAAAAATAAAGAAGAGAGGAGCGGAGCGGAGAGGAGAGCAGAGGACTCGTAAAGCAAAAAGCAAAAAGCAAAAGTCGAAAAGCAATTTGGCAATTTGTGTTGAACTCGAAAAGTTAGGTTAACTGACCTAGGCGCATATACGTTGAATACACACATATAAAATATGCAGGCAAGTTAAACAACAATGTCAAATAAAAGCAACGCTGGACGGCGCCGCAGGAGTAATAAAATTCAAACAAACAAATAACGAAGGAGGAGGAGCAGAAGAAGGAGAAGGTCGGCCGTGCGAGAGAGAAGAGTGGGCTCGCGTTACGTCAGAGTCATTTGGGGCTTGTCAAAATTAACAGAGTACGGTAAATTTTAGATGCATTAGTAGATAAATGTTAAAACAGAATAGCAACAACAACAAAAGTTTACAGTACAAGTAACATGCCATGCACAAAGCCTAACAGACAACTGTTAACTGGGTTACTACTACTGCTAAAAGCTCAAAAGTTCATCAGGCTGTGAGAGAGCCTCGATTTTGTGTGTGTGTGCTAATTAAAAAAATAAAATGGATGCAAATGATAAAGTATGATGCAGCGCGAGTTTTTTATTTTATTTTTTGTTTTTAGTTTTTGATACCAATGATCATAGAAAGAGAAACGGAGTAGGGGTGGGTAGGTGTAGGAGGAGTTGGGCTTATATAGTAATAGTAGTAGTAGTAGTAGTGTTGTAGTGTTAGTTATAGTAGTAGGTGAAATGCAACAAACAGCAGCAAAGCAACACTGACAGACAGACAGAGAGGCAGTTTGGGGTCATCACGCGCCCCATATATGAGTTTGCATGTGTCTCTGTGTGAGTGTGTATGTGTGATTTGCCTGCTGTCTGTCGCTGGCTGCTCTTCTGCTGTGCGTTGTTTTTGTGATATTATCACTGTGTCTCTTTTGTATCGGTATGCGTGCGTATGAATATATATATATGTGTGTGTGTGTGTGAGTGCTTACTGGACACCAAAACTTACCTGACGCTCTTCGAAGAACTTTCAGCAACAACAAACACAAGTGGATTGGCGGGGGGATTGGTGTTGCTGGCTCGCGGGGGGACTGTTTGGTAGGCAGCAATTTAATTACAATTTTTATTTTTTCCTCTCGTTGTTGCGTTTTTTTTTTTTTTTGTTAATTCTACTTGGCAGTTCTCTTCTTTTACAGCAGTAGCATCAATAACAATCCAAAAAACAAAAAAAACGCTCGCGTTGCTTTTCTATGAAAAAATCAATATTTGTTTGGGTTCTTCGAAATTTTTGATTTTTTTCGCGTATTCTTTTTTTTACACACTTGTGTAATTTGATTCTCTGTCGGGCGCGCACACACACAGTAACAGACGCACTCACTATGGCTGCATTGGGTTACCTTAGCAGTTTGCTTTACACTAATTCGTTGTTGTTGTTTGTTACAATATGATTAAATTGGGCATTTAAATTATATCGTTCGTCTAACGAAACTGCTTGGCAGCAACCAACTCTCTCAACTCGCAGGGTAAACGCGACAGTGTGGCCAAACTTGGCATGCAGAGGAATGCACAACTTTTAATTTTTCTGGATTTTAGAACAAGGGCATTTTTCTGTGGTGGTCGGTCAATAATTGCAGGTTGCTAAAATTTAGATAAGGGCATTCCACATTTTAATTTAAATTAAACCATTGCCCAATTGGCATGTTAAATGGTACACTATTAACTTAATAACAATAAAGTCATTCTTTTTATTTAATTTTCTTATTCGTTTTACTCTTGATCTGATTGAAGTCTTAAGTTTATGTGAAATAATTGATTTGTTATCGAAATCATGCGAGTTGATATATTTTTACGACTCACTAAAGTGACCAGCCAGTTATTAGTAAAAACTATCGATATATTTAGCCGGTGACTTGCAGGACAGTATTATTATTTCTAAGAGCACATAACGGTAAGTGGCTTAAAATATAATTATATTTTAAAAAGTCTATGTATAACTATTAGTGTAAAACATAATCTAGTATATATATCTGGAAATATTATAACAACATATTGTCATATCGTAAGTTAAACAACTAAATAATATTTCATAACAAAAAATGAATGTTAAGGTACAATACCGATATGTAAGGGCAAGCATAAACGCGACTGCCGTCTCATCTCTAATAATAATTGGATAGCATGCCGCTTTTGACAATCGTAGAAGCGAGCAATTGTTAAGTATCAGTTTTAACTAACGGAAAAGGTAAATAAAACCAGAAGAAAGTTGCCAATTGGCGGCTCTAAACAACGAATTAACATACACTTTAACAAATAAATTGTTAGGAATATGCCGCGAAGATACACCACAAAATTGAAATTAGAAAAGCTAAATTCCACTTTGCGCTCCGAAAGACGTCGCAAAGCAGAGCTAAGCGACTTACTCAATGACTCGGATGAGGAGGACGACGAGGATGATGACGACGATGACGACGACGATGATATGTTGCTGGAGCGTGGCGATGCGCCCATACGTGGAATACTAGAGAATACAGCACATTATACGCATCCCATGCTAAATCAAGGATTAGGACAAAGCGTCGATGCCGAACGTACGCTGAATATTTTTCCGAGCTGTGCATTTACAGTGCCACTGCCTCTCTATGTGGCCCAACAGACGACGCCCATTGTGGACCCATGTTTACTGCGTGCAAGAGCGCACGACGATTGGGTAACGCAACTAAACAAGACGCATTCCTATTACACAAGGCATATCAAGCATCAAAAGCAGCGGGAAAAGAAGCTACAGAATAATATACACAGCGTCCATGTGTTTGATATGGCCGAACATATAGCAAGCAATGAGAATTCCTATTTCCGGGATAGCTATGATTATTACTATACGGGTGGCAACCTGAATTACATGCCATATGCTGGTAAGACGCTTGCGGTGCATGTATCCGGCGAGAAGCTGCGCCAGTTGCATTTATCTACCGTGGGCGCAGAGGCGGAACTGTGGCGTCCGCTGCACAGTGAAACTTTGAACGACATTTCCAGTGAGATCTTTGAGCTAATACCGTTGGATAACTTTCGTGTGAATCATGGCAACATGTTTCTAGCCCGCATGCTCAAGGATATAGCCATATATGAACTGCAGAGAGACGAGGACGAGGATGAGGATGGGCCGGAAGACCAACCACACTACAATCTGAACTGTCAGAGCAAATTCAGCAGCCAAGAGGCACCTTTTATTAGTGTTGCTCAGGCTTTTAATAAACCAAATACATTGGCTATCGCTTGTCAGGATCGCTCCGTACGTTTTCTGGATATTATCACCCAGCAGGATATATCCAAGCATAATGTATGCCTCTTAAAAGGTGTCAGTAAGCACAGTACCTGGGCACAGCTGCGTTCGTGGCAGGATCATTGTTTCTTCTATGCCTGTCAGTCTGTGCTGCTCACCATTGATCAGCGATGCGCCAATGAGGCATTGAATCCTTGCTTTGCCAGCAGCGTGCACTCTCAGAATTGTGAAAACTTCTCCTGTGTGGGACGCAGCTTGAATCCCAATCTCATCTATGTAGCCAGCAATCATAAATTACATTGCCTGGATATGCGTTGTCTTGGGAAAAAGTTAACAGATCGTTCCGTAGTCACTTGGACGCATCAGATGGTCTATTCACCTACTTTTATGGATGCCATTGTACATAATGGCAGTGAATTTGTTGCGCTGGGCAACGCTTTATCCGACGATCAACGCATTTGTGAACTGAAAGGAGTACTCGCCCAAAGCATGACGGAAATGTGCTCACCCTCGTTGCCATATTCACCTACTCAGCTGGATGAATCTCTAATGGAAGCGCGTCTTCAGGGCTGCGATGTAAACATCTATGCGGATTTGACGAATCGTCTTAGATGCAGTAAAACAGGCCTAAAATTCCATAGATTGGAAAATGTTACCGATGGTGCCTTCGCCCAGTTGCTAACAGCCAGCAGTGTGGGTGATATTTTCTGCCAGCGGGTGACAGACCGAGATGAGCGGGAAATACAAGAAGAGCAACGTACGGGCGTGCACACAAATGAAGCTGTTCTCTACTATGCTGATCAGGTGCTGGAGCGTGTCCAAAGAAAGTTGCATTGTACGGAAGTACAGCCCATGGCAGTGATGCGAGAGATTATGAAATCGGAAGCGGAACAAGATGTGGAACAGGAAAAACCGCTAGTCATTGAAGATGTGAATATAGATTATGGTTTTAGTGATTCCGAGTCTGACTCTGAAGAGGAAAGTGATGACCATTCAATACCAGAGGAACAGCCAACAACTAAGCAGAAGGCAGCTTCTGACCTGGCGAAGAAAAAAGAGAAAGAGAAAGAGCAGCAAATAAAAGAGTCAAAGAAGAAGGGACTGGACGTAAAGGTCATCAAAAAGAAAGCTGTTAATCGAGGACCCTGGCAAAAGTCGGCCTATAGACTTAACCGTCACACAGACTTCATTAGCGCTCGCCTCCTTAGCATTTGGGACATTGATGAATTCGATTTAAACCGAGACGTACAGATTGATATGATTGATGATAAGCTAAAGTACGAGAAGACTGAAACTGACAAAGTGGATCGTACGGCCGCCTGGCTGCAGCAGATGAGTGAAAAACCCGACGACGCAACGGAAGATAAACAGGATGTGGTGCCGGGCACAAATCTGCCTACATACTTTGAGGCCGTAAGAGCAGAGTATAGAGAAGTGACCAATGAGACTATAGATATCAATACGACGGTGAAAGTAGAAGCGGAACCAAGTTTCATCAGACAGCCCCATTCCACATTGCGATCGGGTGAATTTACCATAATCGAAACAGACTTCGAAGTGAATCCCCGGCCCGCTAAACGAGCGAAGACCAAATACTCTATGGGTTTTTAGTGTCTTAGGAATCTTAGTTTTAAGCAACCGGAAATGCTGTTCCACACTCAGACAAATACAATAAAAATATTTTGGATATTCCAACTATGAAGATTTACTTCTACTAATCTTAAGCATCCTTTACAGGTTCTCAAGTTACTAAAATGAACTCACGACCTCAGCAACGTCAGCGTATGCCTAATTTCACTCCAGGCGAAGAAAATATTTTAAGAACTTTGGCCAAAAAGTATCAGAAAAGTATTGAAGCTAGCGTTTCAAATGCGCATGTTTGGCGTCTCAAGAATCAGGCCTGGGATCAAATTGCTCTTGAATTCTACAAGTGAGCTTTTTTTTTGGGTTTTTGTACAGAAATTTTGAATTTTGCTTTCAGCCTTACCAAAGTCGAACGTTCAGCTGCTAGACTCAGATCTAAGTACGACTGTATGAAGAAGTTGGATAAGAGTAAAGGTATCAAATTTTAACCCAAGCAGCAGTCCGAATATAGTATTAATAATAACAATAATAATAATAATAATGATGTTAAATCCATAGTAAATGTTGTGGAAGAGGGAAAACCTCTAATAAAACAGGAAATCAAACCAAAACCGGAGGATATACAGCCAGCAGAAGCCACACCAGAAGCTGCTCGCTCCAATAATAATGGAAATGGGCCAGTAAATACTTTAACTGAAATAAAGCCAATTACCCCAGTTGAACAGCCGGGAAATTCTATGACTGATCAAGCTATGGATACTGAGCCTGGCCAGAACAGCATGGGTTTAGTTTTGCCACAATATCAGAATGTCCAGCAGGTCAGTTGGCTAACAGCACAGAAACAAAGAGTATTAATTAGTCGTATTATGTTTATGTATAAAACTTTACAGGGCGGTCTCCAAATAGCTTCGGCTAACAGCATTGCTAATCTCAATGTGAAACCACTGCCATCAAATGATCAAGAAAACCGTCCCCATTTGCTGGTAAATTGCATTAATTACTTTGAATTTAAACCCTGTTTTTTAATTTAAATTGATTTTTCTTTTCAAGTGCAAACACTCGCATTCAGTCCAGCAAAATATTGCTGCCCAGTTTACGTTTTATCGCAACAGGGAGTTGCGTGCCCAGGAGAAGCACTTGGCCGAGTTGCAGAATTTGGGTGTTCAGCATCAGATCTTGAAACTGGAACTTCAAGCTAAGCAGCGAGAATTGGATGAATCTAATAAATAAGGGACTTATATTTCTGATTAATATAATATATTATACTATATTTATAATTAAAATAAATAGACCTTATTCAAATTATTGTTATCCTTGTGTATATGCCCTATCAAAGCAGCGCCGCATGCAAGTTTTTATGTGGAATAAGGTTTATACGTGCGGCGATGTCATGAATTTCAACTTAATTATTGATGTTTTTAAATTCACAAATAAATATAGTTTAAAATTAAAATTTAATTTAATTTTTCAAATATTTTTCTAGTTATGCGACACGTGTAAACTTTCATTCGAAAGAAATGTTTGAATTAGTCTCGTGAATAAAACACCTAAATTTAAATATATATATAAATTTATATGTATATTTTAAATACTTGCCATTTTGATTGGCCATTGCGTTGATTGGCCAACGGAGTCTCCAGTTTGCCCAATGTATCTCCACCCAGATCGGGCTCATAGGCAGGATTTATAATTCCCTCGATGCGTTCGACAACAAATTTTAGATCTTTGCGCTTCAGAGCATATCCTGTCGTTCGATTTGGTAATTCCTGCAACATTTTGCTTTTTCTTTTCTCGGCAGATTTTAATCCGTTCAATTTGAGGCAACCAACGCTTAGAGATTTAACTTACAACTGAAATTAATTAAATTTAGTTCGTTTAACTAATTGATTTTCATTATAAATCGTATGCATTGGGGCGTAAAATGATCCCAAGGGTAAAGCGTTTTATTTACTTTTCTTTGGGTGCGCCTTTTGCTATTTATTTAAATAAATAAACAGATAAAAAGCTAATAAAAGTGAGTCTGCTCTATATATAAATAATCCAAAGTCGAATATTTAAATAGAATTTCTATTAAACCCCAATTCAGATAAATAAAATAACAGACATAAAATAAGCAATTCATTTTGGCTCCACCCTCAGCGATTGCAGCGCATGCGCCTTTTTTCGGGGCGTGACTCACTGCGAAGCTTAGCAACATTTACAATGTGGCCAGCAACATGCTGCATGCAGCATCCTGGTGCTCGAAGGACAATTCAGTTAACATTGTAACAACGTGAGAGCAGGTTGTGTCTACTTCAAATCTCTCTTCTCATTTCGAACGTTCTCATTTTTGTTTCCGGTTTGTTAAGAAAGGTTTATGACAATATTTTAGATTCAGTTATAAATCAAAATAAATTTAATGTAAGTTTTAAGATTAATAAATAATTATAAAGAAATTTTAATGAAATTATAATACTACCCTTGATATCTGATCTTCGAGTTATTTCTAACATACAAATTTTCATAAAATTGTAGCAAATGCTATTTAACATAAAAACATATTTTATTAAGAGCCGCCCCATTAGAAACGGCGCCCAAAATTTATTGCAGCCTCTGAACCGCTCGCGAGCTGCGCGAGTTACTTTGATTACGTGGACAAGTGTTTGGATGCGCTGTGCGCTTAGCTCTCTCGCTCCAGCTCTCTTTGTAAGTGTGTGTGAATTGTGCTGCTGCTTGGCTATTTTTGCAGCTGTATTAGTGTTGACGTTGACTGCTCCAATCAGCACCACGGTCTGCGCTCAGCAGCTGAGCCCGTATGCATGTGTTTGTGTGTGTGCGAGCGTTGCCGCTGCTCAACAGCAAGTAGTAAACGCCGACGTCGTCGTCAATTTCGATCAGTTGCCTTTCGCACGTCGATCGTAGCAGTTGTTTCGTTGTAGACGTTGTATCGCTTGATCTTAGCTCGCCGTGTTTTGTATACGTGATCGTTTCCGTGGAATACACAGAAAAGATAACAAAAATAAGAAAAGGTATAAGCAACTTGACTAGCTAATAAACAAAGTGTAAATACGAAAAGAAAATTCAAAATGAAATACAGCTAATTAGAGATACAAGAGGAAATGTACTTTGACTCTCGCTGGCGTGTCTTATTCATTCATATTCACATCGTGCTTTACACATCAGCGAATACAATGTACAGCAGAAAGCAGAAGAGGAAGGAAAGAGAGCGCGTCGTAGTGGGGGCTGGGTTCCAGCAGAAGAAAACTTAACGAAACGAAATGAAATGAAAACGTAAACGTAAACGAACGAAATGAAATCTCTCGCTTATCTCCCGGCCGGCCTACAAAATGTTGCCGGGCGCGACTTGGATACCCTCGACGCTCGCTCGTCGTGCGAAGCTAATCACACAATTTGTTTGTAGTTTTGCTTTATTGTTTTTGTCTTTCCATTTGCTTTTGTTTCTTTTAGTAATAGGAAAAACTCATGACGTGTACCTAAGAGTCAGTCTTCTGATTAGACTTCCTCTTAGCTGGAAAGTTTTCATTTCATTAACATTCAGCTGCAAATTACATACAAAATTCGAATCCATTGCAATGGGCCAAAGTCGTGGTCGTGCTGGCCATATAACGGTTTGAGTTGCGACAGTTCATTGAACCAGGCTTTAACAGAGCTCTCGAAACAGATAAACACAAAATAAAAAAGAAGCAAGAGCAAAACAGAGACAACAACAAAACGCAACTGGTTTCGCTGTAGACGCCCCAAAAAAAGAAGCAACAAGAAGAAACCAGATAGAAAATCCCAATATTGACCAGTCGAAGTTTCAATACGCTTCTAAGCTGCCCAAGAGAAAACTCTGAAAACTCAATTTTCCAACATATCTTACACAAAATAATTCTTTTTCAAATAGATCCTTTTATGCCAAATTTGCTATTAATATAACTCTAGATCAAACAGCTAAAACTAGCTAACTTTTCATGCTCCAAAACAAGAAATCAGAAAGAAAATCCTTTTTGCAAACAGTCAGAGTTTTAATACTTTTCAAGAGTTTTTCTTAACAACTGAGTTTTCCACAGTATTTTCTTGTAAGTAATAGAAAACTCAATGAGCTTCCATAGTAAGTTTCAAATTAACTTGAGTACAAAGGCAAATAGATATTATTTGCAAGTGTCAAGTAGAAAGAAAAGAAAAGAAAATTTCAAAGAAAGAAAAGTAGAAAGTTCCAAAGAAAATCTCAAATTAGAATCTCCAAGAAACGATAGTTGATTTCCATATTAAAGTTCCTTTAAGTCAGCTAATTATTTTTCATAGGAAACCAAAAAGAAAAGTCCAATTTTAACTCAAGAGTTGTTCATCAAAAATGCTTTTTTACATAATTTCTATCAATTTTTAGCATACTTAAAATGATAATTCTATATTAAACCAATTTTTTATACATTTAAAGATTATAGCAAGTTCAAATAGTTCAAATCGGGTATAATTATTATGCACAATTTCGTAACAAATGGAGGCAAGCCAGAAAGAAAATCTCATAATTTCAATGCGCTTTAGAAATTATGAAATCATTTAATTTAGGTGCTAAGAAGCAGCGTTATTCAAGAGTGGAAATAATATCGAAATTTTTGAACGTTTCTTTTGCTATATCACCTATGGTTACTGTACTAATTAGCTGCTATAACTAATTTCCTATGAAATGCGAAGAGTGTAATCGGCAAATTAATCTTTGAGAGTTTCGTAACGAAAATTGGATATGCTCAGTTGCTAGAGAGTATCCGAAAAGAGACCAGTTAATACGTGGTATAAAAGAGTTAACGAAAAAAAGAAGCAAAACGAATAAGAAGAAGATGTTAATGCTGTTTTCACGTAATTGTGCCGTTACCAATTGTAAGGTGCCATCCCATTTGATGTCTTTCCCATAAGTGAAAGTTTTTCATATTGTTTTGTAGTTTCTGTTGCTGTCATCTTTTTGTTCATATTTAAGTTTATTTATTGCAAATCATTTTCTTAAGACGCTTTCTTCCCCCCTCTTCCCAAAAGCGCATAAATCTCTTTCGAATGCTGATGCTGCCCCCATTGAAAAAGCCCAAGCTGAGCGCCAATTTCGAACTTTCATTTGCAATTTCAAAACTCCTACACAAGCCAAAAAACGTATAGGAAAAAAAAATAATTAACATGAAGAGTTTTCGAAATTCAAACGCGTCACCTTTTGCGTTTTGCGGACATTACACATACGCACCGTAACACACATCTGTATGTATGTACATAGACACGTACATAGCTGCAATAATTTGCAATTTTGGCATTGCATAATCCTCTGCAGATGGATAAAACCTGAAGCGAGCGGCTCGTAAATGAATTGTACATTTGCATAATGACCAATTTTTGTACTCTTTACTCGTTTTTTTTATATTTTTTTTATATTACTTACACTTTAAACTGTGCACCTCTTCTTTAATTGGTTTTTCAAACTTGTATAACGTTTATTTATTTTTATATATATAAATTTGACTTACTTATTGTCGAGTTTTGATCTTTAGGTGCGCACAGTCAATGCAATTAATCACATTCGACGCTTTCAGGAGCTTTGAAAGCTCAAGTGCAGAGCTTTCAGCTTTAAGTGTGCTTTATTGTGCATTTGTCAATATAATTAATCGCATACCAAGCTGTTGGGACAATTTAAATATCTGCTTGAGCTTGGCAAAATGAACTACTTATTCTATAGCTTTAAGTTTTATTGAAGTGCATTCGAAACTTTCAAGAGCTTTCAGCTTGAAGCTCACTAGACAAAATAAGCCACTTATTAAAGAGACTTTAGACAGTCACATTGAAAAAGTTTAAAACGCAAGCTCCTTATCGGAGAGCTTTAAGCTTCAAGGAAGCAATTGCACAAACAGTTTTAGCCAGTTTTCTAAGCCTAGTTTAAATAAATATTGTTTCTATTGTTTTTACTTACAGCCATGTTGAAGTCAATGCTAGCATTCTCCTGCCTTCTGGTGGTCTTCAGCGGCGTTTACTGCGATGATCTTAAAATAGATGTGATCAGTGTGCCCGAAATTTGTGATCAGAAAACAAAGAACGGCGATTCACTCACCATGCACTATACGGGCACACTTCAAGCTGATGGCAAGAAGTTCGATTCGAGGTAAGTTTCTGAATTTTTAATACAAGTTCAAGCTTTAAAGCTCATTTGCTATACAAAATTCACGTATAGCCCCAATATTTGCATACCCTACACACACACAGAGACACACTCACATCGGGGATTAAGCATGTTGTGCCGCATAGGCCTCGACGCGGCGGCTCATTGTCGTAAATTAGACGCCAACTGATAAGCGATCTCAATTGTTGGCCAGCATTTTCCATGGGCTTTTCTTTTTGTTGTTGACTGTTGTTGGGAATGCAGCGCGTTGTTTGTCCGTCCCGTCAATTGTTGCTGTTTCTGTTGATGTTGCAGTTGTTGCAGCTGTTGCAGCTGCTTTCGTTTTTGACCATAAAGACAAGAATCAATATAAAGTATTATGCATTTGATAGACACATGTTGAAATACTCTTAGGAGCAGTTCATAGACAGCTTTTACGCTTTCATTCACATAACTTTCCTCTCCCGAGAGAGTGTATTTAAATTTTTATTCTTCTTTGTCAAGATGTCCTTAAAAGTTTGCGACCAGTTGTCTGGTTTCTTGAATGTTTTAAATTTCAAGTGAGCAGCTTTTAATTTGTATTACTCTTTGCTTAGATATCCTTAAAGCTTTGATAGTCGCACATAATTGAAGCTCTCTTCTGAGTGCCTCTTATAGCTCCTTTCTTTGTCTTTTGAAAGGCTTTCTTAAAGGCTTAAAAGCCAGCTCTGTGTTTGGCAAAATACTCTACTAAAATATCCTGTTGCGAGTTAAATTTTGAATATATAAATTGTATTTCCATCAGGTTGCCTTTAAAGCTGCTTACCCCATGTAAAATGGAGATGTTTATATGCTCCAAATAAGCCTGCGGCAAAGCCAATTAAAGCCAAGTTCTTTATAAAGTATCAAATTTCGCATATGTTGAACAGGCATTTTTATATACATATGCTATAATTTCGCCCGCCTCCCATCAACAATTATTAATTCTATATTAAGAATATAATCAATTTGGTTTTTATTTTATCAATTTCACTCTTATCGCAAGCAACAAACAAACGAACGATGACAAGAGTAAAATCTAATATAAAACACAAAAAACATTGGAAAAGAGATAAGCAAAGCAAAGCGAGCTCAAAACTGGGTGAAAATTTTGCTTATGAAACCAGAAGAAACAACTAAATTATATTAAGAGATTTCCAAATTTGGTTTAGAAACAGATTGCCAACTGGTGACATCATTTTTTGAGTCTCGATGAGCTTTTTCAGTATCAAAATTGATGTGAAACTTCTCCTGTAGCCTACCAAAAAAGTTGGAATATTTCCCGCTTAGCCTCATAAATCAATTCATATTAAACTGTCCATGCTTGTCTATTTTGATATGATATGATAGCTAGTACTCGAACTAGGCCCTAATCTATGCATGGTTATCATACAATTTCAGCCTAATAATTTTTATTTGATTTGTGCCTAATATTATTTAGTTTTTTGATTACACAACAAGGTCAAAAGCAAATTGAGTCTTTTGTGCAGGAAATCGTTTTTCTAATCCGATTTTAGAGCATATGCTAAACAAAACCTAAAGCACACACTTACCAGTCGACTGCTCTGTGTACCTCTTTAAAAAAAGAGTGCAAAAGGGGTATATTAGTCTGTACAACACATTTGTAATAGATAAACCCTTGTACATTGACAATGGATAAGTTGAAGTAAGCTGGTCCTTCTAAGTAGCCTTAGGTACCTCTTCGGTCTTATAGACTCTAAGACATAGATAAAATGCCTGCTTAGATACCCTGGAAATATCCTAATATTTAGGTAATATGAATAAAAGCTAAACAAGAAACTATTTTCAATAGGAAGAGCCAAGGAAAGCTTATAACAGGAATGCAGAGTATCAACAAGTCGAGACAACTCTTTCCACTCACTTGCTCTACCTGAAAATTGTCCACAGTTTCGTATCTGAAGAGAGAGAGTCACAAATTATCTGAAAGTTTATGCTGAAAGTTTGCAATTGCTGTTTAATTTAGCGTGCTGCCAACATTGGGCTGCCCTAGCTCCAAGTGTACCGAACTCTAACTCAATCAGTGCGCCCCAAAGATGTCCTTTGCCACACCTCCCCTCCACCCCTTTTCCAACCAGCCCCACTTGCCAGCCACTTGTTGATTTTGAATGTTGAAGTCAACGTTGCTTTCATTCTGTTGCGTGTTTCTGTGGCTTAAATGCCTCGTCGCACTTAACCCAAGCGACGGGGCACTTTGTGTAGCTCCAAAATGCAGCGAAGGATGCTTTTTTGCAGCAGGACGACAGCTTTCAGCTTTGTGTATGGCAAAAATCTTTAGCAATTCTTTGCCTTAAGCGTTGCTTACCTCTACTGTTGCTTTATTTAGCCGGAAATTATCTACCTGGCTGGCGCAAGGATTCTTTTTTCTTTTTTTTTTTGTACCCCCCATGCTAATTAAGCTGTAGCCACCCAGAGGGAAAGGCTTAAGTGCAGTAGAAGAGTACGAAAAGCTTTCTTTGTGCATTTGACAGTCTCTAAATGACAGCTCAATTGCCTATTGAAGTGCCATTGGCAGGCAGGCAGCTGCTGATAGCTTCTTTCTTTGCTCCTTGAATATCAGAACATTTAGTCAAGAAGGAAAAGACAAAAAGCCATAAAACTGTTGCCAGACTGACAGACACCCTTCATTGATGCATTACTTACTGAACTTTAGTTTATTTCAATGGCAATTTCGAGCTTAGTTTACATACCAAATTTCAGCTTAAAACTTCCGGGAATTTTTGGTTTCTCTTGAAACTATTCTATTGACAAGTATTCCAATATTTTGTATAACAAATTTCAGTTAAAAATTCATAGAAACTTCTGCAATCGCTTGATAAGAATAATAATATTTTAGATAGAAAATTTCAGCTTTATTCGCTGCAAGATTTTAATTGATTCACGTATTCCGAAATTTATTTACTCTAAGGATACAATGGCTATAAAAATAATGAAAAACTGTCCTAAGCACACAGTGAGTTAAATGATTGAAAGTACGAAAATATATATTCAATTAGATTGGTTTGCACTATAGAAAATAATTGTAGCGTGCAGTTTGCTGCCTTACGTGCCTTACTGGACATGAAAAGGATTAAAAGGCAGTCCTGGCAGTCCAACTAATTTCACTTCGCGAGTGCAGCTTCTTCTACAATTAAATTTGAATGGAATGAGTCTGGAGTAACTCAATAAGTTATTCAATAATGAGCGCGGAGCGAGTCCTGTCACGTGCCTTGCTCCTTTTATATTCATTGTTGTGGCTTGACATTCAGCCAGAGTCAGAGTCCTGACGCAGTCCAGGACTTATATTCGTTCGTCCACCTGTCATTGCCACTGCCTCGTCACGTGCGCCCACACTTTGTCAATGAAGAGAATAGCTCCTATTCCTGGTTCCTGGTTTCTGGCTCTGCTCCTGGTTCCTGGTGCCTGTTTCTGTTTCTGTTGCTGGCAACAAGTAGACAGCCTTTGACCCGCAGACCTTCATTTGGCTGGCATAAATAATGCAAACGTCCCGCTATATTCTAATCAGCCTGACAGCGTAACATGAGCAGCTCCTGACTCAGAGGCCTCCTCTTACGCCTTATGATATATGTTCTTTGTTGTATCTATGTGTAGGTGTGGAGGCGGGTGGGGGTGGCTTCACAACTCTTGCCACGCCCACTCCAGCGATACGTACACACGAGACTGTTGTCATTGTGCACGAAAAATTAATTTGTTAGCTGCTGCATGGAAAATTTGATACTTTGTTAAAGTTCTCTTAACGAAAGCAGAGCTAAAAGAAAGCTAGCTGAAAATCGGTAGACGATATTTTTAAACAAAAAAATATGGTTATCAGAAATATTTGTAAGTTTAACGGGTAGTTAAAGCTGCCGAAGAAAAGCTGTTGTGGAAAACTAGCTGAAATCTATAAATATAAAAATGCTGCTTAAAAATAGAAATGAAAAAACTTTTCAAAGCTATTCTTTGAGGCAGTTTCTAAGCTGCAGGTAATCATAGCATATTATACATATATTTATAGATCTACTGCAAATATTTATAGATCACATCTGGAATATAGAATACCATAAAAATCGTCTCAGATTCCGTTTCATATATTGTCTGGCTAAGTTAATCTTGCTGCTCTTAGGCTGCAAAGATACACTTTCTGTCTAAGTAGATTTAAGGTTTTTTTATACTCTGTAAAATGTTTAAGCGGGTGTATTATGTTTTTCGAAACTAAGTAGCAGACAGAATGAGGCATCTGTATATTCATGCCAATTACCAATTCCATATAGACCTGTCCATCTGTCTGTTCGTCTCTCTGAAACGGACACTATAAGCGCTAAAGAGACGAGTTTTAGTAGGTTTGTCAGGTTTCTGTAGGCCATAAGTAAATCAAGTTTATTTAAAATTTTGTATCGATGCGTATATGGGGTAAATCGATAAATGAAATGAATATCGATATTCACATCACGTAATAAACAAAGTAATTAAATAATTTGAGTGCAGTACAGAGTATTTTCTAGTTGTGCCTGCCACTTTCTACTATTCTAACTTGTTTTAAATT
The DNA here is from genome assembly GCA_018150835.1 of Drosophila repletoides. Taxonomy (NCBI): domain Eukaryota; kingdom Metazoa; phylum Arthropoda; class Insecta; order Diptera; family Drosophilidae; genus Drosophila; species Drosophila repletoides. The sequence continues at coordinate 15,270,746 of JAECWQ010000089.1, forward strand.
TATTACGTATACGCAGCGTGGCAAGTCAAGTGAAGAGGGAGAGAGAGGCGCGAGTTGAACTTTTGCAGTGCATCGCCTCTTGTAGCCCATTAAAATTGCAATTTGCAACTGGCAACTAGCAACTGGCAAAAAGGGTATACGAAGCACAACGGAAGCTTGGCAAACTTGCACCATGTTGCACGAACATTTTTTGACAACAGGCAGACAGTCCGCCAGGCATTCCAGCCAGTTAAGTTACCTCTAGACTCAACTACCATTTCTTCCCCTTACCCTCTCTTTCGGGCCAATCTTTCATAGTCATATCTTACGCGCTGTCGTCGTTGGCATCGCATGATTTGTATGTGGCACCAAAGTTGACTGCTTCAAGTGCAATTTAATGTCCAAAAGCAGAGCGCTGCAGAAAGAAAACCAAAACAAAACAAAACATAACACGAAATGCTACAAAGTGAAAGTTTTTTTAAGGCTTAGTGCCATTAGCCAAGGCAGACAACCTTGACTGTCACCAGTTTTTTCTTTAGCTTTTTTTTCTTTCTTGCAAGACAATTAGTGCTGCCAACAGGAAAGGGAAGAGTCAGGCCATAAAAGACTCAATGGCCATGGAAATCTTCTCTTCGTCAGGCTTGAGTGGATCTCTCATCTCAGCTCATCGCCTTGGCACCATTTTTTTTTTTTTTTTGCATAGGAAACATTTATGAGTGCTTAATGATGATCAGTAGTTCATTTATAGCGCGGGTGGGGCAAGCCTTGTGAAATAGAGAAATACGTGTAAAAACTGCAAGAATAATCTACTAAATCTAAAGCTCATTTCCATATGAAGCAATCAGTTAGAGTTCGCAACAGTCGCTGTACAATTGGGTCGGCAACCTTTTCTGCTGTCTAAAATTGTGTAACAGTCGCAAATTGCAATTGCAAAATAAAATTAAGCTAGAAATTAGAATTTTTTGTAGCTTATAGCTAAAAGTTTCAGAAGTTTGATAGAACTTTTACATTTTTATGGTTCAACACGAGATTTTTCCACAGAAATCAGCAAAGTTTTTGAACATTTTTGCCGATTAATAAAAGTTCTCGCTGAGAAGGGAATTTGGCAAAGTCCATGCCAAAACCGGAGAAAAGGAAGTCAAAAATTGACTAGAGTTGAAGTCTTTTTGCTTGCCCTATTCATTTCAAATTTAGTTTTGCGGCTTTACGTTAAAAACTGAAATATAAGTGTTTCTAATTTCAAAGGTCGGAAAATGGGTGGAAAAACTGAAAATCTTCACTAATCAAAATATACTTTTAAAATTGTTTTTCCCCGGACAACGCCAAGTAACTTCGGCTAGTTATGACAAAGTTTGGTACAAATATATCCTTTCAAATTTCAGCTTAAAATTATTCAGATTTTTACCACAGTGCAACAGGGAGAACTTGAATAACTTGTGGATAAGCTTCTGGCAATTCTACTTCTTTTTTTCTTCTTATTTTTAAATAAAATTGCCAAACGTCTTCAGTTGCTGTGCACATTCGTAGATAGTTTAAATAATTAATGTGCTTGCTGCAAAAAAAAAAAAAGATTATGTTTTCTTTTTTTTTTTTTTGAGTGCCTCAAAAATGTTGTAGGAAAACCTGCAACAATTCTTATCCCTGGCACGTGATGCTGCTGCCGCACAGCAGGCGCATAAATTGCGGCAGCTGCGAATTGTTCGCACTTTTGACCAGCCAGCAACGGAAAGGGGAAGAAAGATTTCCATGGCTTCAAGTTGGAGTCTCAGAGTGCGCCTTGGTGAACGTTTGTTGCGGCAACTTGTCGCTTGGGTCCCCAGTTGAGGTTTCTCTGTTTGTGGTTTTTGGAAGAGGACGCATATTTGATTTTATAACTTCGGACAACGACGACGCACATAAAACGAGGTCATCAACGTTGGCCAGACAGACAGACAGCCCGGCAAAAGGATTCAATTTGATTGGATTGAAAGCCAGTCGAATGGTATGATTTACCAGCCCACCTAAAGCGGCGGCAGCAGTTCAATTCTATCTACATTTTCATCCTTCGGATTGGGAATCACGTAATGGGCGTATAACATATGTATTTCTCCCGTCTTATTTTTTTTTTGTTTTTGCCCATTGAGCTGCATTTTAAATGCGTCGAATGCATAAAAATTCCAATGGCATTTGCCTCTTGCCCCTTGCCTCTTTCCTGTTGCCTCTGGGCGCAGCAGCCGAATGAAATCGAAACTTATTAAATATTTAGTGATGGCTGCTGGCTTGGCGGTGGCTCCTCCACTACCAAAAAAAAAAAGAAACCAGAAAAAATGAGTTTACATTTGTTGTTTGACTTTATGATAATGCGCAACGCATAAAATAAACCCAAAAGCAAAACTCACGCAATTCGCCAAACATTTCAGCATTTTTTAAAGTCAGCTTAAAAGAACACCTGTCCAACCTGGCCCAGGTCCAGTTGACCTTTTGTTTGCCGTTGCGTCATCCTCGGCGCTTCATCAATTTTTTATGTTTGGGGACAGTGTGCAGCGGCATCGGCTACGTCCGATCCGATCCGATTCATCCGACGGACACAAACCTCCACCTGTATAGTTGACTGAAACAATCAACACATTTAAACGATTTTTATTAATTTATTCAACGCCCCATTGGGCGTTTTTAAATGTTCTTTAAAGCAATTTAATTGTTGCTAAATGGTTGGTAAATTTGATACGTGAGTATTTAAAATGCGATTCAGCAGCGTAACTGAAAAATTACTTCAATTAAAATGTTCAAATTGGATATATAGATAAATAGATATAAGGCCAATTAAATAAACGGCTGAAAATTAGAGTTAGATGCTGAAAATTATGCCCGAAATTAGAGGGAATAAATCTAAAAGGAATGTAATTTTTAGTACGGATGTTTTTAAGGATACTTAAAGGTTTTTTATATAACAAATAAGGCTAAATAATTGTTCAGTTTAGTATTTGTTAAGAAGAAAGAATAATTTAAGTGAAGAATTTAAGGTACTCTCAGTATTTATATAGCCATAATTTCTTGGAAGAGAAGAACGAACATTAATAGATAGATAGCACGATAGATATATAGATTGACAGATGTTTAGATGGATATACGGATAGATAAATAACTAGATAGATGGATAGATAGTTAGATAGATATATAACTAGTTAGATAGGTAGATAGTTAGATAGATAAATAGATTAGATAGTTAGATAGATAGATGTATAGTTAGATAAAAAGTTAGATAGATAGATAGTTAGATAGATAGATAAATAGGTAGGTAGATAGTTGGATAGATAGTTAGATAGAAAGTTAAACAGATAGATAGATAGTTAGATAGATAGATAAATAGATAGACTACTCCTCACTCTTTACATGCCCAGCCGAACCCATCAAATCCGGACTAAAAGCATCTTTTTATTCATACCTTGGCCATATAACAATTAACATTGATCAAGGACATAAATTAGGACAAGCGGCTTTATTTATCTGAATAGCAGTTATTGCTGTAAATCGCATAAATTAGCAGGATTCACAGTAAATTCACCCTAAAAATCCTCCCAATCACCTGTGCGTGAGAGTCAGACAAACAAACAGGCAGACAGACAAACAGACAGACAGACACACATGTGAGATGCTATAAAATTTTCACATATTACTAGAAATTCATGGAAAATAATGCAATAAAAATTCACAGCCAAACATTCGAGTCGCGACTGGGAGCTGTATTTGTATCTTAAAGGCCGTAATCCCCCAACAACAACAACAACAAAACGTACAGGGGAAACATACGTGAAGTGCCCGGCTTGTTGTGTTCGCTGTTTTGACATTTGTTTTCCTTTTTATACCCTTACTGAGTGTGATTTTATTTACTCATTTGCTTTGTAACCAAGGAAGAATCTAAGAAAAATATGCCAAGTATTTCTGCATATAGTTGAACTCTTTTTATTTCGGCTAAGACTTAATTAAATTTATATATTGTAAGAAAATACATGAATATTACAACTTAATCAATAAGTCAGTTAATAAAAATCGTTTGAAAATCTACTCAAGTTTTCTCATTAATGTTCCGCCATAAAGCTCACAAAATCCTTGAAGAAAGAGTTGAACAAAAAATACTTTTTTCTGGGCGAGTTAGAGAAGAGAATTCCAAAGGATATAGTGCTCTTAACTTGCTAATATATGAATAATTATACTAGCTATGCCTCCAATAAAAAGTCAGAAATTTAGATTATTAATTTTTACTAAATGTTGAGCTAAATCGAAGAGTATTATATCTAATTATTATGATAGAAATATTCTCTTACAAATTCTGTTTTAGGGAAAAAGGGTATTTAAGCAGCGTCCTTCTTGTTGTATTTTCCTTGCTAGCAGACAAATTTTGTAGGGTTTTTTATTTCATCAAGAGATTTGCACACTTGAGCAGCAGCAGGGAAAGCCACAACGACGACGATGAGGACGACGACACTTTGGTTACGCTCCAACTCCTTGGAGCACTTGAGGTAGCACTTTTTCGGTTGGTTGGATTATTCCGCGAGCAATGGCAATTCGCATGCCATCATCATGAGCCGGCACAACTTACAAAACAAACAAAAAAAACAACAAAAAAAACATAGCGAAACATGTAAAAAATGTAAAAATGTTTGCAAAATGCCCAAGAGATGTACATAAAATATTTAACAGACGCCGCCGCCACCGCCGCCGCGGCGAAGATGGGAGAGGTTTCTCCTAAGGCAACTGTATTGCTGAAGTTTTTTGGTTCAGCCCAAAAGTGTCGTCAGAGGCGTCAGTTGGGTGTCCTGCGCCTGCCTCAGTTGTCCTTGTTAATCATTTGTTTTGCTTGTTGCAATAATCTGCCTGCTGCTGCAGCTCCTCTGGCTTTGACTCATTAAAAAATGATTGCCCAACTTGAGAGGGGGAAGAGCAGGGAGAACTTTTAACAAATACATTTTTTAAGCTCAAGTCGAAAAGTTTTTGAGGAAAAAAACTTGGAAGTTTCTTAGGCGTATACCCAAGTGACACATTTCCAATTGCAAGTTTGTAGCATCGGGGATTCCCCTGGCATGGTGAGAAAACATTTATTATTGACTTGCAACCAGGGAGAATCAAAGTTCAAAGTGTTCTGAACTATGCTGAAAAACGTTTGGTATTTAATTTGAAATGGAAATATTAAAGATTTATTCAAATATTTAAATTAATATTATAATAAATAAAACAATTATGAGACTCTTCTAACAAACTTTTTCAATGAGTTCTTTTTGACGGCGAGATATTTATTCTCTTCTGGAATTCTTCCATTTTAATCAAAGTAAAGCGCGTTAAAGACGAACCGGTTCGAGCTCATATATTTTTTATTATGTTATATTTTTGATTCGGTTCAAAAATACCTAATACTTATTGAAAGTAGATCTCTTATTCTTAAACCAAATCCAGAGCTTAGGAAAAAGGAAAAAAATTGAGTCATTTTTATAATGAAACTGCAAATTCAATGCATAAAGTTTATTAGACTTTAAATTACCCTATCAAAAGAAAAAAAATGATATCCTTGCTAAGCTAAGTAATATAAGCTTTATATGCGTCTCTTCCCAGTTTTTAATGTTCCATTTTAAAATATATATATTCGCATATTAAGTCGTAAACCATATAATAATCATCAAATTATATGCCTACTTCATTGCAACTGTGCCACGTCATACATCATCTTGCTGCTCCCCCCACTCGACGTGGTCTTCATGCATACCTGAAGAGCTGATTATGGAGGATAAAGGAGGAGAGGGTGTTCCCTGTTTCCTGTTCTGTTCCCGCTGGGATAGCTCCATATTTACGCTTTACAAATTAAAGTAATTCGCTTAACTTAAGCAGCTCAGCGTCACGAACAAGGCCATCAAACAAATAATTTCGCGAGCATTTTATGGCCAAGCACCTAACCCAACTCCCAATCCCAAAAGCAAATTCATCCCTCAAAGACAGGAATAAAAATGATGTATTGTTTTAAAATGTTGTTCTTCTTTTTTCCTGGTGCTTTTCCTCTTGATTATGTGCGAAGTGTGTGTGATAAATGTGTGTATTTCCCTCCCCACTTCAACTCTTCGTCTGTCGCACACTTCAAACTTTGCGACTAACAAGCGTCTAACAATTTTTTACCTGAAACTCACCTGTTCTCTTCCTTTTCTCCTCTTTTTTTTTGCAGCTTCGACCGCGACCAGCCCTTCACATTCAATTTGGGCGCCGGCCAGGTGAGTTAAATTGTCGCTTGGACTAGAGTTTTGGTTGAAGGGTTCAAGGATACAAATCTATGAATATGATGGAAGAGATTCGCTTTACGGAACACTTTGATTTCGATTAACTAAAACTAAACTGTTCCTTTTCTTTCTGCCAGGTAATCAAAGGCTGGGATCAGGGTCTGCTCAACATGTGTGTGGGTAAGTTCAGTGTAAGGGGCATATCCTTATAAATAGTCCTTTAAAATGTATATTTATTTTTGTTGATAGGTGAGAAGCGTAAGTTGACAATTCCGCCACAATTGGGCTATGGAGATCAGGGAGCCGGCAATGTGATTCCACCAAAGGCAACTCTGGTCTTTGAGGTGGAACTGATTAACATTGGCAACGCGCCACCAGCGACAAATGTGTTTAAGGAGATCGATGAGAATGCTGACAAGCAGCTGAGCCGCGAAGAGGTAATCGTCTATGTATGGATCGCACTTTTATCATTATTATTTATTCTACACTCTCTATGTGATATATCCGTGGGTCTCGGGTTTGTTACTAACCAACGTTCTTCATATTTTTGTTAGCTCTTTTTTTGACCCAATACTAATAACTGGCTTGTTTTGGCATGTTTATTCATAGGTCAGCGAATATCTGAAGAAGCAGATGACAGCCGTTGAGGGTCAGGACTCAGATGAGCTGAAGAATATGCTGCAGGAGAACGATAAGCTTGTCGAGGAAATATTCCAGCATGAGGATAAGGATAAGAACGGTTTCATCTCGCACGACGAGTTCTCCGGTCCCAAACACGACGAGCTGTAAAGGCCCGCCCTAGAAGAAAGTGTGCTTAAGTTATAACTATCTATAACTATCTATGTATAAATACAATAAACAAAAAAGAGAAACGTAAAACTACCAACAAACAAGCGACACATCAACAGACAACATCAACAAAAAACAAACTATAAAGAACGAGTGGACTGACGCCCCCTTTCTATCCCCTTACTGCATATGGGCGCTATTAATTTCCAATATCATTCATATTTGTATATACATAAAATCATATATAGTATATATATAGAATGTTAAGCAAATTTGTAACATCATTTTTCCACTTCAGTTCTCAAATGGGGGGAAATCCCTTCTAGACGTAGCTTAAATTATATAATGCAGCAGCAATTGAAGGGTATAGAATATGCGTTATATCTTTTTTATATACATTTATAGGTTGTTATAATAAAGTTTGTAACTTATTTGTGTTGTGTCTGCCCAACTGGAACATTTTTTTAAATTGTAAACAAATGGAACAGTAAAATTAATAAACAATTATCACAATAATTTAACAAAGATTTTCTTTTATTTTTCTCATGGGAGTCGGTTATAAAAGGAAATATAGAGAAAAGGAAGCTCATTAAAAATACGTTCGTATCTTATACCAATTGGAAAGACGTTTCCCGATATTAGAAATAAATTAATATTTCAAAAGAAAATTGCGAACAAACTTTCCCAAACTTTATGAAGTCTTAAATTCTTTGTATTTTGTTACGGGAAATATTAATATCAACGAAATATAAAGTATAGAAAACTAAGGAAAAACTCTTTCGAGACACTTTACTTATTCGAAAGGTTTTCCAATGAATAATAATTTACAGAAAGTCAAAGAAAATCCTTTTCCCCAAGTTAAGGAATGTTTTGAATTTGAATGGGATGTTTATGATGATGATAATGATTTATAAAAAATACAAAGCTTATAAAAAACACTTTAAAAAAGTGTTTTAATTCCAACTCGAAGGAGCTGTCCCAATTGGTAAAACATTGAAATTTTCCAACTTGTTTCTTAATTAGGAGTTTGTTTCTTCCACCAAATTGAAAAGCCAATATTTTAACAGTTATATAGTCGTTATTTATATTCAAATTGAAAATATACAGGGATATAATAAAGAACATCACATACAAATATTTATTTATGTTTGTTTTGTTTTTGAATCGTAAAGAATTGTTCAAATTTTAAAAAACGTTTACAATCTACAAATACAAAGTCGACGAAACGTTGTGAAATATCGAAAATAACATAGGTTTGCGTCACATCTAATCGAAAAAGAAAGTGTTCAAATATTTAAAGAAAAGGGAGGGAAGAAAGTAACGGAAAAACTATATCAAACAAACAAAACACCGATAATATATTATCATGTACTAATTATATACAGTAACTGCGCCACTATCTCCTCCCAGAGTCGTCGCAGCCAGAGTAGGAGGATAGAGATATATATAACGATAACTGGTTGCCGCGCTGCCTGAGAGCTGCAACAATTTCATCACTTTATAGTCTTACTTAGCTAGGCGTGGTTAGAAAGTTAAGAAATTATTATTATTGTATTGTGTTCGGTATCAGAATCGGTATCGGTTTCTGTTTCGGTTTTTGTTCTTTTTTCCAGGGATTTCATAAAGTACGAGTACCATCCATTAATTGCACTAAGAGTCTAGGCATTTAGTATATAGAAAACTAGTTCCAATATTATGGGATCCTGTATGCCAGAGGATTCGCCATGAAGTGTGGCTATCAGATGATTATCAAGCGCATTCATATAAAGCGGCGGCAGCTTAGAGCCACGGGCGCCAGCCTCATAGCAGACCTAAATTGATTAAATTAAGTACATATATTAGAAAAACATTTAATTTTGGTAACAGAACAGTTTAGTCTTACATTCTCCTGGTCGAGGGTCGCTCTTAAGGCCAGTTTATTAATGCCTGCAGCTGCTAGCAGATCGAGGAATGGTAGCAGAGCCATTGAAGCGCTTCTGGCCAATTGCTCAGCAATACGCGTAATATCCGCATAGTTGCCGCCATTTGTGGCATACCAATCTTCACACTGGAAAGAAAATAAATGGGGAAATTAATTAAAATTTAATCCTTGAAAATCTGTCGAGCTTTAAAGCATGCGTTAAGTTGAGCTCAATCCAGCTTATTTCTTATTTGAGACTCGACAAGATGCGTATCTTAAATCTTTTCTGCCTGTAGAGTCCTAGAAGAGAACGTTCCAACTCGCTTATACGCACCTTAACAATAAATATATCGGTCAGACGTATCGCATAATTGGTATTGGAATAGTTGAAGCTGGCGTGTACACGCATATTGGCCACACCATCCATAGGCTTATCATCAATCGGCGATTTGACGCTGAAAGTAGAACAGAAAATTAAATATTAGATTTGAAGAGCGAGATTAATTGAAAAACTCTTGTGATTACCCCACATTGATGTCCCGTTCATTATCCACCCATTTAATGCTAACAATTTCGCTTTGCTCATCGCTAGCACCGATGGGTCCACAGACAATATCAATGTCCGTTTGATTGCGCAGAGCCTGGCGTACTTCCTCCATTTTGGCTGGCATTATCTGGACCATGAGACCATCCTCAACAATGCTGCATTTGCCCGAAAGACCGCTGCTGCTCTTCAGCGCCTCATTGAGCACAAAGAAACTGGCACCCGTTATTTTACGTGGCTGTCCTTGTATATTAATCGCTTGCGTGGAATATGCATACATCTCGGAGCGATCATCGTTGATGTTCTGCATGCAAACCAAATGACCATGGGCCACTTTAGAGAAATTGCCCGCAAAAGCGAGTATATGATCGGTAGAATTATTAATAGCTTTAATCACATCACTCTGACGATATCGTGGTATTATCACCGTCGTCTGTCGATCCTCCATGTGTATGAAGAGGCCCCGTATGGCGGGCAATGAGTACGAATAATTGCGAAAATCCACCAGGAAATTGATAATCGTTTGGGCTATCTCACCATAGACCGACTCACGATTACGCACCGATATCAGGGGGCAAGGATAATACCGATATTGTGCTCCCAGACGCAATATAAGACGTAGAGGCAGCACCTTGGCCCACGGTACTTCGTGGCGATGTATAAGTACGCCCACCAGATACGGATTATCCGGCACAATAACACCTTGCAAGCATTGATACGTTGGCCGGATAAATATGAAGCCACCATGCTCTCGCGAACCCAAAAAGTTGGCATTACGAGGACTAGTAAAGGCCAACTCCTGTGTGGCGGAGCGTGCCTGCTCTGCCTCCACATAAAGCTCATACAGATGTTGGAATATATCACGAGGGACTGTGGGACCGCTGCTCGCCGGCGGTGGCTTAATCTCCAGCAATATAATTAACTCATCATTTCCCACATGGTGCAGTCCCATTGTGGTAAAGTTTAGCACCCAACGATTCATACAGCAGCTCACTGCAAAGGATTAAATCGAGAGTTTACGAAATGCTAATTAAAAGCTGTAGAATTTCTTGATACTCACTGTTAACCACCTTGACCAGTACATAAAAATTGTTTTTTATAATAAACTTGAGCGTCTCACGCTGTAAACGCTCTAGCAGATCCGCATCGTTGCGCACCACCTTGTAATCCACATCACAATTGCTGTTGCTGCCCTCGCGACTTGCCACACATATGGGCGGCAGCGCGTTCTCCTCGTAGGGTATAAAACAGCCCTGGGAATCGCTAGGCGGCAGTTTCCGGGACCGTTGCGGTTCCACCTTACGACGCGGAGAGGTCTGCGCTGTGTTGCGGCCAGCTATAGTTGATAAATAATTAAAAAGAGTATTAGAAAGGTCATTAGACTGAAGAGAAATAATTCTTACCGCTTTGCTCCTGGCTGCCCTGTGACACGGCTGTAAGCGTCGCTGCCGCTGCGCTGGGCGGTATGGAGCCACGGAAAAGCTGCGCCACCAAGCCCATGGTGCTATTGTCAATACTGCTGCTACCGCCGCTGCTGCTGGCGCCGTTGCTACTGCCGTTGGCGCCAGGCGTGGGAGGTTTTTGGCCAGCGCCGCTGTTGCTGCGTTGGAGGCCGCGACGAGCCTGCTTAGCCTCGCCCCATTGTTGTTCCATGGTGCTAGCCAGTTCACTGCCTGGAGCAATGCCATCGCTAAACATGACGCTTTTACGTTTACGTCCTTTCTTGCTATCCGAACTGGATGAATTCGAGGAGCTGCCATCGGTTTTCTTCAGAACGCCCACGGGAACAATAACGCTAGGCGGCGGAGCATCTGCGCTGGCCACCTGACGATGCGGCGGTATAGTTGAACAATATTCCATGGGATTATTTGGATTGGGTGATCGCATTGGTGTGGGAGGCAAGGCCGAAGGCGGATCACCTGTATATGCATCTGCGACGCCACCATTTGCTTGCCGCTCGGTGAGTATCATAAAGCATTGGACACAAACACGCGATTCCGGTTCATTGGCGAACTGCAAATGGAAACGCTGCGAACAGCAGACGGAGCACAAGACCTTGCCACAGGCACGACAATGATGTCGTCTTTTGATCATTGTGAATTTTTGCTGACATTGCATACACTGTCCGGCCATATTATCGGGCACCCAAATGGGCGGCACTTTGCCCAGATTCGCATGGGGATCACTATAGCCCACAGCTTCATAAATGGGACTCTCATCGTCGTCCTGCTCCGCTGTAGCTTCCCCTTGTTGTTGTTGCTGCTGCTGCTGTTGTTCCTCTTGTAGCTCGTCTGTCGGCGGTGGTGTTTGACCTGCTTGTCCTGTCGTCTGAAAGCCACCATTTAAATCCAAAGTTTGGGGACGTTGAGGCCTTTGCTCTTGCGTTTCCAATGCATCTGTAGCAACGCTATCCTCCTCTCGCTCATCTTCGTCCATTTTGCGACCCGACAGCGAATCCGTATCGCTAGCAGTGCTGCTAAAGGATGAGGCCAGCTCGTCTGCTCCTCCCATAGGAGTCACTGGCGTTACTTCATGTGCACGCAGCTCTGCAAATTCCACAGTGGATGCCTGCGAGAAGTTATCCACATTCATTTGATCAGCTGAGTTCGATTCCTGCTCGGATAAAATGCGCACAGATTCCTCTTCAGTTTCTGGCGACACTGTGGCGCCCGTTTCATCATCCTCCTCCTCATATTCTTCAAGCGACTGCTCTGCTGCCTCCTCCTCAATTTCCACCTCCTGCAGCATACTGTCCAGCTCAGTATCCGATATTTCATCCATGGTAGAACAAAAAGTTATTGGCTGACTTCGCTTAGGGGTCGTTGCCTGCTCCACCTGCAGTTGCTCTTGCTGTATCGGCTTTTGCTGCTGCTCTTGCACTGGTGCTGCCAGCGTTGGTGCGGGCTGCAGGAATAAAAGTAGCTTAATTTGGCTTTTGAAATAAGTACCTTAACTACTCACCGCGGGTATATTAGCCGTTTGCTTGCCAGCTACCTGCTGCGGCTGACTTTGTGTATCAAAGTCCGTGCTGCTCTCCTCGGCCAGCTCATTTAGCACCTTAACCAAAGCCGACGATGCAGTCACTTCACAGGGCAAAATTGACTGCGATTCCGTTGAACTTGTATTCGTATTTGTTATAGAAATTGAGGATAAGCCCACTGCCAAATCTTCAACTTGTTGCTGCTGTTCCTCCACCTCTTTCTCCTCAACAGCCTCTTCCTGCTTGTCTGGTATCTCCACAGGGCTAGGTTTTTTGGCTTCCGGCTGCTCTTCTGGATCCAGCTCCTCGGAGTTGCCTGGCGAAGGACCCGAACTAAAGGTTGAACAGGATGAAGTTGTAAGCGATTCATTGGACGAAACTGTATGCTCAGCGTCTGCTTTGGACTCGCTAAACTTGTTGATATCCTCGTGCGCATGTTCATCCTCGTGGTGCGCTGCCTCCTTTTCCTGCTGTTTCTGCTCTGACTCCTCCCGTTGCTGCGTCCAGTCGTAGCTCTCGTGCTGCTCTAGAGATTTCACATTGTTGCGATAATCGTTGAGGCTGTTGAATACCTGAGAGACGCCAACGAAGCTTTTGGCAGCGACGCCAGCGCTGCCATCGCCCAAGGGGCGTGCCTCAACGCCCACACTTGATGCTGCTGCAGCGCTGCTACTGCGGCTCAGCTGCTCATCCGCTGCAGACATAGAGAGGGAGGGAGAGAGAGAGAGAGTGTGTAAGGTGAGTTTACAACTTGTACCGTTAGGCGAAACTCACCTTTAAGCTCTGCTTCTAGATTGTCCAGGACCTGATCGATATCCACCAGATCCATAATTTTTAATGCGCTTGCATTAAAGCCTGCAATAAATTAAATAAAAGACGTAATAGGCGCCTGAGTTCAGCTTGTTTTGGCTGGAAAAAATTTTCACTTTATGTGGGCGGAAGGGGAATGCTGTGGGGGTTTGTCAGTCGAGAGGGGGGCAACGCAAAGAGACGCAAAAACAAAGCAAAGAAAAAACAGATAATGATTCATTGTCTTTTCTTTAGCACAGTATTTTGTCAATTTTGTGTATCTTATCAGCGTATATATTACATTTATTTTCAGCTCTAAATTAACGGAATTACCTTATTTACACACTTCTTTTTGTTTAATTTCTTTGCAAAATATGTTCGAAATGGCTGTACAGTGTGACCGTGGCGAAAGTAGCTTACAAATCTCATAAGTTACGTGCAGTTTGGTATTTTTTAGGGCATTCACATTTAAAATTTTGCTTATGGTCAGCTAACTGTTCGCTGTTAGTTAACATAGCCAGTGCTAAGTGTTAACATTAGTCGAATTAAAACCGTCGTATGAGTCGGACGCGGGAGTAGTGCTCGTTGCCTGTACAAAAAGTGTAAAGAAATTTAACTATTTATTTACAACAATATTTGTTGTAATTGTAATAATAATAATACAAAAAAAAAAAATAAATGCTACACGTGCATATAAATAAATAAGGTGCAACAAGTGCAAGTTAAACAACAAAAGAAAATATAACAAATACAGCAAAAATATATAAAACGCGTCGCGAAGCAAAAGGCAAAAGAAGAAAAACATAAAGAAGCCGCCACCGTTACGAACTGTCTGTGTGAGAGAGTGTGTGTGTGTAGTGTGTGGGTAGTGGTGTGTGTGTGTGTGTTTGAATGTTTGTGTGGTGGGCGTAAAATCAAGTTAAAGCGCAGCAAAAATCATTTACATTTTACACATTTAAATGCAAAAGAGTTTTTATTTTTATTTTTTTTTTTATTTGGTCTTTGCTATTGTAATTTAGTTCTACGCTCACCAACACTGCCGCACGGCCCACACAGAAACAGTTACACCAACACAAGCACACAGACAGGCACACACACAGACACATAGACTCTGGCACCTTTCGGTTGCGCTCTTGTCTCTCCGTTGTCTCATTTTATCATTTTTGTTTTGTTGCGTCCTCCTCTCTGTGGCTTTGCTTTGCCTTGCTGCTTCGTGCAGTAATCTTTTTGTTTATTCTCTTTTGCGTTTGCTCGCGCCTCCGTCTACCCCCCTCCCGCCTATAGTTTACTTTGATTTTTAGCCGCGCGCGCACTAAAAATTGCTGTTAATTATCAAAATTAAATGAATAAATGTGTAATTTATGTTTGCCTCTCTCCTTCTTGTCACTCTTGTCTCTCTCCGCCTCCATTTCTGAATTGAATTGTTTTTGTACGCGTTTTGTTTGAGATGAGAAATTCAATTGAAGATCGCGAATATTTGTTGTGCCATTGCCAAAATGTTTCAGTGTATTCAGTTAAATCATTAATTTATTTTAATTTTATAGCGGTTTTTGTATTGCATTTATACAAATTTATATAGAAATTATATATATATATATTTATATTAAAATAAATTAAATAAAATAACCAAGTGCAATTCAAGCTAAAAATAAAAAATAAACATACAAAAATCTGGGAATACATTTTTTCAACAAACTTCTGCAACAACATCTTCGACGTCGACGCCGCTGCCACTGCCGCCACCCACGCAACGAAAATGAAATCAAAGCTGAAAGCTGCGCTGTTGACGTCGCCGTCGACGTCATCGTCTAGTAACGGTAAATGGATGGTAGTGTCGATGTTTCTCTGCGTTTTCCTGGCAGTCGCCACACAAGCAGCTGATGAGGTAAGTGGAAATGGAACACACAATTCTAGTAATAAAACGATTTCCGAAAGCGAACATGATCTGTTAATAATCAAAACATGATAATATTAAGTGTAAATAGAGTATTACGGAAAAAAAAACACAATCCAAGATCTTCTAGCCATTTACATGGAATAGAATATCATAAGAAGAGAATACACAGTTTTTTAATTGCCTTAACTCAATAAGACTCAAAAGTAAAATGGAATATTGTGGAATGGGACAATCATTTTCATAAATTGATAGCTTATCAATGAAAATAGAACGCTATTTAAGCAAATATTTAGTGTAATTTTTTCAATTTGAATAGAATGAAATTTCGTGGAAATGGAACATAGTTTTCTTTTTAATTATTTCATTAATATTAATATGGAAAAAAACATTTTGAAATGAAATTAAATATTTCTTGCTTTAATTCTATACTAATCAAAAAAACATATTTTGGAGATGGTAAATCTTGACTGAACTGGAACCCAATAAACACCTTTTTTTTCAAATTGAAAACCCATTTTAATGAACATAATTTTTACTATTTTGTATATATTTCTCTTACGTATTCCGAGCTCAAATTTACAACCGGAAATATTGGGAATCTTTGTTTTTCGATTTTTGTTTCGTGTAGTATATTAATTATTAATTATTGTTAGAACGGAAATTGTAAATTGTAAAAAGTTTCCACTTGATTATCTTTGGTATTCCAAACAAAAAAAAAAAATGTTACCTATTTTTATTTCGTTAAAAATTGATTCGATTTGGTGGCACATAGAAACAAATCAAATTAGAAGGCAACCATCAGAGAACAGAGCGGAAAGTAATGTTTGAGTTTTTATTTCATTAATAATGAATATTGGATGCATTTCAGTAGTTTTCCCCTGATTACAGGGTATCTTATAGTCGGGCTTAAATTTTGCGTTTGATTGTTGTGAAGGACTTTTAAAGTCAATAGATTCAATTCAATTTTCTAGAGATTATGAACTGATTTAACCTCAAGCTATCCACATTTCTACCAACGTTTTCTCACCTGCATTTGGCCTTCTCTCTATTTTTCCTCCAATAAGTTGTTTGCGGCTTGAGGTTTTCAATACTCTCTTTCTCTCTCTCTCTCTCTCTTTCCTCTAATTTAGTGTCAGAATCTACCACTTATTTTATAAAATAGTCGAGAAATGTTTGAACTCTGATGAAAACCAATCAATACGAGGCTAAGTACAGTAGAAACTCTCTAAAATAAAATCATTTCTATAGTTTGGTCGTAGGTTTAAAAAGCAAATTTTGGAAAGTTAAATATATTCATTAAAAAATAGGTACATAAATGTTTACCTAGATTTAATCGTACTATTTTTCCACTCAAACAATATCCTTATAGTTTCCCACTTCCATATAAATTATCTCTCTCGTATGATTCACAAATTATTAATTAGAAATTTAATTAAAAATATCAAAAATATCAAAACTTCAACAATTAATCCGAATCTTCGACAGTTATTTGAAGATTTTAAAGTTAAGGGAAATATATTTTTGAGAAGAGTTTCATTTTTTAGTCTTAGCCAAGTTAGACTGTAAGTGTGATTGTGTGTGTGTGTGTGTGTGTGTGTGTAACAATGTAACAATGAAAACTCTGCTGTCTGGCAACGTTGCATTCCGATTTGCTGCATTGCAATTGATATTGTTGTTGCTGTTGCTGCTGTTGTTGTTGTTGTTATTGACGACACGATAATGAAGAGGAGGCGATGCTGTAAAAAGACATTAAAAACGTCTGCATTGCCTGCCGGACCACATATACATATACAATATGGCAACAAGAATACACAAATACATATGCATAAATTTATACATATGTATTAGAGATGGGCACGTGAGGTGAAAGAGGTCAAAAGAGGCCGTGAATTGCATGAATAAGTCCAGTCACGAATTTCCCATATTCCAATCAAGATATAAAAAAAAAGCTTTATTGATAATATCTTTGTTTAAATCTGGTGTTTTTGTTATATATAGAAAAACTTTCGTGCTTGAAAGCGTGAAATATTGCCGTGCATTCTGGGCGTGATTGTGCGTGTCGTGCAAACACTCATCTCCAATATGCATTTGAAGAAGGCAACTTGTGATGAATGTTGCACTCGTCGCATACGCATTGGCCATAAGCAACTTGTGCTTGTGCTTCTTCTTCATCCTCTTCAGCTTCTTTGTCTTCTTTTGGTCTTTTGCTCTTTGGCTCTTTGGCTGCGTTGATCGTTTGCCAAAGTGATGGAGAAAAAGAGGCATCCGGCTGTTGCCAATTTCAGTAGTCGCCTGCCTGTTTGTTTGTTTGTTTGCCTGCTTGTGACTTATTGGCCCAAAATGTGTGTGTGCTCATACATATGTACACTGGGAAAAAAAACCCATAACAATTTTTCACATCTCAATCTTGAATTGAGAGAATTAATTACTCAAAGATTTATACTTTATTCTTATCACACAAATTATTTTATTCCCCTTTGTTCCATATTTCTTTTCGATTCGGAATTTTCTCTGAGTGTACACATACACTCCAATATAACTAGTACATTGGCCCGCTAAGCGCCTCTTCACTAGCCACTGTTGTTGTTTTTATAGTTGGCTTGTTTATCGTTCCGGTCCAGTCCAGTCCGGTCGGTGGGTCGGTCGGTCCATTCCGCCGTTCTGTCCGGTTTGTCTGTTTGTCACTTGTTTTTGCCAAAATTGGCTTTACTCAGCTCAGTTGTGGTTATTCTTCTTCTGCTGCTTACTACATCTTCTTCAGCTTCTGCTTCTCCTCGCCAAAAAAAAAAAAACATTTTTAGAACGTGCACAGCAAGCAAACTGATGCAAAGGCACAAAGGCAAAGAGAGAAGGAGACAGTTTTGGAGTGTACAGGATAATGTAATGATTGGTGTGGGGGAACATAGAAAACACTCAAACAAACAAATAAACACACACACACACACACACACGCACGCATGATGCTGAGTTATTGCCGCCTGCCGCTTTTCACCCACTCATCCGCTTCATCCCTCACTCCCCTCCCCCACCCGCTACAGTTAACTTTTGTTTTTGGCTCGTTTACGCATTTGCGCTCATTAGCATTATTGGCATGTGTCGTGCTCGTGACATTGATAGAGAGAGAGAGAGAGAGAGAGGCAAAGAGGATGGGAGCGATGGAAGACTGACAAGAGGCAGAGGGGAAAAGGTGACCATCAGCTCATCTTTAGCTCATCCTCACGTGCTGTGCAATGGCCTGTTTCATATTTATAGATTTCCGGGAAGACATTTGTTTTGACCAGAAACACACATAGATTCAGGCGCTCTCATGGAGAGAAAGATGCACAGCAATAAAAATGTGGGTTTTTTTTTTAACAGCTGGAGAGGCGATGTCAAATAGCATGCATGCAGGTAACATCAGCTGTGCATGCGATGACGTCAGAAATTCATTTGTTATACAACAAAAAAATGACTATCAGCTTATAAAACTAATATGTTAATACCAGTACTTATCTACTTGGACATATCTATTATTCTTTTCTTTTTTTTTTTTGTGGGCCTTTTTTATTATAACTAAAATATTTACCAGTACCTTCAACAATAAAGTAATATTTAAATAAATTTTTTGTAAAATTAGCAAAAAAAAAAAACAGCAGATGAAAAAATTAACTATCTCGTTTAGTTTTGTTTTCTACTTTTTTCAATTAGTCTTTGTTGCCATGGTCTGTTTTTTTGTTGTTTTTGTTGCTGCTTCTTGCACTTTGCTCTTGCTCTCGCCTTCGCAGGCGTTTCGCTCATTGACGCCGAAATCGTAAACGCAGTAGACTCCGTCGCTGACGTCGCCGTCGCCGTCGCCGTTGCTCGTAATGTCAAGATGTTATCAACAGCAGTATTTTTTTAATGTCTTTTGCAAATGTCAACAGTCTGTACAGGGACTCATTTACAGTATTGCATTGCACACTAATCTAAGTTCAATTAAAAAGTGCCATAGTTAATCAGCGCAAATTCCAATGAAAATGTTTATACACACACGAATTAATTACAGAAAACACACACGCACACACACGTGCATTAATTAATATTACTCTAAACTAATGACATTACATTTTTGTATGTGCTTTGTAAATATGTAAATCTCGATATTCTCTGTTTCTGTAAAATTCCTGTTAGAGAGCTGATCGATTTTTTTATGTTAGGCTTTTTAGGTGTTTATTTTATTTAACAGAGCTGTAATTTAAATTAAATAAAATCATATTTTATTTTGGATGAAAAATTTAAAAATGTAACCCGAGCAACGCCGGAAGAACAGTAAATGTAACTAATAAAAAATAAGATCACGTTGCAAATGTCAGTCAACAATAGCGAGAGAGTGATACAGAGAGTGAAATAGATAGAGTGGAGGAGAGAGAGCGAACGCGCATCAATTACACATGTTGTCTGACATGTGCATAAAAACAAAATCCAATTAGTAAATTTTTACATGTCAAGACAACATAAAAGCAAAGGCAATTGCAACAAAACCCAAAGGGTTGCCACAAATAAACCAAAAGCAAAAACATTTGCGGGACCCGCAGCAGTCAACAACAACAACAGCAACAACAGCTACAGCCAAAATTACAGCGGTTTGAAAGAGCGAGAGGGGGACTGAGAAAAAGAGAGCGAGCTCGCGTTGTAAGAGAGGGAGCGAGCATCAAAATATGTGTGCAGGCGGCGAATAACAACATAAAATGTTAAAGTATGTGTGCGCTTGTATGTGTGTGTGTGTGTGTGTGTGTCAGTGTTGGTAGGCAGCAGACAAAGTTGAAGAAAAGAAGACAGCGACAGAGAGCAGAGTAAAGCAGAGCGACGCGACGTCGCGCCGTGGAGTTCGTGTAGCTCCAACAACAACAACGACAACATCAGCAGCAGCAGTCAGGCAGCGACGCTAGCAGCTACGTTAACTGCGAAGTTGGCTATCATTGAGGGCTGCTCTTTGCTGTTGTTTGGCTCGTTTGCTTTGCTTGAATTTCAGTTTCTGCTGAGGTAAACAACAACACATACACACACATACATACAGCAATAGCCCCAGTCTCAGGGCAGGCCGGCAGTTTCAAGAAGACCCCGAGACCAAACAACCAAGCAGCAAGCAGATTGAACCGCCGACGACGCTGACGCTGGCGACGGCGACGACGACGACGGCCACGCCGCTGCCTGCAAGAAGGGTAACGCAATGTCAATAATCATGCGTTGTTGCCGCTTTTCATTGTCGTTGTTGTTGCTGTTTCATACATATGTTCGACTTGGGCTTGTTTCATTTTGTGGTTTGCTTACGACAAGTTGTATCTCTGTTCGACTCTCTGTCGCTCTCTTTCTAACTCTTGTAATATATGCGTGTTGTATTTTTTTTTTTTATTTTCTTTATTGGCTTTGGCAATTTTTGTGTCAATTTTATTCCACTGTTTCCTATGATTTTACATACTGTGTGTGTGTGTTCGGTTCTGTTAACATCAGCTGCAATTTTCTTTGTCTAAAGGCAGGGCATATGGCACATGTATGTATATAAATATGTATGTATGTATGTGTATATTCTCATCCTTCCACTTCTTTATAATTTACACTTGATTTGTTTACTGCGCGCTGAGTTTATTTTTGTGTTTTAATTGCAAAAAATAGCAGCAGCAACAGCAGCAGCAGCTACACACACACATATATACATAGAGACGCACACAGAGATACTTTGTTCCACCCACCTTCACCCGCCCGCACCACAATTGCGTTCTCAACGTTTGTCTCTGTGGCCTTTTTTTCATTGACGCAAATCGCGCGCAAAATTTTGTTGATTTCTGTTGCTTCCTCTCTATCTTTGCTTCTCTTTGACTGCCCCTTTTTTTTATATGGCGCGTATTTCCTGTAGTGTTGACGGTTTAACTGTTTTTCAGCTAAATCTAGCATTTTAAAATAAAACAATGGACTCCAAATCGATTAAATGTTCTATATACAATGAATGGTTCGATGGTTTTATAGTTAATTCTATAATTTGAATTACTTAATTATGTTATGATTTAAAATTTATTCCAATATATAAAAATACGACTTAAAGTTGTTAAACAAATTGCTATTTCTAGCTATTTTTTGTTTAGCTCTTTTGCTAGCTTTTTTGGCCACATTGGATCTGTCAGCACTGATTTCCTGTGCTGTTATTTTTCTGTTCTCTCGCATTTTGACTTTTCGGCTTTGTGTTTTGTGCTTATATTTGTGTTTGCATATCATTAACATGGAAAATGTAAGCCGCAAATAGCAGCAGAGATAAAAAAAGAGTTAACAGCCCACGCAGCAACAGCAGCAGCAGCAGCAGCTGAGACAGCTGCAGTTTCAGGTCTCTCACACAAATGCATAAAGATAAAAAAAAAAAACCCACACACTTGTACATACTTTCATAATTATATGCCGAATTTATACAAATTTTCTCTCACTGTAATTTGTTGTTTGATGTTTTCGTTGATGATTTTTCAATATAAACTTTGCTCACGGAATTTTTCAGCTGCTGCTCATTTGGAGTTTTGTGGATTTCTCATTTCTCGTTTCTCGATTATTTTCTTTTTGTGGGTATTTAATGTTGCTGTGCTGCACATTTTATGGCATTTTTCTCCATGTATTTTTAGTATCCACGGGAGTACGCCCACGCAAATATTTCAACGTACACACATACACACACGCACACACTTGCAATTTGTTTACACGTTGAAATTTATACATTATTGTTAAAAAAATTTCAATTTTTCAAATTTTTCCTTCTTGAGGTTTTTGTTTGGTGAAAA
Source organism: Drosophila repletoides (assembly GCA_018150835.1). Classification (NCBI taxonomy): domain Eukaryota; kingdom Metazoa; phylum Arthropoda; class Insecta; order Diptera; family Drosophilidae; genus Drosophila; species Drosophila repletoides. The sequence continues at coordinate 15,292,639 of JAECWQ010000089.1, forward strand.
ATGCCTGTGGTTCATCTATTTTTAAACAATATTTTTATTTGCTAATTTTTAATTTACTTTGCAATGTTTATGTATTGTAGGCAATAGAAAATATTATTTACTTAAGACATTTTTTCGGTATTTCAATCTCAGCAATATTTTCATATTATTTTTAGAAACCCAAAAAAGTGTAATTAATTTCGAGTCAATAAAAAAACTAGAAAGGAAAGGCTATTTTCGACGCATCGAAGATTACGTACCCTTAATACATCCGTTTGAAAATTGTTATTAAATATATATTTTTTTTTCATACCAATTATTCCTAGAGCTTGAAATTGTTTGGTTTTTGAATTTTAGTATGAAGATTTTAGTATCAAGAATTACTACTAACTTGTAAGTTACAAAGAAGTTTACGATACAACCAGTTTTCCAATACGATTCTATAATAGCTATAGCGCTCCCAACAATAGGAAGGAGGCTTCGTTTGAAATTTTATTCACTTCGTTCAAAAACTGAGAGAGGGAGCTACCTATATCAGCTCGTTTCTTTGTTCTGATCAATAATATATATACTTAATGGGGTCGGAGATGTCGGAGATTGTTCAATGCATTACAGATTCTTTGTTAAAATTATAATACTCTCTACAAGGGTATTAAAAAACACCTCTATAATGTATTCAAAATGCAAAATATTGAGGTGATTAATTTGAAAAATAATATAGAAAGCAAAAAATCGAAAAAACAAAATATTGAAAATAATGATAAGTTAATCTCACACTCTAAGGTCACATGGTCAGAATTGCGATTTAAGATTTAATATTCGGAAATCAGCAAAAACAATTGTATATAATTAAAATTCAAATATATAATGATTAATTAGCTGTTTGCCCAAGTAAATGAGATCATTTCTGTTTTAATAATCTGCTGATAGAATTCTGAATTTCTATAGATTATATAGTTATAAACTTTTTCATTATATTGATAAGAAAGAGCACTACAAGCGGTGAAAAACAAATGAGTTTTTGAAATATTTTTTTGAATATTTTTTGTCTATCCATGAAATGAGTCACATTTTTAAACGAATGTTTTTAAATTAATGTTTCACATATAGTTAGCCGTTTTTCTATGGAAATTTCAGCAGACGTTTATTTTCTTTGAATTGTTTATCTGCTCTGAAGCTCTTGCAAACTGATTTACATCTCTCCAAAGAACTGAGAGATGAGCTGCACCAATGGCTTGTTTGCCATTTCCGATTCCGCAACCAACTTCCGATTACACACACACACACACACACGCACACACACACACACACACACCACCGCTCAGTCGCACACATTCACATTTCAATTGGAATTGCAATTTTCGCTGTTTCAATATCGCGGGCAACTGAAAAACGCCCACAAAACGCGTATAGGTCGCTCGCTGTTTGAACTCTGCGAACTACCATGGGCCAAATGGGTATGGAAAAGGGCAAAAAATGGGGAGGTTGAAGACCCAACATGTTTGCATATAGAGTGGAATGTTCTTGTCATTTCAGTAGTTTGGTACATTGTTTGACTGGCGATGATGACGTAGGGGGCGCTCTCTGCACATTAACCGACAGGAGGAACGCGCTGTCCTTATCGCTCCTCATCCTCCTCCTCCTCATCATCGTCATCATCATCATTATAGTCATCATCATTATCATCTTCGACCTGTTTGCTGTTGCTCTTTTAGCATCGCATCACATCGGGAAACCAAATACTCATTACGTACAAACAAAAACCGAAAAGAATCATGTAAGAAGGCTCAAGTCGATACCTTGCACGACTATTGAATACTCTGTAAGCTGTAATTTGATATAAACATGCTTTGTATATGCTTGAAATTGGACAATAGTTGTCGTAATAAAGAAGAATCCTAACTAGTAATTGTTAATATATTTAATTGGGTTCAGTTTTCGTTATAGTTAGTTAAGAAAATAAATATCATAAATCTCAAATCTCAACTAAAATATTACAGTGTATTTATAAAACAAAGAAAAACAAAAGCAATTCCCATGCCACACGGGGGCAGGCGCACAGTGTAGCAAATAAAGTCTGCAACAGATTGCAGCCCAAAAAGTTTGGGTTTTTCGTTAGTTCTGCTTGCTCCTCTGGTGGGCCTCCTCCTCTGTTGCAGCATACGTGACAGCTGCTGCAGCTGCAATTGCTTCTTCTTGCGCCTCTGATGCTGTTGCTCATTTTTTGGACTTCAGGTTATTGACATGACGCACTCCAAAGTCGAGTCAAATTTCATGTTTTATTAGCTTCTTTTTCTTTTTTGGCCAAATTGCGATTGAATTCTTTTTGGGCAGGTCATTAAATCTACCCTTGGGCTGACTGATATCAAAGAAAATTAGATGTTTCAAGCGCAAATCGTGATTGAAGTTCTGAAGAAGAAACATTTGAAACGACTTTCCTCCAGTCATTTATGTATATGAAATGTTTCTTTTTTCCTGTGAAAGTAACAAAGAAGGTTTTGTTCGGGTGAATAAATATATAAAATATTATTAATAAATATGAAACCAAGACTTAAAGCTATCTTTAGAAAGCTCTACTCATGTGAGTGGTTAGATTTGTTATCGCATTTAACTATATAAATACTTGGAATACTTTTTTACTTTTTATAGTTTGTATATACTTTGATAGAAATATGATATAGTAGTCTGTTTTGGTTCCTTTCTTTTCAGTTTGTTTTTTCAAACAACTTTCCGATATGTCTCTGAAGCTTATAGTGTAGTGGGAAGATTTGAATCTTATATAGAATCTTATATAGAAATTCGTATAGCGGATATATTGTAGAATCATTTTTAAAACCATTAAAAAATTGAAATTTAAAGATAGCTACAAATACATGCGACTAATCCGCATTTTGTATTCAAATTTAACAAATTGACAGTAAAAAATATCATAAAATGCAAAATACTTAATCTCATTTTTAGCTAAAATAAACATAAATTTGTGTGTAATATAAATAGATGCTCTTCGTATATAATGTGACATTTGATTTTATATTTATATATTTTTATCTTTTTATCTTTTTATCTTGGTCTCCGAACTGAACGCACGTGCTAAATATTTCAAATGTCGCATATTTCAAAGTCTTGCCATTTTGTGTGTTTGTCACAACTTTTTGTTTGTTTCGTTGTTGTTTCTGTTGTTGTTGTTGTTGTTGTGGTTGTTGCTTTATTGTTGATTCAGCCACGCCTCATCATAAATTTTGTGCAAATCCGTTGAAATTTATGCATAATTCGTTTTCCACTTGGTTTGTATACCCTTCCCTAAGTTATTATAACTTTGTCACGAAATGTGTAACATATTGACTGTTATAGCCATGTATATCTGTCTGTCCGAACTAGAGTAGTTTTTAACTAGGTGATTGAAATTCGGTATATATCTTTCTTTTTGAGTCGGCAGGATCGGACAACGATATCATATAGAAACATTCTTATATAGAAGACATATTTTTCTCCAAGTTAACGATGAAAAATTCGATGGGTCTATTATATCGCATAGTTGTCATAGAAACATTGAGTGAGTCTGAAAGGGTATATAATATTCGGTGAGCCGTAGTTAGATTTTCCTTACTAGTTGTTGTTGCTTATCGCCCTCGACATTGAGGCTTTAATTGTTAGCAGAGGAACTGAGAGACAAAGAGAGAAACATAACGCAATATTTTTTGCCATTTATGTAAATATTTGCATTAAATTATGCTTATACATAACATTAAATAATTTTTTTTTCTTCTTGTAATCAATTTATTAATTTTGTTGTTTTTTTCGGAATTTCAATATTTTATCTTCTTTTGGAGAGTTTTTAATATGTCACGTATTCAGCTTGGGGCTGTCTCAAACGGTTTTGTATTTCCGTCTGCTGACTCAGAGAACTCAGCGACAGACAGACAGAGAGAGAGAGAGAGATGGAGAGAGACACAACAGTTGAGATTGAGAAAGAGAAAGAGAAAGAGAGAGAGACACAACAGTTGAGATTGAGTTGATATTATAGAATGTTATATGCTCTCGACTTTATTACATATGCAGATATTCGAGCCTCATCAATAAGCGCCGGAAATGTGACTCAAGCTATTGGAGAGTATTCGGTTTTTTTCTTTTGTTTTTTATTTGTTTTGAGATTCTCAAAAAAAAAAAAAAAAACGCTTCAAGAACTACGAATTTGGAACGACTTGATAATGTAAATTGTGTTGCTCATAAATTTTTCATACTCGTAAAAGTATCGCATCATCATAAACAATGCAGGGAAAAAATCATTAATTGGCAATCTGGAAGAGTCGTTAAATTCTAGAGCTTCTTAAGAGATTGCCAACTTTATTTACATTTTGCGGAAAATGTTTCCATCGTAAAATGATGGATCCATAAAAATTTGCGTGTTTAGAAATTGTTATATAAATTTTTTAAATGTTTTTAGTTTTCTCTCAAAAAATGTCGTCACACTTTGAACATAAGCTGAGTCACAGGCGTGATCTGATAGATTTAGTCACTTCACTCCCTTGAAAATGGGATTTATAATTGTATAAGGTATATACCGGTATTAATCATCTTGAGAAAAACAGTCAATCTACAGAACCTACTCGATATAAAAGACCTGTCCGGCCGATTCAGACAGAAGGGCAAAAATAAGTTTTGGACATCAAAATTTAATTTTCTAGAATATAAAAAAATAATATGATAGTTAGCTTAGCAGCAAACAGTTGTCTGTACGGAAATGGCTAATTTCCTGATGAAATTAAAAATTTGTAACAAATAAATTAATTGTAAATGGAATTTAAGGAATGTAGGGTATATAAATAAGCAGTTTTCTGTTCATATTTTTTTTTACTCAATTCAATTGACCTTGCCCCAATGTGCAATTCGAATGCCCTTTGTTTATTTGGTTTTTTCGCAATTCAAAAATTTACTTCCGAAGATTTTGTGCAAAAATAAAAAATATGAAAAAAATTGTTAGCCAAAGGAAGGCAAATAAAAAACAAATAAGTGTGTACATAAGAAATATTGAAACGAGAACAGTTTTTACTGCGGTCTAACACACTAACCTTACCCCCCCCCAACACCCTGAAGAGAATACCCTATTTCTATCTCTTTAGAGGCACGCCTGTAAGCGAATTTACATTTTCATTTACGCCTGAAATGAGCACGAGATTCGAGATGTTTGTGTGTTGTGCGTTGTGTGTTGTGTGTTGTGTCTGCTGTGTGTGTAGAGAGCGCTTTGGCATTTGCTGTTGTATTATTTACACACACACACACACAGACGCACACGAACTACATGTGGAGCCGTGCCGCTACACCACCCTACAAAACGCCGTTAGCGCCACTGCTCCATGGGGTCGCTCTCTCCTGCTTCTCTACGCCTTCGCATTCGCCCTTGCCTCGCCCCCTATGAACATCATATGCAAATACTCGTAATATTTTTCAAATGTTGTTTGCTTTTGCCCTGCATACAATTTTTTTTGTACAATTTTTTACCAGCGCAGAGGTTCTGACGCCGACGACGACGCCGACGCCGCCTGCTTGCCTGCCTTTTCACATTTTTCAATTTTCCACGTTCGCTTTGTTGTCGTCGCTAACACACACACTACACTGCACTACAAACACACATACATTCTTGTATTGAGGCTTTGTGTGTTGCTTACATTTTCATTATTTTTTTATGTGATTTTTATACTCTGTACTCCGTTAAGGGATAAGAAGTGTCTACTAAGCATGTGCGAAACGTATGTAACCTTGGCAGAAGAAGGGAGATCTTCGATCCGATAAACTGAAGGATCTGTATGGATATTGGCTGTAAGGCAATAAGAGCTAAGCATATTAAAATTGGTATGGAGGTGCCTCTATCCTATAAGCAGCTCAAGTTTATTATAAATTGTAGAACTCTCTCCCAAAACTCTGCGAATCTATAAAAATTAATTACAGATAAAGGTAATTGAAGAGCGAAGGTAGAAGAAGAGCCTTTCTGCAGACAGAATTTCTTAGGCATCATTAGCCCTGTATACAAAGTATTTCTTAGTCGTGAACTCTTGAGTCCAGGACGTTCTCTTAACAATTCTCACTTGGCTCTTCAGGCTCTTCTGCGCCGGCCAAAAGGAAGTTGTCCCCACTCTCCTTCCTCCCTATGTCTCTATACGCCTACGCTAAACCCCTAGTCCCCTAGTCTCCTAGTGTTTGCATTCTAAATTACCCATGGGCCAATGGACTGTGTTGCCCCCTCGTTTGTTTGTAACGGCTTCTAAGTTCTTGGCTTCTTGGTTTCTCGGTTTCTCGGTTTCCGTTCTCGGCTCGGTTTGGTTTGGTTTTATTCTCTTCTGTATTTTGTATTTTGTTTATTTTTTTTTTTTTTTGCATATGTTGTATGGCAATTGGCAACGCAGACGTTGACAGTTTTATGCCGCAACTAATTAGATTTGATAAAGATTGAAGTCCAGCCTGAAACAAGCAGAACAACAACAACAAAAATAAATAGTGTGGAAAGCTGTGTTCGGCGCGCCGAAGATTACATACCCTTACAGAGCTACATGATATAGTAATCCGATCTTAAAGATTTTAGGTTTGCGTTTAGAAATGACTTTTTCTTGTACGTTTAATTAAGATACATTCAAAATCAAAAAAGTTTTCCCTACAACAACTTTTGAACCGATTGTTCCTATGGGAGCTATATAATATAGTTGTCCGATCCTGCCGGTTCCTACATATATGCTGCCTGCAGCAAAAAGAAGTCCCCATACCAAATTTCATTCACCTAGCTCAAAGGCTGAGAGACTAGTTTGCAGACGGACAGAAGGACAGACGGACATGGCTATATCAACTCGTCCCGTCGTCCTGATCAATAATAAGTATACTTCATGGGGTCGGAGATGGGTCCTTCAATGCATTACACATTACGTGACAAAGTTATAATACCCTCCGCAAGGGTATAAAAACATCAACGGCAACGACAAAGTAACACATGTTGATTCGAACTGCTCCAATAAACAGAAGGAGACCCGAATCAATTTAATTCTCAATGGATTTCATTTTGTGAGCACAGTTTTGATACACTATAAAAAATAATATTGATTGATACACACAACACAAATGGAATACCAATAATTTCCTATTTTAAATTGTACTCCAGCAGTTAATGTTATTCCGAATTTCCCAAAAGCAAGAACTGATTTCTTCATGCAATCCTATATTGAAGTATATTAATTTTAATGAAATAATTAAGTCTTCGAGTACTTGATTTAATCATAAGGAAACCTTTTGATTGGTACTTGAATTTTTTTATGAAATCGGATTAATTTACTTATTTAATCCTGTTTATACCTGATTTTAAATGAAAGTACTCAAAGTTAAAAATTTGTTGAGAATTGAACTTGATATTATTTTCAGTGCATGAAATTTGAAGGTTATTCAGCTCATAAGTTAACAACTGAAAGCAGCTTTATCAGCTTCCAAATCGCAACTTTCGATATGATTTTAAATATAAATAAACCTAAACTAAAATTAAAATTTCTATACCGAAACCTATTTTTAGCAAATTCTTTGTTTATAATGAGGCTTTCCTTTGAGTAAATAAAATTAATAGAGTTTAATAGTCAGCATACATAACTGTGTCTATGAAAATCCGCCCTCTCTGAAATGTGTGTCTGTGTCAGATTGTATAATTTCAAGACATATATTTGAATATCTCTATCTAATGTGGGCAAATTTCAAGCAACGGCGTATTCAACTGAAATCAAAGCTTTGGCTCTGGAGTGCTCTTTTCTATATCTATATCTAAAAGCCATTCAATCGTACGTAAGTGAAATTGGGTTCGAGCTGTTGTGTGTTTTGGATGCTGATATCATATGATATAGGCCACAGAAACAGAAACAGAAACAGACACAGAAACAGAAATTACAAAGCAGCATCAGCTACAAAATTAATGGCAGATGCGTTCCATGTTGTTACAGCTGTGAAATTAAATTCTACATTTCGTATCACGTATCTCAATAGCTCTGTATCTCTGCGCTGCTTTTCCCTATTTAACTATATGCCTTATCTCTATCTGTATCTGCATCTGCATCTGGTATTTGTATGTATCCCTGGCTTTGATACTATGCAGTATGCAGTATGCAGTAGATGTACATTGATTGATGACAGGGTCATGTTAAAGCTCTATTGGTTGCTCTGTTGCTGTGTTGCGCTGTTGTTGAGTCAATTGCTGCGATTTGGATCGCAGCAAATGTATCTTATTGCAGTATACTAAGCAAAATAAAGCCCTTAAATCCACATTTGATCCCCCAACTAATTACATATTTAAATACACTGCAAGCGCAGACAGCGGGAGGAGCGGCAGTTGGGGTTGGGTTCGAATACTCAAAGTGCATAACAAATGTGAACCCGGGACATTCTCTCCCACTCTCACTCTATCCATATATATATATATATATATATATATATATATATGTATGTCTGCATACTTTGTGGCCTGTCCGAGCAGAGTACGAGTAGTAGCCCAAAATAACTTCCCACTTTCCACCCAGCAGCGACGGAAACCCACAGAGGCTGATGAAAAATTTACATAAATTACTGCAGACTGGACGAGGAACAGGGCCAAAACAACATGCGAGAGCCATAAGCCGAGGCCAAAGTAAAAAAAAAAAAAACAAACTAAATGAAATAGAGAAGAGAGAACTGATGGTAGAGAGAGAAACGGAGAGAGAAAACGAGGGGGTGACGACGTTGACGATGACGACAACGACAACGACAACGAAATTAGCATAAATGTGTTGGAGTTTCATTTTGGCACAGTATATATAATAAGCATTATGCATTTGCGTGTTTGTTCTTGTTGTTGCCTGTTTTTTCATACATTTTTTTTTTGTTCTTCTTGTTGTTGTTGTTGGGAATAGTTTTAAGCAGTGGTCCCCAAGCGTGCGACATGAAATGTTTTCAAACAACGCTGAAGGCCAAGTAATAATAAAACCAAAAAGGAAATTTCTTTTTTTTGAGCCATAATATACGCTTGATACGCTTTGCTTGTAAATGTAGAGATCCTTTGAGAAATGAAATGAGAAAAAAAAGTTATTTTTCAAACATATTATGTAATAAATAATTTCACTTTTTAATAAATAAGCAATGAAGCAATGAAGAGAAGAAATATTTTGTGTTTTAAAAATAGATTTTTTTTTTTTAAATTTACAAAGTTTATAGGAGCGAGTCGCAGTTTTGAGAACTTCTTCTCAACTCCGGTTTCGGGCCATTGGTTTTGGTTTTAGCCCTGGTTAATCATCGGGGGATCTGACTTTAAGGCTATCTTACTCTCTCAAAATTAGCCAGCATTCAAGAAGAGAATTTCAGTATTCAGTTATTTATGTCGAACCGAACCTTTCTTCAGTAGTGAATGAATCGGTTCAGGCTTAGCTATGGCTATATATTCGACACCTGGTTTTGATTCGAAAGATAAAAATTAATCAGCCAATATAAGCCCGGATCCTGGCTGTATCTTGATCTTTGAACAATTTTTGGGCATAGCAACTGAAAATAAGTATAATCATCTCTTGGATATGTATCTTTTTTTTGGGCTGTCATCTCTTAATAGTGCCCTACCCTCGAGGTAAATAAAAAAAAACATTCCGGTGGCGCTTTAAATTGTTCTTTATCGAATTGAATTTGACACTTTTGATGAATTGCATTTTCGATTATTTTCGACTCAGCTGTACTGTGCGGCGGCGGCGGCTTTAGATTACAGTAATACTGAGCTGTCTAAGTAAATGACCATTTTTTTATTTTTTTTTTTTTGCCTTTTTTCTTTCTTTTAAGTTGAGCCCCATTCTCAGCTCAGCTAAGCATTCCGAGGGCTTCGCATTCGCGTTGTCACGCCGTTCAGCTCCGAGCCCGAGTTTAATGACCAGAGCCAAGTTTTGTATTCGTGTGTTCGACATGGTCAACTGGCAAATTACAAACCCCCAATGAAGGCGTTTACTGCAGTAATGTTTCTATGTCCATCCGACTGTCCATTTGTTTGTTTGTCTGTCTGTCTCTCCGTCTGCCTGTCTGTCTGTGTCGTATCCATGTGTTTGTGTGGCTATGTGCATTTTTAATCATCTGCTTGCCTACTTACGTAGAGTCCAACATTATTATAGGCCAGGCCCATTTGGGAATAGCGCAATGTGCCACGTACTTAGTTGCTAATTCTTTATGTGCACACGAGCATTTTTATAGCCCTCCCCTCCATTTGCAGTTGGAGAGCGGCGTTACGATTTGCTCATGAATTAAGCAACGTTGTGAATGGGGAATTTTGCTGCAGTTCTATAAGTATCGCATACTTTGTAATATCTCAAGAATATCTATACAGAAATGTTCCCATTTCAATCAGAAACGCCACTAAAAAAATATATAATAAAATTGGCAGAGAAACGTTTACGAATACGGCACAGAACGAAAGAGAATATTAATGTTGAAAAATATAAAAAATATGGGGCGATATGGGAAAGATTAGAAATGAATTCTAGAATGTGTACAGGACTGCAGGATCTTCCAAAGCCTATCAGTTCTGTAAGGGTATACAAAAGTCGTGGATTAGCTGCTTAATTATTTCATTCACTCATTTACTGTGGGCAGAATGCGCCCCCGAAGCGAAACTTTGAAAGTCCATTGCCATGCGAAGCACATAGCCATTGCCATATACGATGAGTACATGTACTTGTGAATGCCTGTGTGTGTGTGTGCTAGTGTGTGTATGTGAGAAAGTGTGTGACGGAACGGAAGTGCAGGTACAGTAAAAGCTCGTAAAAATGTGCAAATTTGACACTTGGAATTCAATGTCAACGACGTTGCATTGTGTGAATAAATCGATGCTAAGTTCAATTAAAAAAGCACTTGGAATAGTTTCCAGTTGACTGTTGTCCGGAACAAAAATCTAGCCTTTTTTTTGTTCTTTAAAATTTCTCTAAAACTTGGGGTAGACTTTGTATTAAAAGGCATTGATTTTGAGTGTTGTGTGTTTTAATTTTAAGGCAATTATTTCAATATTAGTTGGCTTCTGTTATTAATTTGATTTTTTTTTAGTGTAGAGTTGAGAGAGAGCTTTATTGGCAATGTATAGTTATGGGCATTGTCTGCTACTGTTGATCTTTTGTAATAGGTAATTCACTACTATATAGAGTACATTTCATTTTTAGCACGTTCTGTGCCACTTTTGCCGCTTGGTCGAGTTATTTACTTTCATCATTGTTGCTGTTGTTGTTGCTGTTGTTGTTGCTGCTGCTGTTGTTCTGTGCAAAATTCTAATTTCACAAATGTCACTGCATAGTTTTAGGCGCTCCGAAGGGCGTTGCCTTTCGAGTAGTATTTATTCGGTCACATCACATCGCATCACGCCCATCGTTGGATAAACAACAGGAAAGTGTATTCATCTACGTATTCAGATATATATACACATATATATATATATATATATGTATGTATGTATGTATATGCATATATGTATATATAAATAAGTACGTGTTTGCATATCCATCGCATTGGCATATTTATTTGTTTGCTTCTGTTTCTGTTTTTGTTTTCGGTTTTTCTCTATTTTCATAAATTGCGTCGTTTGCTCGTTGTTTAACCTTAAGGCGAAATGTGATATATCAGTTATAAGAGGGATATATAAATTACGTTTATATATCACTGTATATACTATATACCGTTTGTGATGTCATATAAATAATCATTTTTATAGATAAAAGTTAAAGTAAGATTTTCCCTATAAATCGATTCTTAATTAGCTTTGTGGTTTCAGAATTTGAACCTTTGAGCTTGGTGCTCTTTATTGGTTCATTATTAGATTTCAAATCAATTTACTTTGATATTAATTTTTTAAATATATATGTATAAATTTTATTTCAGTTTTTTTCCCACTTATTCGAAAATTCATGTGAAATTGCTCTCAAAAATCACACTTTGGAAAATCGAACTCAAAACCAATGCTGCAATCTGGCTTGGAATGAATCGATTCATATCCGAATATTCGACAAGTTTTTTACTTAAGAGTATATCATTTTAACTTTATTAAAACAGCTGATTATAAATGAATGACTGCCGTAATTTCTCTATTTTTTATTTATTTGATTTTGGAAAAGTATTTTTTAATAAAAACCATTGCCTAACTTTGAATAAATAAATTTTGCTTAGTTTCCGTCACTTGGTTTTAATATCAACTCTTTCTGGTGCTGTCGCCTTTTTTTCTGCCTGTTAAAATTGACATTCCGCTTTATATTAAACGTTTTCCGTTTTTTCTGGGCTTTTCTTTTTTTTGCCTGCTTTGACAAATATGAAAATTCCTTGTGCTCACCTCCTTTGCAAGCTGCGCTCAGGAGCTTCGAGACATGTGCCTTTGACTTTGGACTTTGTGCTTTTGAGCGGAACTTCAAAGCTCCATTAAAAGTCGTCGTATCGCTTTGAGGTGCACTTCGCAGTGCGAAAGGAAACAGATGAAAAAAAAGAAGCCGGAAACTTTGGCATGGCTCAAATTTTACAGTCAAAATGAAGCATTTTAGCTGGTGTGTGTGTGGGTGTGTTTGTGTGTGACTGCCCACATCCTGGTTAAAAATTTGTAGTTAGAGACAGACAAAGAGAGCGAAAAAGAAAGAGACTGAGACAAAAGCCCGTTCAGCAGTTAATTCCCGTTGCTTATCACCAGTTGGCAAACTATGCATTGACTGACACACACACACTGTCACACTCAAACACACAGATAGAAACTAGAGATGTGCGCGTGACGTGAATACCCCAAAATACACGTAAAAGACGCTTAAAAATGCCGTGAATAGCCGCATTTCATGACATTAGTAAATAGCAAATCTTTAAATCACGACACTCACGAAACGTTAATTTTAATCTAATTCAATTTGATGGTACACTAATATTAAAAAGTATTAAAAAAGTATTAAAATATTAATATTAAAAAGTTCATAGAGACATTTTAATGTTGAATTAAAACTGACCCTGAACTGGCAAATCAGATTTTGATTAATCAATAAGGAAAGAGGGAATTTTATGTTTTAAATTTGGAGAAAAGGCTCGTGATTATACTTTCCATGTAGGAAAAATCATTCACGCGCCCATCTCTAATTCACATACATCCACACAATGACAGCCACAATGAATATCCACAAACATCTGGACAACTTTTGGACTGACTATGGATATCTGGCGGATGCTTTAGATGCCTACTGCTCTCTTCAGTTCTTCTGGTCTGTTTAAGTCTGGTCCTCTGCTGCTGCTGCTGCTGCTGCGGCTGCTGCTGCTGCTGCTGACATCATTGTCTTGCAATGCGATGCGCTCATTTGAGACGACTGCATAACTGTTTGAAAAAGGCTGGCGCCCAACGTGTGTGTTGCCTGTGCCTTTTCTCTGCCTGCTCTCATTTTCTTCATTTTACACATTTTTTTTGCACTATTTTTTTTCTATTTTACTGCTTCTGCTTTTTGTTGCGACAGCTTTTGTGCTTGTGCCTTTAATTGAAGATTTTTTGACAGCAAACGTCGGCGCCGTCGTAGTTAGCGTCGGCGTCGGCGTCGTTGCTGCTGCTGCTGCTGCTGCTGCTGCTGCTACTGCTGCTACTGCTGCTACTGCTGCTACTGCTGTTGCTCCTGTTGCCTGGACCCATAGAAAGTCAAGAGAGATGTGGAACAGTCAAAGAGTTCGTAGAACTTTTGCTTGCAGCTGCCACAGCAGCGATAGCGGCTTGTCAGAGGCAACTTTGTGTGGCGGCTGGCTGTATAAGTATGCTGCGGTATACTTTATATGCACACAGGACCTTTCACTATCGACGTCCCAGGCTTTGTTTCTGCTTCTACTGATGTGGCCTGCATTATAATAAATATATATACACACACACATATATACAACCACCTAGAGAGTTACCTCTGTTTATTCAAGTATTTGTTTAGGTTATTTTGTTTATGCTTTTTTTTTGTCCTATACTTGCCTTAAAGGCAGATAGCTTAAGGTGGAAAACTGTATGAAAATATAGAACAACTTAAGAAAGACATACCTTAAAATATATTCAAATTGATAATAATTCTTTGACTATGCTCAATCCCTCGACTATGTTCAATCGCTCGACTTAATTGTATAATTCTCCGACGATCCTTATAGTAAGCTTCAGTTTTTTCAATGAAATTCATTCAAATTATGGAAAGCTAAAACTGAACCCTTGAACTGTTCTATACAGTTTTGTTTCTCATATATTGGGACTTCCATCTGTCCAGCTTTTTCTACTAGAGCTCAATGAATGGAAGATTAACAGATTAATTCTTTATCAAGTATCATACTTTATTCTGAATGATGATAATGAACTCATAAATATTCTGATTTAAACAGAAAATTCGAAACATGTTACAACATTTTGATTATATACGAAGTACCTGCCGCTGCTTATCACATAGTTTCCACATTTGTATGCCACACAAAGCAACAAAAAATTTTCAATTTCGCATGCTTGCAACAAATCCATTTGCAACTTGGCACGTGCAACTGAAGAAGAAGAAGTCAGTCGTCTCCGCCTCAAAGTCGAAAGCCGCGCAAAAGTCGCGTGTGAACCAATTGAAGCTCACGTGTTTCTTCCAGTCTGTGCTGTGATCTCAGCTGCAACCTGCAACTGGCGCCAGTTGCTTTTTTTTCCTTTTTTTGGAAAATATATATATATTTTTTTTAACATTCTTGTAAGTTAACAAAAAACTTGAGAGTTTCAGCTCAAATTACAGTGCCATGTTAGCCTGCTGTTTCGCCAGAGTATATTTTATAGCCAAATCAGATACGGTCTTGAAATATAGTATGGTTATAGCCAAGTATGTTATCTTTGTTTACTGCACATTTCATGAAAACTGAACAAAAAACACAGTAGTTTTTCAAGAAAATGAAAACCAAGAACCATAACGAAATATTAACTCAATACGGGAGTAGCACGAATCATTGCTGGGTATTTCCTAGTCGAGCTTTTCTTTACAAATTGTTTTTTTTTTTTTGTTTTGTTTTTAAGCTTTTGTTTGCTGTGCAATTTTCATTGCCAACCCGCTGGCAACAGCATTCGAAATTAGCTGCATGTTGACTTGGTCAAATGCTTTACCCTCGCCTGCAAATCACATTGGCTCACATTTATTGCATATTCATGGCCAATGCGGCAGGGGCAGGGGCAGGGGCAGGGGCAGCGGCAGCGGCAGCGACAGGAACAGAGCAGGTAACAGAAATCATGAATATTGATAAAGCAAATTGTTTGTTTGCATTTGGGGTTTATTATTTCGATGTCGCTGACAGAAAATGCTGCAAATTTGCAAGAATTGTGCGAACAATTTTTGTTGATTAAAACTGAAAAGCAAATAATTCAGATTTAGTTGATGAGCAATAAAAACTTGCAGATACTCTGCAAGCAATTAGTTCGGATTAATTTTTATTTAAGTTTAAATTGAATTAATTATATAAAGTTAATTGAATGCAGCTTTATTAAAGCTGAAAGCCATGAAAGCTCATTAAAGCTTTAAGTGGAATAACTTCGAGGTAGCTTGATTTATTGATATAAAATAAAATTTTCTTTTCAGGTAACACGTGTTTTTTATACCCTTTCAGGGAGTATTATAACTTTGTCACAAAATGTGTAGACCTCAGTAACACATTAAACAAGTTGTTCTATTGAAAAGCTTTTTGTTTCTCAAGTGAGAAATGAAATCGGACTACTATATCATATGAATTCCATAGGAACAAATGCTAAAAATAAATCAGTTCCAATACAATTTATACAAATATAAATACTTTTTCCAGTCTGTAAGGGCATGTACTCTTCGGCGTGCCTTTTTTTACTAGTCTTTTTTTATTGAACAGGTGAAAACGGAAAAGAAATGGTATATAAGGAAAAAGTGTACAAAAATTGTTCACCGGTTGCGCAGCGCATGTCGATTTATTCAGTTGTAACCCTTTGAAGAATCATTTAACAAGCTATTTGACTGCTTTTCCGTATTACCATGTAAATTTTCCCAATGATTCGATTTCAGCTACTTGCACATGGAAAACCCATTGAAAAGAAAAAGAAAAATTGTTCAAAAGGTGCAGAAAAATCGATGTTGTTGGCTTTTCCCAGTTCATATCGTGCATTGCTCACATTAAGAGCAGCACGGCATGCTAAGGGGTCGGATAGGGTTGGGTTGGGTCGGGGGTCTGGATATTCCCATTGAGTATACGAATATACCATCCAATTATACATTGCGCAAAATAATAAAAATTAACGATTGTGTGGCCGAGAGCACCGCCGCACCGCACTGCACCGCACCGCACCACCACCATCATCATCAATAGCTGACCCACTTTTTGGGAAATATTTTTTCCAATGACGGAATTTGATTTGCCAAAAACATTTCCGAATACGAAAAAGTCTTTGATATACGAGAACAGACTATACGTAAAATTGTTAGTTGCTTTGATGAGTAAAAACTGCAGAAAATTGATTGATTGATTTCGGTTTTTGCCCAGAAAATTCCAAATTATTTTTCATCTTTATGCAATTTATTTAAAATTACTCAGTCAGCCAGGGGTCAATTGAAACAATTTTATTTAGGTTATTTCTAGGTTATCCTTAGTTAAGAACTAAGTAAAAAATATAATCAATTCTGTTTGTTCATATATTTTTATACCCTTCCAATTATTGTTATTATTTTGTTCGATCCCAGAAAGCATATGATCAGGATAAAAAGACGAATCATGCCTGTACCTCTGTCTGTCTGTCTGTTTCTAAGCAAACTAGCCAGTCAGTTTTTCAGTAAGATATATGAAATTTGGCATGAAGTGTTCGGACTGCTATATCGTATACCTCCCATGGGAACAAGCGGTTCAAAATTTGTTGTTTGGACAACTTTTTTCGTTGTCAAGCTAAAAAATTGTTTCTTTAAATCCTGGCCAAAAGTATTAAGAATCGGTGGATATGGGATATATAAGGATATAGCCGCCACAGAAAGGAGGCATTGTTCCAAAAGTTATAGTACTAAATACTTAAATTCTCGAGATAAAGAAATGAAACTTACTGTAGAATTATATAGCTGCAATCGGAGAATCATTATTTCCTATTATTATTCAAATCATTCTATTTCAATTATTAAATCTAAGCAAAGTTTTTATTAATTGTTTTTATTTGTTTTATTGTCGCCTTCAGCTGCAATTTATTTCAGTTACAGTTACATAATTTTCACGTGTTTTATTTAAATGTTTAAATAAATATTTGATTTTGATATTTTTTTTTTTTTTTTGTGTGATTTTATGTGATTTAATACAATTGTTTGGCTGTTATTTATTTTGAAACGCGTTCATTCAATTAATTGTCGATAATTTAAAGCAGCAGCTGCTGATTGGGAAAATTTCCAGCAATTTTCTTTATACATATTTTTTTATTATTTTTTATTTGTGTTTTGCGCCACACAAATGGCGCACACAGCCGAGAGAGCAATTTAAATTTAAGGTAAACAAATTAAACACGTCGAATAATGAGCAAAACATTTTAATTGTGCGTGGGTTGGCTAAATTAAACACGAAAGAAAAGTGTACAAAAAAAAGAAAGGCGGAGAGTAAAAAACAACTCGTAAAGCCAAAGAAATGTGCAAAATGTTGCTATGAAGTGCACTACGCTCCGCACCGCCCAACACCCCAGTAGGGAAAGTAGGGGAAAAAAAGAAGGAAACTTCACTGAGTCCGTCCACCCTATAGCCGCTCAGTATATTCGCTCTGTTTGGTCCCAGAGCGTCAGTTAGAGCAGCAGACTGACTTGTGGCATATGCTAATGAGCCCAGTGCGGCGCTCTCTGTCCGACTGACTGACTGACTGACTGTCTGTCTGACTCCCTCTCTGACTTTTTCTATCTCTTTCCCTGACTCTGTCTACCTTGCAGCAGCAGCCACCCTCGCTCTCTGTCCTGTGGAGCTCAACTTGTCTGGAAGATAATTCCCAGCCTGCTCGGAAAAATAGCAAGCCAAGCTGCTCGTGCATTTAAGCTGCTTGTTAGCAGAGCTTTGCTTTAACTATGCACTGCACCACTATCGCGTGTGTCATAATTTTAACATTTTATACCCTGTAGTCTTAGCGCAAAGAGGTATACTGTGTAAGAAGATTATACAATTGTCTATGTGAATTCACGTGATACGTTTACCACTTTAAATAAATTACTAGTAAATATTGTATCAGTAAATAAATTGTAGGGTATCTCATTAGTGTACCCTCTCTAAGCGATTATCTTTCGACCACTTTTTGCATTGCTTTGCAACTGCCCACTGACCATGAAAAATGCAGTCAAACTGAGATGCACGAAACAAGCAACAAGAAAACGGAGGAGAATAAGATTACAAAAAGCCGAAAGACATTTTGTTTGTAGCGTCTCTTGAGTTTTCCGACCCCCAAGTTAATGAGGAAATAAGCTTAGATAATGCGACCGACTGCTACGGCTACTGCTACTCACTGCTACCCACTACTCGTACGAGGAAATGTCTGGAGGAGGAATGGGGCAACAACTAGAGGGGACTCCGTCTCATATTCTCATGTTTGCGGTTGTGTCACTTAAGCATTTTGTAAATGGTTTGTTTTGTCTTGCAATTAGTTTGAAAGGGTTGCCCAGACCACCAGACCCAGGCCCAGGCCCAGACCCAGAGCAGACCACAGAAACAAAGAAAGAGAAATTTTCGGACAATGTGCAGCTTTGTTTTCATGTTATATGTTGTATGTTATATGTTATATGGCAGACAAGGAAATAATTCCGTTCGTATCTTCTGCATACCAGAAAATGAAATTGCCCTGTTGACTCTGCTGTGTGCTGATAAGGTCAATATGAGGATACGCTTTAGAGAGAAAATCTAAATTGAATTAAGAGAATTGCTGCAGAGATATACTGATGGGATTCTTAATACTCTTACAGAGGTTATTATAAGTGCCATGCATTGAAGGAGGCGATTTCCTGACCTCCCATTAAGTGTATGTTTTATTGATCAGGACGATGAAACGAATCTATTTACCGAGAGGTCAAAATAAAAGGGTATTCGAAGCTTCGAATAAAGCCTTTATTTTTTGCTAGTTAGCAATAGAGGCGCAAATGAAAGGGTTGTCTCAACAATCACTGCGTAAGCCATCAAATGCCAAAACAAACTAATTAATTTTAAAAACCTGATGGTAAAGTACATTTAGCAAATTTATTTCAAAACAATAACAAGACACAGAGGCGGAAGGAGAGAGGAGAGGAGAGGAGTCGAGAGTGCTCGCGGTGTTGCCATCCGCAACAGAATGACATTAATTATGCAATAAATTACAGGTTTTATGCATGCATCAGAATTATAATAAATGTTTGCAATGCCCCCGAACGGCGTAGAATTTAATTAAAATGCCAAACGCATCATAAATATTCCGTCCATATATTTGATTGCCTCGGGCGTATTTTCATATAAAACGCAATAAAATCAAATATTATTAAGCTTTAAAGTGTTTATATTTCGTATTTGCTTTGAGTTCGCTTCGTGTTTTTTTTTGGTTTTGTTTTGTTTTTTGTTTTATTCATTGTCCTGAAAACAATTTGACAATTACGTATAATAAACTTAGAAGCTTTACGGAATGGCCAAAATTCATAGGCTTCATTTAAATAATACCCACAAGGACAATGACAAATGAGCAGCTTTTGTTTTACGGGTTCAAAAAGGATCAAGTTTTGCTAAATGTGATAACAATGGACACAAAATGTGGCATGTGTTTAGGTGTTTTTTTTTTTGTTTTTTATTGTGCGTTGAGTTGGTCTTTGTCTGACTTGTTTGCTGCCCTTTAACCACATCAATTTGTCTAAAACAATGCCGTCTGTCTCACCTTTATTTGCATAAAAGAACTGCGCCCACAGCATTTCCCAAAAACATATTGAAAATTTGTTTTCAAAATGGGCTTTTTATCAGAAGTTTGCTACAATCGACAAGTAAACAAACAGTTGGCTAATATAATAAACAGCTAAATTAAAGATGGCATTCAGTTTATTAATTCCTCTTTATATATAATTCCTAAACGTTTTACATACAAATATTGAAACCTACTTTTAATATACATATATTGTATTATACTTCTTCTCTATTCAATCTCTCTTTTGGTGTCAAATTCTTAAATGTTTGTTTGGTAATTTATGGAAATATCTCCCTTTTTATATTGAATTGCATTGAATATGCTTTATACTTTGTTTATTTATGAATTATCCTTTACATGCTGCATCCTTTAACATTCTATAACTGATTTTACCTCTCTTTTATTTTCAGGTATGTACCGCAATGCGATTTAATTCTGGCTGTCTGATAAATCAAAATTAATTGAAATATACACAGTATACTCGAGCGAGTAATTCAAGTAAATACGTATGTATGCTCTATATATATATTAGCCTAGTTGTTGCCAAGAAAAAAGTTTGAAATTTTTGGAATGCAAAATACGCCAATGTCAATATTTATTGATATTTCATGGAATTTACACTCAAGGCCAATTATTTTGCGTTTTGCCTGGTTATTTTAGTTTGATTGCGGACGTACGAAAACCAAAATCAAAATCAAAATCAAAAACAAATAAAAAAGGAATTACTAAAATTGCCAGATGAAAAATGTATGCGCTTCATACTCGTACAATGTCTCGTCAAAAGTTTACAACAAGCTATAATTTTATAGCATCCATAGGAATTCAAATATTTCAGCATGGAAAATACGTGAAATATAGTCGACTTTATTGTGGGCTGCCTAGATAAATCTATGCAGGCTTATTTAAGGCTGCACTGGAACAGTGGCCTAAAGAATAAGGGTTTTAAATACAGCCGGAATTCTTGGTAATAGAAAATGAATATGTTATATTTATTAAAATAGAAATACTCAGTTTTTGATATTTAGATCACGAAGCCGTTAGTGAAAGCTGCCCAAAAACAGCTGTTGAATATGAGCTTTTCAAAAAAGCAAGCTAAGCTTTTGTCATCTGAATAAATTGCATATGAACCACTGTGCCTGAGCTACAATGTAAATGCAAATATAGGAGATAGCGGTTTCGAATGAATGCGAGCCGGATATAACCGGTAGTTACTCATCCTATGCATGAATGTATACCCTTACATACAGAGATACTCGTACAATACTACATGCAATATACGAATGTTTGAATGAATGTTTTTATGACCACAAAAATAATTTCGTTTTTACTGTACAAACATTAGATAATCATTTTGTGGCTACCTCTTTTCTCTGCCTCTCCCCTCTCTCTCTCTCTCTCTGTTCCACACTTTGCGGTTCTCTGTGTGGGCGTGTGTGCAGAGCCTTAATGTCATTTGCAAAACGAGTATTCAACCTCTTTCTTTTATTTTTTTTGTTATTTTTATTATTATTTTATTTTATTTTGTGTAGTATAACCTGCGGCGCCGCTTGTTGGCCAAGGTAATAAATGAGTGTGTGTGTGCGTGTGTGTGTGTGTGTGGTGTGTATGTATGTGACATTGTGAATATGTTTTAGTCATTTATTATGCGAAATTAAATTTCATTTGACTTTGCAAACTAACTCACACACACACAGCCATATTCTAAAAAGAGATCTAGAGCGCAAGAGGTACCCTTAATAACTACACAGAGAAAAAAAATATCTCAATATAAATAGTCAATTTACAATTTTTTCTTCGAATATAAAAAATTATTGCTGAGCTCTGGGTCAAAAATTATTTCTGATTCAAAGGTTTTCCATATTTTCATTTATTTTTGATTAATTTAACATGAAAAGTGTCGGGATAATATTAATTTTTAGATCGATAAACCTTTTGATAATGATTTCTAAATATGTAAAAAATCCATGAACATAATTTTTTAAACCGAACCGAGAATATGGTTCGATTTAGAGTCAGGTGTAGTTTTCTTTTTGACAACTTATTATATTCTAAATAAGGAAATACTAGGATATGGGAGTACGAACCGGTTGAGAATAAACATCTAGAGTGATTTAATATTTTCCCATTTTATCTGATAGTTCTATGCCCGAGTTTAACTGCAAAAAAAGGCCGAGCTTATATTCAGATGATTATTTTTTTTTCTTTGTGTACCTTCTTTATTAAGCCGGTTGCCATAGTAATTTCCCACCCAAGTTGAACACTGAACTCCCAAACTCTTAACTCGAACAGCTGCCAACAAGAACAACATTGGTAGCACTTGACGCGCATTTTATTATATCCTTTTCCTTGCAGGATATGTGAGCCACGAAGGAGTGCAGCAACCGACGTTCTACCGAGTTGCACTTGTGTCGTCCTTAACGTGTCTTCATACGTTTTTTTTTTGCATTCCTTTTTTTTTACAGCCATAAACTTCCGGTTGGTTGCCTGCCTTTATACCCATTTCCATCTCAAATTTTCTTTCGACTGGAGCTGAAGCTGATGCTGATGCTGGAGCAGAGCTGTGCTCGGCGTTCATTTCATTTCAATGCTCTTTGAGCACTTTTCCCATCTTTTACTTTGTTAATGAATCCTTTTGTTCGCAATTTCTTCACATGCTGTCTCGTTCATCATTGTTCTGCTTTTTTTTCCCCCTTTCTTTTCTTACACCCTTTTTTATAGTCTGTATTATGTGTTTTTTTGTGGTTCAGGGTATACACGTTTAATAAAATGTCTAATGCGAAATTAATGGTGTATAATAAACTTGTAAAATGTTTGTCTAAGTAGAAGTTTATTTTGCATATTAGAGTTGGTTCTTATAAAATTACCAGATATGTTCCGATTCAGAATAATTAGAGCATACTTTTTGGATCAGAATCAATAGGAAAATCACAAAGCTATTTTACTGTCCAGTTTTCTTTCTAAACAATCTCCCTGAAGATCGGTTCAAACTCAGTCTATCTTTCGGTTCTGGTTCAAGCCCCCAAAGGTAAATTTTCCCAACCTAATCTATAATGACTGGGAAGGTCATAAAAATATTAGTTTTAAGGTTGAAATGGCTTCTTTTAAACAATTCAGGCGAAAGAGTTAGCTCTCGACTTTCATTCTACCTTTAAAACTTTCAATTTAAGTACAGAGTATCTGAGGTGTAAAAAAGAAAGCTCTTCAATAAAATCCCGCCCTCTATTTGCCCTCAGTTTGAGGGCGGCCCCAAGTGGCAAACCGCTCATCAAGGACACTTTGCGTTACGCTGTTTTTTTTTTATTCTCTCTGCATTTTTCCTCCTTTTTTTCTGTCACCTTTTTGCTTTAGTTTCTCCATTGTGTAGCAGTTTTTCATATCTTCTTTGCTTTGCTCAATTGAAAAATTTGTTGCTGATTGCGTTTTGGCTTTGCAATTTTCCAAATGCAATGCGCATACGCAGTGTGAGCTTCGACTCGCGAAAAACTTGAAAAGTCAACACAATCTTAAGAAGGCCTGCTGCCAAAAACGTATTTTCTTAACAAATATTTACAGAGCGTTTGGCGGTTGTGCGGTTAAGACGCCAAAAAACTAGATTGCAAATCTAATCCTTTTAGTTGGCATTTGCTTAGCTGCTGAAAATTTCTATAAGCATTTGCACACTCGGCAAAACTGCAAAAAATTAAAAAAAATATACTTGAGTTTCTTTTCTTTTTTTCCTTTCCTTTTTCTGTTCTGTTTGCTTATTTTTGTTAGAAATCAACTTGGAATAAAGTTCTTTAAAAATAATAAAACTGAAATTATCATATTGAATATGTCTTAAAATAAATTTATATTTATTGAAAAAGAGTCTAACTTGAATCATACAAAAATTGTAGAAAATTTCTTACAGTGTATTTGTGCATTGCAAGAGAAAAAGAAATTTGAGCTAAGAGTTTTGGTCAAATGCAAATTTGTCTTGAGTTAGCTTATCCTGTGCACATTTGATGAATGGCAACTGGCTGAACTCCCAGTTCACCGTTGCCCGTTGCCTGGTGTATGGCCATATATACATAAATCCGTAAGCTTCTGGCAACACCCAATTATTTGCAGAGCACTCACACATAAATCTAGAATCCGGCGATATTCGTTTGACATTTATCGCTATCGTCTGTGGCGTCGTCGTCGTCGTCCACTCGACTTAACTCCAGCGGTTGCATGGGGATTTATAGATAGGTACGGGGTGGTGTGAGGGATGTAAGAGCTATATATCTAGCTATTTATATCTATTTTATGTAGCAACTGGCAACGCTTCTTTCTAAGTTTAGATGCTACAAATTTGCTGTTGTTGCTGTTGCTGTTGCTGTTGCTGGAGGGCAACACATGTTGCTAATGTGCCCGCTGAGACTTGTATCGAAATTACAGAGGTCGCAACTGTCGTTCGGTCATTTTTGTGCAGCCCGCAACGTCTCTCCATAGTTGTTTGTATTTAGGCCAAAAAGTTTCTGCCTTTTATTATTGATTTTGTGACAGTTGTCGTCGTCGTACCACTCTTCTCTTCCTGCTGTTGCTGTTGGTGTTGCTGTTGCTGTTATCGTTTAGGCCTTGTACAATTCAATTCAATCAAGCAAAACAGTTTTCCAAGTGTCTCCAGTGGCGTGTACTTGATTGTTGCCGTTGTTTTTGCTTATAGCCACACATAGGCAAACTTTGAGAGGCGCCTTACTCAAAGCCAACTGTCGAACTGATACGCTGCCTGCATACACGAAGCCTCTACAATATTTCATTGTCTGCTGCTACTCCTTTCTTCGGGACCCTATCGCCCCTTTCTCTTCGCTTCTTCTAGTCTCTCTGGTCTCTATCACTATATTTCTTCATCTAAATTCCTAGCTTGACTTTGTGCATGTGTCATATTTGCATGTTTCATGTCACGCTCTGATGTGTTATGAACCAAAAACAAGACTTGACTTTGCGTCAAATTAAAGTGACAACAGCAGCTGACGTTCATTTTGCCTTGTGTTGAAATAATCACGCTTAGTAGCAGTCACTGTTTTTGTTCTTGTTTTTGTTTTTTTCTTAGAGAACATCATAAAGTTATTTTCAATTTCCGTTCACGAGTTATTTCCGTTGATCTTGCAAAATGTTTAAATTTATTTTTGCTCCCCAAAAGTATGCTTTGCATATTTCTGTGAAATTCATTCCAAAATTAGAACTCCAACCAGGCCTGAATGTTGATTTTCTCAGCTAGAAAAACAAAGATAAAGTCATATTTACTTAGGCAACTTTAATTTATGGTCGATGAAATAAAATTGATAAAATATCTTCCATATATATTTTTATATTTATATCTATCATCTAAAGCCTACACAATTGGGTTACTTAACTTTCATTCTAACAGAAAAATTTGCATTTATAATAGAAATTTAAATTTCTGCGAAATTCGTTTTTAATTCCTGAATTACTCCGGTTTCCACTACCGAGTTAATTCCATTGAAAAAAATGAAGCCTACCATTAGGGTCGTCAAATATTCAACATTTAATCCTGCTACAAAAAGTATGCCGCATTTAATTTCAGTGGAATTAATTTGCAACTGGAAACCGCAGCCTGCTTGTATTTTCTTTTTATCATTGACTGAGTAAGTCACAATATTGAAATAAAATCCTTTTCGACTTTCTCGCAATCGTCTTTCAGTACGCAGAAAATCACTTGAAGTGATTCACTGCGCATCTCTCTCTGAGCCCGCACTAGTGCGTCCACAGTTTGCCATGGAGTGAATCGCCTTTGGTGGCAGCCGCCTGTCATAAATTGCCTAAGCTCCTGCTGCACCCACTCATTCACTCAGTTACCGGCTGTCTTCCACTTGGTCTCTCCTCTCTGTCGCTTCGTTTCTCTCTCTCTATCTCTCTCTCTCTCTGTCGCTCTGTCTGTCTGTCTGTCTGTCTGTTTTGCCCTCGTTTTGAACGTGGGCAAAACGTGCGCCTGTCATGTCGCAATTTTTTATTTCAGCTTTTTTTCTTTGCGTTTTTCCTGATGATTTCCGTGGCACACACAAGCACAAACACTCACACAGACACTCACTCACACACACACACACATTTAGCATGCCGCACGTGCAGCTGACATCAAAATAAATAAGAGCGACTCTAAATGACAGTTTTGCATTAGATTTTTGTTACAGAAACTTGGAAAAGCGCCTGCCAAAACTTGCCCAAGAAATTTAACTTTTGCATTTCCCTTTTTTTCTCATTCGGATTTATACTTCAATTCACTTTCGTGCAGTTCCCTTTTTTGTTGTTGTTGTTGTTGTTGTTTGTTCGGTACTCGGTCGCATTGCATTTCGGGCTTACACTTTTCTTTGGCGTATTTTTCTTTATTGATATCAAAAGTTTAAGTGCAGCTTTGGCAGCGCTTACATTATGCTTTGACTTTTCTCAGCACGCTTATCCTCTGCTTACAAAAAAAAACTTGTTGTTGTAGTTGTTGTTGTAGTAGTAGACGCACTCACACACGCATCGCGACAGCGAAAAGTGTAGAGAATTAGAGCAAGTAAAGCGGCGAAAGAGGAGAAGAGTAGGGGAGGGAAAAGTGTGAGATAAAACTTAAAAAAGTGGGTTGAGTTGAATGGCGCGCGTAATACCAACCAGTGAAAAGTTTTCGAGCCTGAGTACGGAGATTCCTATATTTCGCCTAAGTAGCATACTAAACAATGCAAAGAAAGAGGGGGGCGGGGTTGGGGGCCCTGTAAGCGTTTATGATATTGTCTATACAATCCTTAAAGCTTGACATAGGGTATTATAACATGTTTACTAGGTATACTTAAAGTTGGGGCGTTAAAACAGGTTGCTTTCGATCGCTTTACGTACATAAACATATCAGGCATGCTAAATAGGTAGCATACTTTTTGGAGCAGAAGTTTTCATTAAAGAGGCTTTACTTTTGGCAGTGAAATTAGGTGTATATTCTAAATCATAACAAACTTGGCCATAAGCCGAGCCTATTGAATGAATACAGAAGAATTTCCCGCTCAAAAAGTATAGCCTACTTTTCGAGCAAAATTGCATTGAAGATGTTACAGAAGAGCTTTGCTTTTCCATTTTAAAAGAAAAACGTTCTATTATAAAAAATTGAGCTATACAAAGCAAATATTGTATCTTTAGATGGTAGATAGAAAGGGTATTAAATGGTTGGCAATGCGCAGATATTTAGCACTACTTTGTTGTTGTTGTTGTTGCTGCTTAACTCAAATTGTAAACAGGAAGGGGAGAAAGGAAATAAATTTCGTTTTATTCGAGTGTTTTGCATCCGACAACGTCGAGTCTTCGATTGAATTGAGGATGAAGTTTTCCGCTTTGCCGCGTTGTTTATGTTCTGAGCCTACATTTACATATATATTTATATATATATATATATATATATATATATATGCATGTACATATGCCAGGCACGTTTATATGTGTGTGTATTGTTATTGCTGGCAGTCTACCAGCATTTATGCCATTTCAAGTTTTTGGCCAAATTGATTTTCTGTTACAATTTCAATATGTATTTGTAAGTGTATGCGTATCTGTGTAGTAGAGCAGAACGATTCAGTATTTGATTGTTTTACTTGGCCATTTGCTGCTTCTTGGCCTTGTTTTATATTTCTGTAAATACTCGAGCAAACATATATGGGGGTAGTATGCTTCTTGTATATTCCTTGTATTTGCCGAAACGCGTCTGGCATAAAATCTTTTTTAATTTTGCAAATGTTCCAAACATTTTACGAGGGTCGTTTATTAAGTAAGCAATTCTCTCATTTATGCCTTAGCGCAGACGTTCTGGTTAAATAAATTATGCTAAATAAATGTGCTTGTTTTTGAGGTCGCACACACAATAATAATAATTTTTCGAAATAAACAGAAGCAAGCTGGCTAATAATATGCTTTGAGTCAGCTTAATTAGTTTTGTTTTGAAAACAAAACACTTATTATATACTATATTTCAATATCTAAAAGAATTTCATGGTATTTCTTGGAAAGAAATCTTTAAAATTACACATTCAAATTATTTCCACTTTATTTGGTTTTTGTTGCACTGATTGCAGAGTTAAATTCAGAAATATACATATTTATCTAAGATTTTTATTTTATTTAAAAAATGTATTTAAAAAATATATCAATTTCTTCTATTCTTAAAAGTAGAAAGCGAGAAAACGGCCGGTCTAAAATGCAATTGGATAATAGTCCTAAATTAAGAATCTTTTTTTAAGCTGAAAATAGCCGTAGAATAATTTTCTATATATTCAATTCATATTCAATTTAATTTTGAATTTACATTTATTTATTTTTTAACAGTTTTATCAATTATTTGTAGCAGCATTTCGACCCTCGTATTATAGTTTTTAGGCCCCCATTTTTGGTAGGAAGCGGCTCTTGCAGGGCTTCCGGGTTTCCTTCCTGCCTTCCATTTTTCTTTTTGCTTCGTGATGATATTTGGCCAAAAGTTTTTTCAAGTTGCAACTCGGCGGCCAAAAGGCAAAAATCTACAACTTGACAGCAGCAAGAAAGCAGAGGAAGGCTAAAGGATATGCGATACGCAAGCTGCAGGACAAGCAACTCTACGAGTAAAATCTGTTTTAGTTTGCTTTTCCTGTATGTTTGTGCCACATTTATTTGCTGCTGCTGCTGCTGCTGCTGCTGCCACTCTTTGCCTTTCCTTAACTGTTTTTTATTCCTATTTTATTCTTAGCTACTGGTTTTTGCCCGCATATAAATATTTGATTTGATTGTTTCTGGGTTTGCTACGTGTCTCTGTGTGTTTGTTCAGTTGTTGCTCTGCCATTGTTGCAAGTTTGTTTTTTTTTTATGCAGGAGAGAGGCGTGCGGCAGAGATTTTAAATGTGAAGTGCGAATGTCTGAACCGATTTGTGATTGAGCCAATTTTCTGTGAATTAAATGTCAAATTTTAAATAATTTCCAACTCAACTGAGTACCTACAAAAAAGTGTATTTATATTTATATATATTTATTTATTTTAACCTTTTAAATCAATATAGGATAGTGAAAAAAACATGCAATATTTCATGTCAATTCTGTTGTAAATATTATGCTGCTTTGAAAAAACTCATAAAATATGTATGTCCGATTACATTAATTATTTATTTAGCAATTTGCAAATAAATACATTTCATTTTTAGTTTTTATACTCTGCAGAAGGATATTATGATTTATCACAAAATGAGAAGTGAAACATTTCAAGTTTATTTGAAGTAGTACATTTTTTTTAATGCATTCCAAAAATTATAATTATAGAATATCTAAAAGCTTTCAAAGAAAATATCGTTAAAAGTAGATAAATTTGGCAACAATTTTCATAAGCTTAAACCAGTCTGCAAGAGTATTTAGTATTCGGTGCACCACAGATAGCCTTTCCTTGCTAGTTAGCTTTTTGAATTTATATGGCAGGGTGTTCAACGGAAGGGGGATTGACACTGCTGCAAAGCTTTCAGAAAATAAGTCAGTGAAAGAACTCGAAATTAAATTTGAGCAAGAATTTATTGCATACTTCTAGGAGTTTGTTTTGTGTGTGCTGAAAAGTATGCAATGAAGAATTGATGCAATTTTGAATTATTGTTCTACTCAAATTTGCAAAGCCAATTTTTACACTCAAAATAAAATATGTAAATTATAAATAAATGACTTTCGCAGCTTATTATAAAACAGACGTAAGCTCTGATAAATTTTAATTTGCTGAAAATCAAATTTAATTGGATTTATTTTGGATTTTGTCACAATAAAATTGAACATTTTTCTATACCAAGAGTTGTTTTCGTTGTATTTTGTTTTTGTTTTTTTTAGTCATTGTTATGCACTAGAAAATCGTTAAGCGGTAACAACGCTATTGTTGTTGTTGTTGTTCAGTTGTTGTTGTTGTTGCTGTTGTCGTTGCCCTCGTGACTGTTGTCATTTTCATTGTGTGCGACATTCAGTGACCTGAACCGGGTTGCTGGCCAAACATGCAACCAGTGTAAGTGGCACGTGGTTCAAGTATTTTCCATTTTCTATTCTCTATTGTCCATTGTCAACGTAACTGTGCCACAAATATGAGGCAAGTAAAACACGACAGTATCAAAAAAAATATCACATCATAATGGCACAATGGATGTCCATACAAAATGAACAACGACAAGAGTAATACGAAAAAAAGGAAAGGAAAAAAAATATTGTGTGCATGCGTAATTATAATTTATATAATCGCAGCTAATCTGTAATTTGTCGCAGTGGCAACAACAGACAACAGCCAAAGCAGAAGAAGACAGCAGCAGAGCACCACAGCAACAGCCGTAGCAGCAGCAGCAGCCAGCTGTTAATGAAATTTATGGACAGAGTTCATGAACCCGCCACAACGATTTTGCAGCATTCGACTCTAGGGCCAAATGGCAAAGCTGCCAACCTAGCAACCCGGCAACCCGGCAGCATGGCATCTTGGCATCCTGGCATCGTAGCAGACTCCTGCCAGCAATGTTCCCTGCCTGACAACCTGGAAAATTTGCCACCTGAGCGGCGCGAACAGCAAACGACAGTTACAGCAACAGCAACACCAACAGCAACAGCACAGCAACAACATTGCCTGCTACAATGACAATGCCTGGTCGAATAAATTCTCATTTATGACACTTAAAAGCCGACACCAGACAACACCAGACAGGGCACAGGACTCACAGAGCACTGCACTCAGCAAAAAAGAAGAATATTATATCTTACTATAATATAATACCACTTTAGTATTCGAAGAATAATTTGAATAAATGTGGCTGAACAAACAGCAATATTTCCATTGGAAATTAAACCTTCCAATAGTTTTTATTTTTTCTCACTTTTTCTTACTGAAGTGTGTAATCTCCGTTCAATTCTATACTTAAAGTATGCCATTTTAATCTTAAATTATTATTTTAATTTTACTTAAATTAAGCAAGTTTCCAGCTCAAATAGTTTTTCTCCAAGTGTCCTGTGTGTGTGTGTATGTGTGTTTTTTTGTGTATTGCACTCTTTGTATATCCTTCTGGATCGGTGCTGCTGCTTTTGCTGTTGCTCCTTCTGATTCTGCTCGTTAGCTGCTGAATGTGTGTCTGCAATGCTTTCAATACATACGTTGCAACAGCAACAGCAACAGCAACAACGACAAAAACAGCAACAAGAACTTGTGGTAGAATGCCACGCCTGCGGCTGAGTATCAAGCTGAGCGAGAAGCTGCACTCAACTGTAATGGCAACAGTTAGAAATCGTATGCATTGCGACAATTGATAAGAAAATGCGTTACAAATTAGCAGCAGCATCAGCAGAAATAGCAACAACAGCAGCAACAGCTCTTGTGTTGCAACAGCAACATTTGTAGTGTATTTTGTCTGCAGGGTATGTGAACTGTGTAGGTTAATATGTGACTTATGAGAGTAAATAATACTATTACCATTATTATTTCTTGGAATGTTATGGCACTTTGTTTTGTGCCTCGCCTTGGCCTTTCTTTGCTGCTTTGCGTTGCATTAATCTTTGTTGGCTTAGATTAACTTTTAACTAACATTTTTGCTAGATCTTTTTTATATTACTCTTACTTTGGCCGCGCTTTGTTTGTTCCTATTTGCCTCATTTTTATTTTATTATATAATACCTATTAATGAATACACCGTTAGTCTGCTGTAAATAAATCTCACTGAAAAAAGTATAGCCTACTTCTAGGAGCACAACTGAAATCAACATTTTTCTTTTGTTCGTTCTTTTTGTGAAGGGATCTTTTTAGCTCAGCACAATGAACTCTACTGTTCATATCACCTTTTGTCCGGCAATTATCATATATATCCACCTTTTCCACTCTTTTCACCTGACTGTCTGTTGCGATTCATTTGGATTACAGGTGCTTAAATGTGCGCGACGACAAAAGTTTAATTGACTTTTTGCCCATTTAAATGCAATATGCTGCAGTTTTTTTGAACGAGCATTTACTTTTTTATTTTACTTTTTATTTTGTAATATTTTGTATTTAATTTTGTATACCCTTGCTGAGAGTATGACAACTTTGTCACGCAATGTGTGATGCATTGAACAACAACAAAGTCGTATTGATCAGGATGATCAGAGGAGTCTATATAGCCATGTTCGTCCTTTCGTCTGTCTGTTTATCTGTTTCTAGGCAAACATGAATTTTGACATGGAGACTTCCTTTTGTTGCCGGAACTATATCAACTGCAGAGTATGCAGTTTTCGGGGCGCCATGGCTAGCCTTTTATTACTAGCTTTTTTTACGCTTGATTATTATTCATATTCCTGGCGCTTCACTTCATTTGGCAAGAAGTCGCCGTCTGCCGTCGGCCATTCGTATTTGACATATGATAAATTTAATTGGTTTTTCATGCAGTCTACTGTCAACTGTCTTTCTACTTGTGGCAATTGGAACGGCAGATCAATTAACCATTCAGTGGTTCAATGAACGAATCTTTTGTTGACCCACTTATTCTATATTTAAGTACAGAGATTGAGATTGATGTGTTTTTATTAACTTTTCAATAAAAGAAATTTAAGTAAGTTTTTATGAACCACACACTCAGTGTAAACCAAAAGCCAAGAATTCATCTGTTATGTAAATGGTATGCATTGAGTAGACCAATTTCTTGTCGAAAGAAACCAATCTAAACGGCAAAGTATTAAGAGCAACCAACGAACCAAAGAACCACCGAACCAACCAACGAACCAAACCCAAAGCCGAAAACCCTGAAATGTTCTCGTGACTTAAGTAATTGTAAAATGCTAAAGCGATTTGCGTATGTTTTAGTTTTGCGAAAATCCAAGTGGCTTAAGGGGGGTGGAGTTGAGCTGAATGGAGAATGGAGAGGAAAAGAGGAATAGAACGACTTGTACTACCTACACATTCGCTGTATAGTTTTTCATACCAAACCCAAACTAAACAGAATTCATTTGCATGTTCTGTAGCACTTTCTTTTTTTGCTGCTTCCTACGCTTCCTTTTGGGTTTGATTTTTCATCTAATCCGTGCGTTTACATGAAAAATCCCCCCGCCCAACTGCCATGCCCGCATGTCTATTCACTCAGTGAGTGAGCAACTCAGTGAACGAGTGTGTGAGTGAGTATATAACTATTATGTAGGATTCTATTTTTTTCTTTCGATTTTATACTCTACATCTGGGATAAAAAGAGTATACTAAGCTTTTGCAAAATGTTTGCAACAGGTCAAAAGAGGAAGCTGCTCTGAACAACTAAAGTATAAATATTTCGATTTGATATTCTATCAAAATAGAAATTTATATTTACTTAGAGTGCTATCAATCTATACTAAAAGTTTCAAGATAATCGTTTAATAAACATAGAAGATATTCATGATATTATTCCTAGGAACAAGAATCAATGCTGGCGATTTGGCAGTCTAGGGCGTCTGTCTGTCTGTCTGTCTATTGGAAGAACAATTTTTATTTGCTTAGTTTTTAGGTAAAGAACACTTTCTAGTCGAGCAGTTTTGACTAAATTGTTTTTTTTTTCCTATTTCTTTTAATTTTTTTCCGGAAGGGCCCTCCTTTTTTATTCTAAAAGGCTGCGCACAGTTCGTTTAGTATGTGTGTGTGTGTGTGTAGCGTATGTGTGTGTGTGTTTGAGCTGCTCAAAATTTCGAAATGGGTGAAAGCCAATTTTCACACTCAACTAAATTGGGTTATTTGGTCTGTGTTTGTGTGAGTGTTTGCAACTATGTGTGTGTGTGTGTGTGTGTGGGTGTGGGTGTGGGTGTAGGGGGCGGGCTGCAGGTGCACATTGCACGTTGCGAAATCGCTAAAAATAGTTTTTCCTATAGTTTTTCTTTTGTTGATTCCATGCGCATTTCAATATGATTTATGACGTGCAAATTGTATGCAGCAATATTTGGGATTTCTTTTACTTTTCATATAGAATCTGCTCTTTGCTCTTTGCTCTCAGCTCCATTGACAGGTATGCAGATAGGCGATGAGTTATGAGAAGTTAGAGACGTGCCAATGTGAGAAATCAACGATGATGGTTTATGGGTTTTACCAGAAAAATATATTGACTTGGACTCGCTATTAGGGTCAATTTGTTAGTTTTTCTAATATTTTTGTTTTCAACTTTCTA
Organism: Drosophila repletoides; assembly: GCA_018150835.1. Lineage (NCBI taxonomy): Eukaryota > Metazoa > Arthropoda > Insecta > Diptera > Drosophilidae > Drosophila > Drosophila repletoides. The sequence continues at coordinate 15,326,604 of JAECWQ010000089.1, forward strand.
TAGAATCATAATTTGCAATGTCTCTAAAAGTTTGTTGAAAATTCTTGATCAACTATTTGAAAAGCTGCTGAAAACTCCTCTAGAATTGGAATATTATAAATGTGCAATGGAGTTGAAATTTAGTACGAGGCTGTTGCTATGAATTTAAAATGATATTGTATAAGTTAAGTGGCTATAGCATTAAAATTTCTCGAGAATCTGGGAAGTTAAACTCTGCCAAAGTCTATCATAACCATCTTATATAATCATTTAAGTACACAAAGATTTTAAATTGAGCGCTTACTCATCAATTTTGTACTTCTTTTTCTTTATTTGCAGGTAAATACATGCTCTTCCCTTTACTTAGATGAGTTCTGGCAACGATTGTGAGTCAAAAACAGACAGCAATTTTCGTAAATAGCCTTGTGGTTGAATTAACTTTTCAAAAATGTAGAAACGTTTTTTATGACAGACAAGGCTGGCAGTCGGACTGGCGGGCCTTTTGTTGCGGGTTAGATTTACTTAAAGAGAATGGTCCATTACGACAACACTTTTCAGAATGGCAATGCCTGAAATGCGAAATGAGGGCTAGCAAAAGCCAAGCCAAGCCAAGCCAAGAAGCCATAAAGGCAAAAGGGTCCTGTGTAGCAATTTGTGCTACGAATATCCTTATGATGCTATGGTCAACAAACCGAATCGTTACGGCGACGCGTAATGAAAATTAATGCTGACGATCCGTAAACGGGAAAGTATGAGAAAAACAAAAGTCAAGTAAAGAAAAGAAAGTAAAAGTAAAAGTCGTCCGACAAACGAAGTAGGCAGCAACGATATGTTGGCAAAACGGGGCGAAAATTAAACGAACCGTAAAGTGATTCAACCTTGACGCTTGTCGCACACATTCTACAGGCCCATTAATATATACACCAGCCAAGAGAGATATATATATATATATAATCGCATATATATAGAGAGAGAGAGAGAGGGATAGCTCTCTACTCTCTGCTCTCCGCTCTTGATGAATAAATTATATGGTAGCAATAAATTAAAATTTAACAAAGTTTAACAAATGTTACTGCATGTCAGCCAGGCGCTGAGCCTCTTACTGCATTTTTAATAGCACCCCCAAAAAGTATGCTACAACATAATCAAATTTCATGCGTCTGCTAGCGACAGAGTATCCCTTAAAGCTATGCTATATAATATACAAGCAAGATTTACTCACACACACACGTGTATGTGTGAGTGTACGATATAAATCCAGTTTAGTAAATTTCCACAAAATATTGTTCAAAATTCATCAACTTTGTTGTACGCTAGTTTAATTACATTTTGAACTTTTTTTATGAGCTCCTGTTAAATTGAAATTGAAAATTAAAACAGCTTTAGAATTTAATACCCAACTCTATTTTCCAGTGAAAAGAACTAATTCTAATGTTTATAGTTTCCTTTTATGGTTTCATATAAATAAAATATTGTAGGAATCAATTTTGTATGTTCAGGTTTCCAGCTTTGCATTAATTCCACTGAAATGGAGTTATATTATATCGAATCATGTTCCGGCTCCGATAAATACCAAAATTATAGTTACCGAAACAATATCCCTACAACTTTTCCGTAGAAAGAATGTCAGTTTCCGAAACCGTTTCGTTTTTATTCGATGCTTAAAGCGCTTTTGAATGTCCTTGTGACTTGACAGTCGAATTAATTCAGTTTGCATTAAATCTGTCAAACTATTCAAGAATTACTAAAGTATCGAAAAAAAACCATGATTTTTCCTGACTTACTTTCGGAACACCCCTCGCGCATATCAGTGCTTGCCTCATAAAATAAAAATCAAGTCAAATGCCTATCTCTAAATTGCCAGCCGCATCGTCTCTCAAGGCGCTGGGTGGATTGGGCGATTGGTCCGTATTGAGGGAGGCTGAAACTTGTAAACTTTTTTTTTCTGGGCATTGCCGCTTGATTTAACTTGAAACTTGGCTCATTTGTATTAAGTTCGCCACTCGCTGCGGTTAAGGCCGCTAAAAGCAAATGAGTGCGTTGGCCAAAAGTTTCGCGATTTTTCTACTGCTGTTGCTGCGGCTGTGGCTAAGGGGAATCGAACTGGTGGCTCTAGGCGGGTCGCAGGGTCGTCGCTTTCTTGGCTGCAGGCAGCTCTGATCAAATAATCTTGTTTGATGATGAGTTTGCCCACACACACACACACACACACACACACTAACACAAATACAAAACACAGACACAAACACACATACGCACAGCTGGCGTTGCAGATAAAATGCCAAAGTTTTCATTCTATTTTCTACTTTGGAGGATTTGTGTTACATTTTGTTTGTGCAAAAAAAAAAAAAAAAGTTCAAACTTCTGTTTGAAGTTTTTCCGACTGTCTGTCTGTCTGTGTGTCTGTGTGTCTGATTGTGTGCAGCATTTTGATTTTTGTACTTGAAATTGGTTTGGCATAAACCATTTTCGTAGATATTATCAGCGTCGCTTGAAACTTTTTTTTTGTTTCTTTTCTGTTTGCTGAACTTTGTCCCAAGTTATAAACAAATTAAAATTGTATTAAAATGTCCTCGCATGTAGGATACATTGCTATTCCAGCTGTTGTTAGACTACTACCATTTTTTTGCTGCCACTTGCCACTTGCAACATGCCACAAATACCACTGGCTAGACGTGTCCGACACCCACAATGAAGCAAAGTATAAAAATGAGAGAACACTTTTGGTAATTAACTACGAAAATACCTTGTAAGCTGTACAATAATAGAAGCGTGCTCCAAGCGAATGCCTAGGCTTGGCATACCCCACTGCATTCCGAATGCAGTGCAAGTATTAAGTATTATAAAAATGAGTCCTGGGTAATTGCAGCGCATGTCTGCGGTAACAAGCCCTCAGGTTCAGAGCATTCAGCTTTCAGCTTCATTCAGCTTCGTTCGCCGTGTGCAAACTTTATTATGAAAATTTCATTTTAATTGAGCGAGTTTTGGTGTCGTTGCTTCAACTGTTTTTATGTTTTTTTTTTTTTTTTGCTTTTTGTTTTAGTTGTCGCTGTAGTTGTAGTTGTAGTTGTAGTTGTAGCTGTAGTTGTAGTTGTAGTTGTAGTTGTAGCTGTAGTTGCCGCTTTCCACTGTACAAACTGCACATTTAATATGCGTTGCACTCATTTTGGCTGCAAATGTACTTTAATTTCTTTTTTATTTTTATGATCAATTTGCATTGCATCGCATTATTCTCGTATTTGCATTTCTGTTAAGTTTGCGTGCAGCTGACAAAATGACAGCACAATTAATTACAACTTTGTCTGTTTGCTGATTGTTGTTTGCTGCTTGCTGCTTTTTGTTTGTGGCTGTCAAAAGCTTTTTGTTTTGCCAAATTATGCTTCGAATTATTCTCCTGTAAAATCTCATTGCTCAAAATGCATCGATTTAAAGCCATCATTTTTATATGGAAATTAAATTTATTGTCAAAATAAACAAGAATTTACACGTTTCAGAAATGAATTCCACAAATATGGCTCAATGCAGTTGTTTATTATACCCTTGCAGAGGGTATTATTATTAGTTCATAAAAGGCATTCAAAGCATTATATTCGGACAATGAGTCGATATTACCATGAGCTTCTGTCTGTCTGTGCATCTAGTATCTTAATCTAATCCTTCTAATTCCTTAGTTTTTGAGCTGGATGAATAAAGTATGGCACGCACCCGTCTATAACAGGAGGTATTTACTGACAGAATCGAACACCTGCATCTTATAGCTACGAAATAAATTCACAATCGGTCTAAAAGTTATCGGTAACTGGATGAATATTTCAAATTAGATATTAAACTATTACTGAAACCTATTATGCTCGGACTTCTATATCATAGAGCTTCGAAAAATTCTTCCAGTAGTTCTATGGAAAACTTCCTCAAGATATCTTGATGAAACCCACAACTTATCCTAACTGAATACAGGCAAGATCCGGCTACTATATCATATTAAATGTTTCTTTCAGACGCCTTCATTATAGTCTTTCCCTGTTAGTCTTTTCTTCTCTCAATATTGTTATTTATAGCATCATTTTGAGTTGTTTACTTGCACTCCTTCACAAATCAATTGCAAATTGATTTTAGTATCTGTTTTCAGCCGACTTGTGTACCAGATCCCATTAAAGTATCAGACTTGGTTCATTTATTTATGTGTTTTGAATGAAAATCGAGTTCAATTGAAGCTAAATTATAATGTGCTAGTCGAGGAACAGACAAAGCATTTCATGAATTGAAAACTTGTGAAATGTTTTGCATATGAAATTTGCTTTTGCCAATGAAAAAGAGTTGTTGAGCTTTACAACTTTTCTGTTAGGGGTATGGGAAGGGAAGGGGGGGAGGGGATCTCTAAGCATATCATAAATAAACAAAATAGAAATAAGAGCATTTTCAAATGCCACTTGACACCATATGGCGACTATGGTAGCTGTCAAGTATCTTCTGCTGCTCTCCTCGCCTCGCCTCGCCTCGCCTCGCCTCGCTTTTTATACCCTCTACCCAGAGGAGCGTGTAAACAGAGTATGCTAAGTTTTGTGTAAAAGTTATTTAACATCAAAAAAGTCACAATTCCTTTTGATGAGGATCAACAGTCCGTCGCTCTTGAGGATTAAATTGTTAGTTATGAAATTAGTTTCATGGAAAATGCCTAATTCTGAATATATTCCAGTGATTGTAGGAATGGGTAAATTAGACCTGAGTGCAGAGTATTTGCTAGTCGTTCACAAGTGCCTTTATCTCCCTTGTCATTGTCAGAGGCATGCATTAAAATGCAATGATAACATGCAGCATCAGCAACAGCAGCAACTAGAACTTTAGCTCAATAGTTTTGCAAGTAAAAGTTCTTTGTTGTTTTGATTTAACCGAAGAAGTAGAAGCAGCAGCAGCAGCAGAAGCAGCAGAAGAAGAATATTAGGCGAAAGTGGCTTGGAAAATCTAAAAGCCGCAACAGCAAGAGCTCAAGTGCTGCTGCAGCAGCAGCTACTTCAGTGGCAGAGCCAGAGGCAGCTTCAGGGCAACAGCAACAGCAACGGCAGCATCAGCAGCCACTTGTGATGTCAACGCCATCAACAGCTGTGGCTCTGTCGAAGTTCGCTTGTCGCCAAGTACCCCGAACAACAACAACATGAAAAACAACAACAATAACAATAAAAACACTTGCATATTTCATTAATTTTGCATAAAATCTGCAACGAAAATGTTCTGTAGCTGCATTTTCGGTTTACTGCGTGCTCAAGTGGCAGATTGTCCATTTGGGAAAGGGCCAGAAGTTTAAATCAAAAAACAAAAAAAAAAAAATAAGAGAGAAGATTTTGTTGTAACTAAAATTCATTTATAAACGAATATAATATGAAAATATACAAAAATAAAATGCTGACTTAATTTCAATTGAAACGAACGAGTAGCAGCTCTTGGAATTTCAATTGAATTAGTGACTGATTTGTTACCCTCCCCCAAATAAACCATGCTGCTTTCTATATACACGTATATCCCCCCTCTCTGATCTGGCCCCCTTCGACACTCGTATCTAATCAAGGCAAACCAAATGAACTCAATATTGGAATGTGTGCTATAAATTGCTGAACAAGTTCAGCAAGTATGAAAAATTCCAATTATTTCTATAGGAATTTCAACGTTTTAATTTGAAAATATTGAAATAGGCAAAATAGAAAGTAAAATAAGAGCTAAGAGCAATTGAGTAAAGCTTCGAAAAAAAAAAAGCTTTTACATTTTGTTGTTTAAGTGTTAAAAGCTGAAAGCTCTTTAAGTATTCTTATAATTTTTATAAAATATCGCGAAAGTTGGTAAATAAATTCCCCAGTCACATTTATGAACCAGTTCCAACAATATCAATTAATGCCATTTTTTTGGAGGCAGCTTCTTTGTGCAACACTGGGGAATTGTACGTGTATAAGTATGTACTTAGCAGCTAGCTTTATGAATTCCTTTTTTCTGCATTTTTTATTTTTTTTTTGGTTAAACAAATGAAATGCTGTAAGCTTAATGCTGTGCTGTGCCCCCAAACAAAGCGGAAAGAAAAGAAATTCAGGCTGGCTGTCAAGTGCCAGCCAGGCAGCTCAGGCATATAAAAAGGCGACACGGCAATTGCCTCGCAGCCAGCTTTGCGCTCCTGGTGAAAGGGATGCAGGAAGGACAAGGACAGGGGAGAAGGGAGGGGGATAGAGGAACAAGAGCGAGGTGCGCGCGGAGTGGCAACTAGCGTCAAATCGATAACAAGCGGAAATGGGGTCAGTGCACCCAAATGCCCAGGCAAAAGCAATCAAAACTCATTGCCAAAAAGGCTAAAAAAGAAGAAAAATATAAAAAAAACCTCGTTGGTGGCCAGTTGTTATGTTTGGGACGGGATTCTTTCAATGCAACAACACGGTACAACGGTACAAAGGGCAAGCCAAGTGCTTCAATTTTCCGCCCTGCCAACTTGCTGCAAGCACAAGCTGCCAAAGTGTTCTTTCAATTGCTGCCCAGGCACAAAATCTTGTGCATTATCAACGTTTAACTGCAATATCAATGGTTCTATTTGTTGTTGTGGTTGTTGCTGTTGTTGTTGTTGGTGGTGCTACTGCCGTGTGCACTTAATCAATATTCGATTACAACCGCTGCTCCACTCTCAACTCGCATACAGTTAGCAGCCCCTCATACACACATACACATACAGAGAGAGAGAGTTAGCAAGGCCGATTCCTACACACACTGATGTACACTCAGGAAAAAAACACAGATAATTCACTATATTCGAATCGGTTTGAATAACAAGAACGAAAAGAAATTCTCAAAATAAGATTATTATGTAATAAGATACGACTCGGAATAGTTTTTGGAAGTAAAAGTCTGGCAAGTCAGAAGCAGAATTTTACTCAGATTAGGCTAGAACGCTGTTAAGCCTGGGTTGGCCCACTGCCATGCCGTGTGGATTTTCGAAAACTCTTGGTCAGAAACAGATCCAGCTCGAAATGAGAAGACGCCAAATGCATTCTGCTTAAAATCATAAAGAAAATCAAGTTCTCTTGCCTGTTCTGATATTTAAGCTTTAGAATGATTGAGTCTCAATCCCAGAGTTTTTGTTCGGACTCCTCATATAAATTGAGTCTCTAACAGTTTCTTTTTCAAGTGCACACAGAGATTTTATAGTAACAAACATATGTATTGGCAATTGAATCATGTTTGCTTGCTCCAATTGCAGCTCTCTTGCTTTCTCTCTCTCTCTATGACTGACTCCCCTTTCAATCTATGTTCCTTTTGTGCGTTCTAGCCATGCAGTTTTTACCCAACAGTTATACCCCGTAAATAGTCCTTACTCCCTTGCTAGTAGTGCGGTTCGCTTGATCTGCACTGCTGCCAATTACAGTTTTGGTCCCGGACTAAAGTCAAATGCCAAGCAGACCATTACGTGCTGTAGGAACCAGCATCAGGATAGCAGGGGAAAGCATAGGGGGAGAAACACTTCATTGGCCAGTGGCCTCCCGTGTATGTACCACTCGGCGTATGAGTGTTGTGCAATTTATTTATACCTGAAGCTTTTTCGAATTTTTGGTTCATAACGAAACGAACTGCATTTCATTTGAATGCTTAGCAAATCGCAAAAAGTCTACCTGAAGCTCATGAATCAAAAGATATTTCATAACATTGCAAGTGAACTGTGAAAGGCAAGAGTTATGCAATTATTAAAAGCTCAAAAAGTATGCCTTTATTAGCTCAGAAAAATGCACAAAATTGGTAAGAAATAATGAATGGAACAGGTTTGAATATGCTTGTAATTAGTACTGTGCCGTTTAGCTTAGCAGACTGCTTAGTATTGATTGAAATTTGGAATTTTTAATGAAAAGTCCTGTTAAAGGAAGGCACAGTATTAATTACTTAAGCCGCTAAGGAAGAGATTTTTCTTTGATGAATAAGGGACATTTAAATCTTACAATTCTATGAATAAAGCACAATATCCGCATTCCATAGCTTTGCTTGAAATTGTAAAATATTTCCTAGAAATATGCCTGGGAAAGCAAGATTATTTAAATTAATTATATTTATTTTACTCTTATTGATTAGCACATTCAGCCTGCTTGCAGTAATCTTTACTTTGAAATTTAGTGTCCTGTGGCGCATTATCGTCTTCATTTTTGGAATTTCAAGTCTGACATTTGGCAATTTTGTGGTCTGTGCAACAAATTCAAATGTTATTCAGTTGACCTCAGGCAATCGTAGCAATCCTTTTCGTTTCTTGTTTATTTGTTACAATGTAATGGGAGAGTTTACAGTGGAGAGTGAAGAGTGAAGTCAGTCCAATGGCAATATGCCATTAATTTATACTAAATTATCAACCATATTTGTTGTTCATTAAATTGCATTTCAATTATATAACTCGGATGTGTTGCAAGTAGCCCTAATCACTGGCCGGCCAATGTTCTATGTGGTCACCCAAGTATTTGTCATTGTGTGTGTATGTGTGTATGTGTTGCTCTGTGTGTGTAGTTGTGTGTATATTTTACATAATAAATCACGTAATGTTTCAAAATGCTGTCATGTTTAGTTGGTTAGCCCAGGCAAATGCCTGGTGGTCAGGCAGGCATTAAAGGCCACTATAGATTGCTGGTCAGCTGCTGTAATTTTGGCTAAAAGCAGTTGTTGTTTTAGGGTATCTCAATATACAATAGAAGAAAATTATAATTCCTTTAAATGCGATTTTGTGAACACTTATCAAAGTTTGTTGCCAATTAATTCCTGATCCTAGCACATTTTGTATCTTTTTGGCGGCCATTCACCACAATAAATACAATATAAAATACTATATAAAATAACTAAATATTTAAAGCGTTATAAATCAAACTTTAAGGCTTCCTTTTCTTTCTCTCTGTTTCTCTATTAATCTGGCATGTGAATGAAAAGTCGAATATATTCAATTGTTTTAATTAAATAGACATTATTGGACAACCCATTAGTGGGGTTCCTCTTAGTAATTATTCTCTTTATTATGATTCTTTCTACCTTCTTTTGGTCTTAATATTTATTAAGCTAACTCAGTACTTTTGGAATTTCAGCTTACCTTATAAGTTTCTTCCTTCACAGCCTAATAAAATTGATGCTTATCAAGACTTTTTACAATTCACCTTAATACAGGGTATTCTTTAGGGCTATAAAGATTTTATTCTTCTTTGTAAGATTTAAATAGTTATATATTAAGCCAACTCAGTACAATTTTGACTTTAGCTTATAACAGGGTATTCTGTAGTCGGATATCCCATATAAATCGGGTTTCTCGTACGCTTTGTACGCTTGTCTTGCCTGAAATTCAAATGAATTTGTCAGCTTGCAATGTGTAACATGCGGCCAAGCCACAAATTACGTTGCATACAATGGCTGACGGCACACACTGGCATACAATCACACACAAACACACACATATATAAACACACACACACACATATAGCCACATAAACGTTAACCATGTGGCATATGTGCATGTCACGAATATTTTGCTTCTTCTCTTCTTCTGCACGCTTTGTATTTAGCAAATTTAATTTTATGACTTGTTTATTTCGGATGCCTGCGCTAAGGTTAAAGATAACAAAACGCATATATTACATAAATATATTTTGCAAATTTTCAATTAGTCGTATACTTGATATATCTACATATATACGCGTAGATTCTTGTTACATTTCATAGAAGCGAGCGCTCTTTGGGGCCTAATTAAGCAGTTGAACGCTGCGCAGAGACTTTGAACCCATAATTACTCAAAAGCTCGCTGATAAAGCACGAACTCCAAGGCAATTGCTATTAGAGAAGCAGCAAGGAGCAGCAGGAGTAAGAAGCAAGGAGCAAGCAGGAGAAGCGGCCTTAGCGCCCCTAATGCCCCAACGCCTCAATGGCCATGTAATTAAACTTTGATTACGGTACTTAGCCAGCGCACTAAGCATTTTCTTTTTAACCAATTTTTTTTATATATTTTTTTTTTTTTTCAACTTCTTCCACCTCAGACTTAGTTGTAACGGATGCTGTGTCTCTCCACAGCCCTGTGCGCAGTCTTCTTTTCAAGTGTTTCTACTTGGCGGTTGTTGGCATCACAAAGTGAGAAAGCTTGGCATAAAGATATCCTGTAGACGATCCATAGAAATCTATATATATTCCACTTACTTTGAGCTAGAGTCGAATTTGTAGCGAACTTTGAGCTTTAGACTTTAATGCGCTTTAAAAGCTTATTTTTGCATGTAGATTTTTAACACATTTTTACCTCTGCTGCAAATGAGATCCGCTTCCGGCTTAAATGTGCTTTTAAAGCTTATTTTTGTGTATAATTTTAAGCCACTCATGAGCTTCCCTCCAAATTAAATCCGCTCTTAGCTTAAAAAGCTTAATTATGTATGGGATTCAATTGTGCTTTTTGTATTATGTTTGAGTTAAAACCGCTTTATTCAGTAAATCGCCGCATATTTAGGGCAGCATTTCTGCTGTCAAAGCTTAAAGATTAAGTTGTTAAGTTTATTAACTTTTATACACAGCCAACCGAGTGTAGGGTATACAAATAGCTGCATTGCTGTCTGTCTTAGCTTCATTTTACGAGTCCTTGCAGCATCCTTCGAGGCTTCAGCTAATGACACTGCATCCAAACGGAAGAAGTAAAAACGCAAGCAGCGCATAACATTGTCTACAAGTAGCTGCTGCTGCTGCTGCCGCTGCTGCTGCTATCTATGGCAGCTGTTTAGAGGAAAAATTCGCACATTTTTTTATACATTTGGTTTTTTTATTTTTATTTTTATTTTTATTTTTATTGTCTGCAATATGCAATTATATTTATGACACTTTTATTTGATTTCCTAAAGATTTCTTTACGGGAAAAACACAGCAAGGAATATATAAAAAAATTTATATGTTGTAGATATATATTTGTCTAAGTACATTTATCAAACGTTGAGCTGCCAAATTGCCCAAGCACACATATCGCACATATTTATGCATACAATACACACACACATATATATATATATAAGATATATATATATATAAGATTCTATATACATATATGGTGAATATCATCATTTGTTGCTTGGTTTTTGTACTGGGTTTGGGTCTGGAAATAAGCCCACAAGCCATATAATGTGCCATAAATATTAAAACGTTTTGACTTTACGCGCTGTGCCTTTGCTCACACGCGCCTCGAGGAAACCGAGCATCGAGAACCGAGAACTGAGAACTGAGAAGCGAGAACCGAGAATCCATAGACGGACGTAACCATGGCCGGATCAGGCTCTGGGTGCCGTAAAGCGCTTGCAAATTATTTGCATTTTTTATATGGCTGAGCTGAGACGTCAACAAAAAAAAAAAAAAAAGGAGAAATGAAAGAAAAAACAGCAGCTAAAGTCGCTTTGAGCATAAAATGTAAAAGTGCAAAGAAAATTTACCCTGTCCTCCCCCAACCGCTGCGCATGGAGGCAACACATCGGTTATATATATATATATATTTTTTTTTATAAAAATATATTTGAAGCACCCCGCGTTGCTTGATTGGAAGATGAACGGTTACGGTGCGGGGGGCAAGGCGTACTCAGCCAGGAGACTCGGCTATCAACGGCAGCTCCTTTGCTACTTTGCGGCTGTTTAGCCTTGTCACACCGCCAGGCAAATTGTGGCTGGTTGGTTGCTAGCTTCAAGGGGGCGTTAGGTAGGTGTAGGCGGCGGTGGAAGCCGCAAAATGAGCATGTTGGAAATTACTAAGCGCAATTCAATCAAATACAATAACAAATCGCATTTATTTTTGCAATAATTTGCATTTATTTACAAGCAAACTGAATTGCATTATCTAAGGCTGCACAGTCAGCCAACTCAGGATATCCTCTAATAAACTGCATTTTTTGATCAAGGCTGGCAAACCGGTGATCAGGGTAATCGGTTTTTGAATTCCTTGAAAGAAAACTCAAGAAATCTGACTGAAAATATGAAATAAAAAATCTCTTAGAACCGAAATAGAATCTATTTAGATATCTCCTTTAACAAAGCCTCTATACCCTCTGCAGGGCGGTATACTCATACTATTTTAGTAGTTAGAAATTTGTTAGCTGCAGTAAATTAAATATAATCGGATAGAGTAAAAAGCTGGAATAAAATCCTGCACTCTTAGCATGGCTTATTTGGGAGTTAGTCAAACAAAATTTGTATAACATTTGCTGCACCTGTTTTGCGCTGTTTAGGCCAAAATGCTGCCGACATTTATATAAATAAATGTATAAGTTTTAATTAACAAACAGCAAAAGCAACAGCAGCAGCAACGAAATGTTGCACCACTGTGCATATTGCATTTCTACATCCGTCCGTGCCCTAAACTTTTTAATTAAATATCAAGTTTTTCGGAGTAAAATGTTGATAAATAATGTACTAAAATATTTGGGAAAAATACTGCGAGAGGTAACCGCAAATCTGCTGTGGGATTATGCCAAATTATTGGGTACGTTTCATAAATTCACAAACAAAACAACAGAAAGAAGAGGAAATATCTGCTGTGGCTGCATATTGCAATTTGTGGTTAAAATCAGCAGTAGAGCAGCATCTTTAATAGCCCTCAAAACTGAACTCTCTGTGGACATTTGGTCAATTGCTTTTGATTTGAGCCACTTAGTCTTGTTAGCCTTGCAGCAGCAGCAGCAGCAGCAGCAGCAGCAGCAGTAGCAGCAGCTGTCATAATTGAGAATCAATAGTTGATCAACCGGAAGCGGATGCAAGCTACTGCTGCTGCTGCTGCTAGGCAAGTGTTGAATTCTACCTGCAACTGCCTCAAATTTATGTGTCTCCCCCTTCTCAGTAGTCACCTATCCGCAGCTGGCTGCCTGCTTCTGACCACATGTCAAAAATGCAAATCCAACATCCTTGAGCGTTGTCATGTTAGTTCTGCCACAATTGGCAAGTGTCGTCGCATGCACTCGGAGAAATTTCAACAAAAATAAATAAAGTGATTCTAAAGAATAACTGGCAACTGAACAATGAAATTATTCGCTATAATCTATCTAAAAATTAATAATAATAATAGTTATTAAAATTATGAATGATTTTAGCATCAAATCATTTTGTAGAGAAGAATACCAAAAAAGCCCTTTATATATTTTTAAGACTAAGTGCCCCTTTTTTCTCTCAGTGTACTGTGATGCATGCCCCATTTATAAAGTGGGCGTGTGCCCTGTTGGCCGTATAATGAATGTTTAAATGCTTTGGCACGTGAATTATTGTGGATTTAATTGTGCGCTATTAATGACTGAGGCTGCCAATGAGCTCTCATTAAAATGAAATTTGTTGTGCGTGTGGGCTATTTATGTTGTTGTTGCTGTTGTTGCTGTTGTGGTTGGTGTTGTTGTTGATTGTGGCAGCAGCGTTGCTGTAAATGCCGAGTGGCACTTGGCTTAAATGGCAACGCACAGCACTCGAAATGCAGCCCAGAGTCTGCTGCAGTTGCAGCTCCATCTGCAGCTGCAGCTGGCTTTAGCTGCTGTTGTTGCAGCTGTCAGTGTCACATAATTTTGCACTTTGGACAGGCCACAAGCACTCCAGGCTTTCGGTTTGCATGTCAAACACATACAGAGACACAAACACACACACACACACCACGCTCAGCAGCAGCCGTATTTTTTATAGCATAGTTATGTGCGTTTGTAATGAAAATTAAAATTAAAATTAAAATATAAAATGATAAGAAAAATCTAGCACCGAAGATTAAATACCCTTGGAGACTGGAGGATTTGACAATTGCTGCTAAATTTATTTATCTTATCTCTGGCTGATATATGATGCAGTAATTTAAGATATCTTGAGAAAGTAACAAGATTTTCATACAGAACCTTTTTGAAGCTATTGTTCCTTTCTTTTGTAGCTATATAATAAGACATATATATAATACCCTCTGCATGGGTATAATAATAGATAGGGTAGAGCATTTTAAATATTATTTTGTTACATAAATTTGTCAAACTATTCACTTGCAGCCTATTTATACACTTGAACTCAATTTTGTTTGCAACATATTAATAAGTTTTTAATTAAAATTTTAGTTTACTATTTTTTTTTTTCAAAATAATGCAGTCAATTATATTTGCACGCTGCTCAGCATTGATTTACTTTGTCACAAAGCTTATTTCATTTAAGATTTCAGTGGTTTTATTTCTGTGATTTTTAAATTGGAAAAATGTGTTAAATCAAGCCTAGCAACAACCAGATTTACAACAAACCAAATTCCCAGCTGAAAGTTCACAAATATTATTTTCTGCTGGCATGCGATTCATCCATCCTATTCATTTGTTTATTTTGTTACAGACAGCCTGAAGTCCAACAGAAATATGTATAGCATAGAATTGGGAGCCAAATTGAGGTAAAAACCTTTTGCTCCTAAGAGTAGGCTTCACTTTTTCCGTGAAATTCATTAGAAAGTGATATTATCTCATGTTTTTTACGCTTGATTTCTTAGCTTTTTTGTAAAATCTTTTATGAAAGTTTCTTCCAAGAACTGGCCTAAGTTGAATGTAATGCAATTGCGAAGAAGTGAAAAGTGATTGTTGAAAAGTTTTTCGCTGCTTTATTTAGAAACTGAACTTGCGGGGAGAATTGATAAATGTTCGTTCGCCCATTGCCCAAAATCACGCAACACGCAACGAGCAACAAAAGCAACAAAGAACAAAATATTTGACATAAAACCGCAGCACGTAAGTTTCAATATTGGCACTCAAGTGTGAGTGTGTCTGTCTATGTGTTCGCGTGTGTGTGTGCAGGGTGTGTGTATCGCCTGTGTGTGTGTGTGTGAGTTTTCTTCAGCTCGTAAACTGAAAGTTGAAGGCAAGGACGCGCTCAACGTGGCGCGTACGTGTCAGCTGCTGCAAATGTCTTGCAAAATGGCGGCATTGGCGCCATTTTCTCAACTGTTGTGTGAGTGTGTGTAACGGAGACATGTTGTAGTGTGCAGGGCTGAATATAAGCGAGTACACTCAAAAAAAAAAATACATTTTGGATTCTTAAATTTAAAGAATGATCAATCTTGAATTGAGTATTTTTTTCAATTCTTAGCACGTAGTTGACTTGACTTAATTGGACTGACTTACTTTCAATACAGTATTCTCTCTCCATTTTTTTCTCTCAGTGTACGAAACTATTTGTGTGTTTTGCAGCTGCGTTTTGTCAAAAGTCAAAACCAAAATCCAAAAATACGACCGACAGATGTGATGTGATGCGGGCCAAAGGGATAGGATAGGCAAGGGGATAGAGGCAGGGGAGGGGCAGGAGCATGGCAGTGAGGCATAAAACATGCAACAGCCGCCATTTTTAATTTGCTTGTCGAAACTGATGCACGTCTGTGCGTGTTGTTTGTGTGCATAGCGTTGGCTGTTTCCGTTTCCGCTTTGAACAGCAGCCGCTGCTTAACTTGCTGCTGCTGTTATTGTTGTTGATTTTTCTATTTTTCTGTGATTTTTCCTTTCTTTTTTTTTTTTTTTTGTTTTTGTGCAATGTAAATAACAAAATGTATCACTTCCGTTGGTTGCACACAGCCGAACTGCAGCTGCAACGCATTTGCAGGCATTTGCCACTTGCCACATTTTGCAGGCATTGCAAATGGCGTGCGATAACAAAAATGGACATTCGTTCAGTTTCCGCTTTGTTTGGTTAGTTGCAGCCACCGTCGCCGCTGCCGTTGCAGCCTGCCACTGCCGCCTGCCTTTTGTTTTCATATATTTGACGATACTGCGAGGCTGCAATTGTTGCGAGTAACTTTGTTAACATGTGTAGCAGTTTATCGGGCCAACGCCAGTATAAATCCCCACCCTATTATCAACCTGCATATCCTTCCCTTCCCTACCCTGCCCTTCCCTTTATTCACTTTAGGATTCCATGCATTTTCCTCGCTCTGTCGCATTCCGTCAGCAGCCACCCGCATGCATATTTTTCATGTGCAAATATTTGTGCATATCAATATCGTTTCACTCATTTCTCCCTTTGAGCTGCTAATTAAAATATGTCTTCTACAGAAATGATGCCATGGCTGATTAACTTAAATATCTAAAATTCTTTTGCGTTGTTCATTCCACATTCACCCAATTGGCTTTCCTTATAATAAGACTGATTGGCATACGCCAATGCTTGGATTAGTATGCATAAAAGTCTACACTGTGTTGGAAATGTGAAAATAATAATAGAAAAGTGTAAAGTAATAAAGGTAGCAGAATATAAAGCAGTATATATATAATAATAGTGATAATCCAGATTAATAACAAATAATTTTGTATTAGAAAAGCATTGCTTGTAGGGGAATTTAGGAGATATATTACTGATTGTATTAGACAATCATTTCTTGTGGGAGAATTTTAGAGATATATTAAGGATGGGAGAATTAAAAGTACTCGAAGAACTTTTTACTATTGCTTGAATTTTTATTAATAATAATTAAGTATCCTTTATTATACAAATTTCGTAGCTTTGATTTAGGAATAAACGCCCATAATAATTAAAGAGAATTAAAGATTCCATTTATTTTTATTTGATTCCTAGATCTAGAACAAATGTCTTAATGTATCAAGAGTACTTGAAGAACTTATTACTACTGCTTGAATTATTTTTTATAATAATTATATATTCTATATTATAAAAATATCAGCTTTGATTGAGGAATATACGATGATTATAATTCATATTGAAGATTCCCTTTATTTTTACTTGATTCCTAGTATATCTAACAAATGTCTTACAGATTCTACTAAAAATAGAGTAGTCTAAAAATTAAACTTTATATAAAAATAGATGGATATTTTGTATCAGATTTTTGTGGAACTATTCCTAAGCCGAATTTCAAAGAAATATTCTAATTGTGGATTGAATTTACTACTGATGATGATGCTTAATATTGCAATTGCAATTTATCAACATATTTTCAAGGCAATTCGCTTGACATGAGAAAATAGTGCAATTTACCAAACGTACAGTGACATGTACTAAATTTCTTCTGCTATTTTTTTTCTCCTGTTTTTCTACTGCTGTTGTTAGTTGAGTGAGGATTTTTGTCTCTGCTGGCTGGGTGTACCTACTAATTGACCATTAGTACTAGTAAATTGCTAATTGCATTCTCACAGCTGACAATTATAAATTGCTTTTGGCATTTTTGAAATAGGAGGTAGAGAGAGATAGAGAGAGAGAGAGAGAGAGGGGGAGAAAAGGAGACTGTTAGCTGAGACACAGAAACTCAAATGTATTCAAAAAGGTCCAACAATCAAGTCAGCTGGCAAATTGAGTTACTGGCAATAATGGAAAAGGTTTCAGTTGGCTGGCTAACACGACAGCTATTTAAAATCGATTTATTTTTAATTTGCAATGCGAGTCGATTTGTTAAATTTTGAAATAAACGTGGTTAATATATATATATTTATATGTAGACACGTGTTTTTATAGCCACGAATGCCAAAACTGATTATGCAAATTATTTTGTGTGTGAGTATGAATATTTTGCGTGTTTTGTTTTTCAAATGGATTGAGGTTAGTTTTAATTACAGCCACAACACGAATTTCCCCTTTTGATTTACACCAAAAGAGCGAAGCTTTAAATGCATTTTTAATGTGGCGTATGAGTGATTTGTGTGCGTGTGTGTGTGTGTGTGTGTGTGTGTGTGTTTTTGCATATCAATTGCAATGTTAATTGCATAAATTGTATTTAAAGTGGCCTTCCAGGTGTATATGTGTGTGTGTGTGTGCGTGTGTATATGTAAATTAGCATTGCTTGCGGCATTTGGAGCGCTCGGCCCCTTTTTAGCTGACTGATCCCCTTCCGTTCCTTTCCCTTCTCTTCTCTCTCCTCTACACAGTATAGCCGCCAATTTCGCGCACGCAATTAAAAACCTTTAGCTTTATGATTTTGGCTTTAAATACTTTTTCAACGCTCGTTCAAAAACTTTCCACCTTAATTGTATATTACTTGCCGCTAAATCAGCTTTACTTTTGTGCTTTTGGCCCAAAGGATTTACCAGGATTGAGCATTGTTGTTGAGGGCCAAAGACCATAAGCCTTTTACAACATGCTTCAATGATTAGAGCCCATACATGCACAAGCCATAATTATGGCTTATAATTTAGACCCGTTTCTTGTTATTGTATTTCCTCCCCAGCGCTCTGATTAATTTTCCTGTTAACGAGAATTCGCTTCTGTGGCTTATTAATTTAATGCACAATTGGAGCCACAAGCCAGATCTTCTAACTTATGAAATTGCAGTTGAATTTAAGGGCTTTCCATTCACATTTAAAATATATTTTAGTATTTTAAATATATTTAAAATTAACTTACATAAAACCTATAAAAATATAGAATAAATTAATAAATTAACTAACTATATAAAGTGTACTAAAAACACGTATTTATTTTTCCCATATTTCCGATTGATCAAAATAAATTCTTCAACAGAATAAAGGCTAGTTTCATTGAAAACTGAGAGATTTTCCAACAGCTCACGCTTTCCAGGCATGTCGATAAAAGGAAAATTAAGCTGCAGGTAGCAAAAAAAAAATAGTAAGAAAAGGTTATCCTCGACACGTCGAACTTTACATGCCCTTACGAACTGGAATAAGCAGCTTAACTTACAACTTTCATTAATCAAATAATTTAGTAAAATCTAATTTACTTTAAGAAATCATCGAGCTTTCTTTACAAAAACTTTTAGGCCAATAATTCCTTTGGTATCCGTAAGATGTAGTTGTCTGATTCGGCCACTTTCGTTCAAAAAGTTCCAACATAAAGAAGGCTACATAAGCTTTCGCCTCGTTCAAAAATATCTGTTCTATATCAGGCGATTTTTAGACCTGATCAATATCATATATGCTATGATGCCTGCTTCAATTATAATACCCTACGTAAGGGTATTAAAAATACTAGTAGAAACCTACAGAAATCAGGCAAAAAGCAAAAAAAAAAAAGCTGCGAAGCAATGTCAAGCGATAAGTACTAAAATACTTGAAATACGTAAAAACAAAGTGCAGCCAACTAAAATAGCAACAGATTGTTTCTGATTGAATCACTTTGCCGAGTAAATCTGGTGCAAAAACGAAGGGGCAAAAAAAGAGAGAGGGATTTTATTAGGCAACATGCAAAAGAAGCTGCCAGCTTAGGGGCAGCAGAAAGCGTCAACATGGCAAAAGAAAAGCGGCCTGACACAATCCAGTAAATGCCATTCGATAGTTTCTCATAGGATACCATCTTTTTCTTCTACCTGTATGGATTTTCATTTTGTTTCCGTTGTTGTGTGTCGTGTCGTAACAAAAAAAAAAAAAAGTAGAAAACAGCAACAGATCTTTTCCATTTCCATTTCCGCTTGAAGTTGCAAGTTGCTGCTGCTGCTAGTGCTGGTGGTGCTTGCATCTGCTTTTTCCACCTTGCAACACAGCAACAGAACAATCATCAAATGCTACAGAGAGTAAAGTAGAGTAGAAAACTTGTAGTAAATAAAATTTCTGTATTTTTTTCAATTCATTTCATTTCCTTCTCATTTTTTTCTTTATATTTTCTATGCGTATGCCCTTTGTTTTCACAAATTGAATTGTTCGCAAAGAAGTTTCTGATTTCCTTTCAAGCTACACACACACACAGAGACACACAAACAAACACAGAGAGAAAATTGAGTAAAATTCTCTTAACAAGAGGGTCGGTCAGACATCCATGTAAATCAGCCTAAAAGCTTTTTTTATAATTGAAACATTTTTGAGCAAATGAAACAATTTAGTTGCTCTGTGGACGGACAAGCAATCTGCAAAATAATGAAGTTAGTCCTCAACAGTAACAGCAGCAGCAACAGCAACAGAGCAACAGCAGAAGCATCGAAACAAAATAAAACTTTTCAAGCTAATCGCATTTTGGTTATAATTGGATGTGTGTTTCTTAGCAAGTACCTGGAATCTCGAAAGTTTACAGCATAAGCTATTGACCCAGAAAGAAGACCAACAATATAACTTAAAGCTGTTGAAAAATGAATAAGTTATATTGAAAAATTGGAAAATTTGCAAAACTTTTGAACTGTAGCAATAACAGCTTTATTTTTATCCATTATTATCGCCATCTCCGAGAGTATATAACTTTAGGCACGCCAGAGAAAACATTTTACTACTAGTGTTTTATTATATTTGTCTGTTTTTTCTTATATTAACTCATTCCAAAGTAGGGGAAGTGATGTACAAAGAAGCTATGACATGCAATATTACGCATACGCCACGTTGGCAACTGTCATATGACATATTTGTCAAGCCAGAAGCCTGGCTGACAGCTCGACAGCTCCACACTCTCTGGCAGCACCTTTTTTACAACAAAACAAGAGTATAAAAAATATATATATATATAAACCATTATGACGTGCTATGAAATACCCTGGAATACCAAAACTCCAATTAAACTAAAAAAAATAAAATAGAATATTAAAAAGATTTTGAATAGTTAGAATTAGAGGTAGATATTAGAGCTTGGTCTGAAAAGAAGACAGAATAATTTTTACCTGATACAAGAAAATAAACAGGACATAAATATCTTAGAAATGAGAGTTTTCATGCTAGAGCTTGGCCGAAAGATTCTAGCTGCCTTTTGCTGACCCTTACAACAGTATAATACCCCTAATTTTACACCTTTTTATGAGTACAGGGTATGTATAAAATGTGTTGGGGTCCTGGAGTTTGCGCAGTTGAGAGTGCATGTGACATGAAGCTAATCGAAATGTAAAGACAATGAACCATTGACAATACGAGAGTACCTGACCCCATAATGGGATACGTGCAATGAACTGTGGCGGCAAATTTGAAGTGCAGCGCACGTAGTATAAAAAACACCCTAAAAAAAATACAATATTGGTAAAAATTTTAAATTATAAAACAATTGCCAACAAAATGGCCAAAAAGGTCAGTCACTTGGCAGGCTTCACGTTTAGCATTGTCAATTATACGACAAAACTTTTTCAGTTCCCCGAAGCCAACATAGAATACTCGTACTAAAGCCAAAAAAAGGAAACGGGGAAAAAGGACGAACACTTTGCAATGCAAAGTAAAGTTTATACAAAATGCGACATAAAAGAGAGAAAAAAAATTGCCAACTGCTTGGGTTTGCGTAAAGCGGCTTAGAAGGCTTTTCAGTTCACCTGCTGCAGTTAGGAGAGAAGTCACTGAAAAAGGGTTTATAAAAATGTAGCTAATAAACTGACGGCATACTAAAAACAAACCGAAGGAAGAACAAAAGCTGATATTTCTTATAAGAATATTATCGAAGTTAGGATACTCTTTCCGAATGTTGAACAAACACAACTTCAGTTTTAGTGGATCATTCAATAGGCAACACAAAACCTGTGATACTTTCAATTATTCCATATTCTTTTCCCTATTTTCTTTAAATCATCAAAAGCCTTGCGATTTTCTTCTACTCAGTAAATCCTTCAGCTCAAAAATGAAATGAATAAATACTAAAAAACTTAAATCGAAATTTCTTTAGAACTAGACCTCTTCTTTCTAATAAAATCCATGGGAAATATAATGTTTCCTTTGTAACAATATTACAATTATACTCACCCTGCAAGGGTATAAAAAAGGGTCGCTAAAAAG
Organism: Drosophila repletoides; assembly: GCA_018150835.1. Lineage (NCBI taxonomy): Eukaryota > Metazoa > Arthropoda > Insecta > Diptera > Drosophilidae > Drosophila > Drosophila repletoides. Next base: position 15,348,194 of record JAECWQ010000089.1, read on the forward strand.
CAATTTACCTTTAAGAAAATGCTTATGCAACAAAACTAACACAACGACTGACAGACAGATTGACAGACAGACGGACTAACTGACGAACAGACAGGCAAAAAGGCAGTCGGCAGTTGGCAGTTGGCAGTTGGAAGTCGTCAGTCGGGCAAAACACTGCAAGGCATTTATAATTAAAAACGCAAAACCTTAAACAATGTTTTACTTGGGGCAACAACGGACGAGAACAACTTGCGACTGTCTCAGGCACCAGCTCAGTGGGCGTGGCAAGGGGCAGGGGCAGACATAAGTCAAACAATAAAGCAGACAACAATAATTTCAACAATAACATGACAAATTGTTTCAGGGCACACAAGAAAGTGCTTCCCGCCTACTGTGCAAGGGTAAAACAGTAAAAAGAAAGAAAAAAAAGGAAACCAGCAGCCTTACAAGATCCTTTATTTATTTATTTATGTAGGTGTTGCAAAGTCTTTTCTACTTGCATTTGCCACTAACAAAGCAGTTTGCGTGCGAGACTTAACTATTAATAAGTTTTAAAAGTTTCAGCTGTTTCAGCTTGCATTTATAGTTGTAATAACATACAGGCGTGAGCCAAGTTTCACCTGAAAGCTGCAGGAAAAAGCATAGCATACTTTTTGGTGCCTTTGGTTCTTTGAATGGAATTCATTCTAAAATGAAATAGGTAGGAGTAATGAGTTGTTATTCGCTGTGCTGCGTATTAACGCTTTCTTTTATATGCCAAAAAAATGTCAATTTCAAGACTAACTATTGACTTTAGATTAAATTCAGCGTCATCTAGGATATTTTTTTCATTGAAATCCAAAGCCGAATTGCTGTGAAATTGATTTCAAAGTTGAAGAATATTCTTCTATATTTTAGGTCCTTTGCATTTCTGAACAGTTCCAACCTTGAGCTAACTTTTTGTTTGGCGCAAAGTTAAAGCGAGCGATGATAAATTTGATTGCGGCATGCGCATGTTGCAGTTGCATGTGCAACATTAGCTTTTGGCCCCGGCCAACCACAGAAATAACTTGGCAAAAATGCTCATAATTTTTAGCTTTTTTATTTTTCGACGGCGCCGAAGGGCATAAATCAATTTCAATGTTCACAAAGAGAATGCACGTAAGAGCCCTGAACACGTGAAATGTGAAAACAACCAGTGGAAATACTTATACACTCGCAATATAAATGAGAATTTCAATGATTTATGGGAACAATTCGAGTCAAATTTACAGCGATATTCAAAGCATGGCATGTTTTCCTCTATTTCTTGCTTTTTACTTTATATTCTGAGTAGCTTTATGGACTGACATCAAGTTGAAAGAAAGGAGGGGCGACTCTTAATTGAAAGTGAATGTAAACGGTATTTTAGTCAAGTTCTCTTTAAGCCAAGTTCTGCTGGTAATTATTTTTAGTTTGCTAAATGTCACTTTCCTTCATTTGAAATGCTTTCAGGGCTTTGATTTTTACACTACTTAGCAAAAACAAAGCGAAAAAGCTAAGTAAACGGCAGAGAAGTGAAGAAGTGTGTAGTGAAGTGTGCTTTGCTGCTCCCCCTGTTTGCGTGTCACTCGTTTGGCCGCATGTCGCTCAGCTGTTCAGCTTGAAGGACATTCAATAGCACTGTGCATTATGTTAAGCCTTTTCAAATGACCAGCAGCTCCAGCAGCGAGTGACAGTTCTAGCAGAATCAGAGAAACCAGCAGCAGCATAGCCACAGCAGCTATGTGGTAGCCAAAGGCAACGCAGCTTAGCTTTATACACATTGAAAAAAAAAAAAAAGAAACTAGACACACATGACGTGAATGTGCGTGCGAGTTTTTCTTTTGCTATCCTGTAAAAAGGGTATTAAGCTCAATAGTTAGTACCAGCAGCTAATACTCAATTGGGAAATTCAAAGTCACTTTTCATTCAAACTATTTGAATCACAGATACTTCTGAGGACTGAATAATCATAATTGATACCTCAAAAGAGTATCTATAATTCCGGTAGTAAATTTCGGACATGCTTAAAAGGGTATTCATTAGTTGATCATCTCTTTAAGCCAACCTTTTGCTACTTGTTCCTATTTTAACTGGCGTGTTTTTACCAAATGCTGTAAGTGTAAGTGGCTTTCATGCAGCCATTTTGTGCAGCGCTTAAGCAAACAATAAACCATAATGAAAGTGTAAAGCTGTTGAGCCGGGACCCAAAACCAAACCAAAGTCTGGCTAAAACCAGAAAGGGGTCAATTGCCAACTCGAGTGCCACAAAAATGCACATAAATGTGATAGATGTGTGCGGCAGCAGCAGCAGCAGAAGAACCTGCAGCCCGCTAACTGCGGCTATAAGAAATATATTTTTAACTTTGCAATCACGACTTGCAACACATAAAATTTAATGCCAGCTTTTGTCCAGTTGCAGCAAGAGCAGCGGGATCAGAAGCAGCAGCTTTTTCTATTCCTATTTACTTGTGTCACTCGCATGTTGGCCACAAAAGCAAGAGAAATGGCTGCATTTTGTGGCTAAAGTTTGTCATTTGTTGCATGTCTGGACTTGACGCTTCCATCTAGCTGACCGTTGAGTGAATTTTTAACATTTAATTATGAACATGTCATTGTGGTAAGAGGTTTATGAAATGAGCCACAAAAACTCCAAATAACCCCAACAAATATAAACTCAAACAAAGGCGGGTAAAGTGCAAAAATAAAAAAATGAGGAAAGTAAACAGAAAAAAACAGCCAAAAATGTTGTTGAAAACTTTCTCGTTTTTACAATGAGTATTTTACTTTTTGGCATGTTATAAAAAATATTAACTCTGCTGCGAATTACACTTCCCAAAAGCTACTCCTGTTTTTGAAACTCAATCCTTACTCTATATAATTTTGTTGTAAATACTTGACTGTGTTTTGGTTGATTTTTGATGAATAAGTCTTATTGTTGGTATAGAAAAAATTGTATAATTAAGAGTATACAATCTTCTGTGTGCGTTTAAATTATCTTAAGTTCATCGCCATTTAAAGCCTTCGAATTGTATAAATAAAATATCAGAATTTTATGGCATAAGCATAAGTAAAAAAAAAAGCCAAAAGGGCTGGGGTCTTTTTAATGGATCTGCATATATCAAAATAAGTGCGCGCCACAGAGGACACGAACAGAGGACATTGCTCATACGCCGCATTGTACCGCACAAGGTACAAAAAGGCAGGCAAGCAGACAGGCTAGTCACGCTTTCTCACGCCAAACGCCCACTCCAAAAACCGTTGCCATTTTTCATACCAAAACCAATCGATAATTCCTTTGTTCATTAAGAAGTTGATAAATCACAGAAAATGCTGTAGCGCTATAGCTACGGCTACGTGGAGCTAACGAGAGAAAATGAAAGGAATTTTATAGTTTAACTTGGGCCAAATTGTAAAACTCAATAAGGTGGACAGTGTAGTTCACTGTGTGTCTGTGTGTATAAGAGTGTTGTGGGTGTGTGGTGTGCTTGTGTGTGTCTCTGTGGGTGCGAGTAGAAGCGTGACTAATGTACTTCAAATAGACTTTGACACTCACACAGGAAACTGTGTGGCACTTCATGCCTCACCTGTTGTTACTTTGTCCAATTGAGCTGGAAATTAACGCATCGCTAAAGCTGCAGCAGGTAAGCTGATTTAGAAGCTTTCTAAACCACATTAAACTGCTACTGCTGCTGCAGCAAACAAAATGAAAATTAGTTGAACGAGGCGAGTTAAGACTAAAGCGCTTAAAAGGATTTTAAAAAAGGGTTTCCTATACACTGAACGCGCTCACCAGAAAATTTGACGCATGCTCAGGGAATAGGGAATACAAAAATGTAATACATTTCCCATACTCAGAAGGAAGACATGGCGCTGGATTGAGGCTTATTTTTAATGGTCTGTTTCTCTATAAAAATCTAGTGTAGCTTTTCTGAGTGTAGCTATATCTCTTTATAGAAACTGTTTATCAGGACAAAAGTCAATATGGCCATTTCGGTATGTCGATCTCAACTCTCGACTCGAATCGGCCATCTCGAAGTGCTATATCACCTAAAAATTAATTATCTTATCTCTCAATTAAACTTAGGAAGTAGAAGTCTTCTTAATGCTGTGAAAATGTGTTTAGGAGATTTTCATTATATTACGTTATTTTATACAAAGTGGAACACTATATATTAAATTATATATTCTATATTATATTACAGTTTATCTATGCTCCCATGTATCAAAATTTTGAGTTCTCAAGCCATAATAAATGGTGCTTAACTGGGAAATGACTGTAAATGAGAACTCCCATATTTAACTTGTATTTAATCTGCTGGACGTCAAGGATTACATTTCCTAATGGCTGTGCTTTTGCAACAATTTGAAATTTTCTCTTGCCTTTTGTAGATTATTCACTTGAAACCTTTTTTAACTGATTAGATTTCGCGCAGCTCCCCAAAAAGTTGCTGTCAAAGTTTTTCCCATAAATTATCGCTGGAATCGCAGAGAGTTGTTGTACACCTGCTGCCGCTGCTGCTGCTTTTGCGAGTATTTAAGCAATTTAATTGTGTTTTAATGAAATGGCCGGGCTTTTTGTTGTAGAGTGTTGCGCCCTGTAGTGCAATAAAATTATGTTTAGCATATATTAAGGCGACATTTGTGGCACTTACAGTGTGCGCAGACGTTGCACAAATTAATGAGAAATTATACGCCCACATAGAGTCTCGCACTCCACTCCACTCCACTCAAACTGTGGCTTTAGCTGTGGGCCAAGTTAAGAAAAAAGAAGTTGAGTAAAGTGCACAATCGACGTATAAATTGTGATTGCACTTGGTCTGGCTGCTGCTGCTACATTTTGATAGCTTTTGTTGTGGTTCTTGTTATTATTGTGGTATTGGCTTAAGTTAGTTACAAACTGTTTTTATTTTTGGGGGGTTTTTGAGGGTTTTGCAGTAAGCAAGTTTTGTATTAAAAAACTTTTATCTTTTCTCTTCTACTTGCAGGTAAATGACGTAAATTTTTAATTACTTACTGTAAAACTTGTGTCCTCAACGTGGTCGGTCGATTGTCCTCGTCTCGTCTCGTCTCGTCCTCATCATCATCTTCGTCGTCGTTGAAAAGTTTTCATCATTCAGGCCGCTGTCAAGTGTCAAGTGTCTGTCGAGACGATTCCTTGGTTGCAGCTGGAACAGAGAGCCAAAAGAACAGAAGAAATAAAACTGAAATGTTGCAACACGAATTTGGAAGGCATTTTGGGGTTAACATGTCAGTTCGAAATGGAAATGGACAGACAACAAATGGGTATACAGTGCCAGCAAATAATCAAAACTTGTAGCTTTTTACCCCATATATCATTATGGCTAAAGATTGAGAGCAGCGCCGAGCAGAGCTGAGTTAAAGGCAGAACCGCAAAAGTTTCACAATCAGAAGAGCTCCTGCTGCTTCTGCAACTGCTGCTGCTGCTACAAATTAGCATTCATCGCATTCATTCCACTCATTCAAGCTTTGCTTTTTGCATTCAAAAATCCGCAACGAAGAAGTGGCCGGAAACGGAAATGTGCTGCTTGCCAGACGAAATTATCATGGGAGCCAACGCTAAGGCCAACGCCAACGCGATGATGTTGCCATGGTAGGAAGTGTTGCTATACGGCAACACTGGGGCGGAAGATGTAATTAGGGTAAAAGCAAAATGGGAAAATAATTAACACTTGAGCATAATTAATTGCACGACAAATGACAAGTGTCTTGGGGGATAAGGCTGAAGACCACAAAACTTATACTCGCTCCTTCTCTTACTCCTTCTCTCTCTATGAGTTATCTCCATAACTAAATCGTTTTTATTCCCGGAATAAACTTAAATATTTTCGCCATTGAAAAGTTCTTTAGTAAAGCGCATTACATACGGTTCATTTGGCATTGACCAAAACCAGAAAATTGATTGTGCAAAAAACATTTCAAGCAGCATGCAACATAGCAACATTTAATAGTATTTCTAATCTGATTATACGCAAAATTGATTCTAAATCAAATTGTATGATAAAATCTCTCTGCTATACAACTTTCTCAGTGAAAGAGAATCAAAGTTATTCAATTCCATTACCCAAGCCAAATTGGTTCGATACATAATTTAAATGCAGACGAGAAGAATGACAATTTTTGCAGCATATGCAGAAATTTCTTCATATAAATACCCTGTAAAATCGAGCTATGAATGAAACGTTGCAGCTGTAATTAAATCTTTAATTCTTGTAGTTACACATAGATAGTACATTTCTATTTGTCTTGTCTAAAGGAAGTAAACAGGGTATTTTAAAAGTCAGCTAATAGTCAAAATTCTACGGAATTCATTCACTTAATTTGATTTATTCTTCCTGAAAAATACTGTCTCCTATTTTGTCTGCCTTCACAATCGATTGTGACATTGATTGTACTAATTAAATTTAAATTTACTGCTAAATTGAAAAGCTACTTCCACACACAACTCAATATCAGCCGGATACAAAAGAATCCATTGTGGATTTTCATTTCACATTTCTGGTAATAAATTACAATAAACTTTTGCAATTCCCATTTGTATTTGATGTTCGCACTTCAGCGCCTCTCAATGCCAACAAAGTCGAAGCAACATTTTCAGCATTCAGCATTGGGCTTGGGCATTTCGGGGACTGTTGTTTGGAAGGACTTTCGATTGGGGAAAATCCCTCAACCTCAACTTGTGCTGCTGTGGTAGCCGCCATGACAATTTCGTTTAGGAAAATTTGTCGGACCATCAGTTGATGTGTTTGATGAAGTAGAGAATACGCACAAAAGTCAAAAAAGGGAACTTACTGAATATCTCCAGCGCATAAGTGGATCGAAAGTTTTAATTGCATTATTCAGATGAGATTACTGCACTCTTGAATGTTCTATTTATGACTTAAAGTTTTAATTAAAACCCACAAAGCAAAGAGTAATGACCTTCAACACTTTTATTTTGTGGTTGTTGTTTTTGGTAGTGGGCAGAAAAGGGAAATACTCATAACGCCCAACGTTTGCCTATTAAGTTGAATAAATGAAACAAATATTTATGTTTGGCGCCATTTGCCTTCTTTCCTTTACTTTGCTTTTCCTTTCTTTTCTTTTTTTTTAATTAAAAACATACACACAACATTTTGATGATATTTCGCATTGTCGTCAGGGCGCTGTGGCACCAGCGTGGGGCATGTGGCGTGGGGCGAGGGGCGTGTGGCGTGCTTATGTTTGCTTTTTGGGGGATTTCAATCAGTGCCAAGACAGCAGAAAAGAAACCAACTAAAGCGCTTCTCATTTAATTTTACTGGAACTTCTTTTTCAGTCGGTTTACCGAACAATGCTATACAGCCAACAATAATACAGGGCGGCGACGTGGCACTATTTAAGTGATTTTCATTTGGCATTGCGCTTCATTCATACTCGTATATCTCAGTGGTTATCTCAGTCGAATCGTTGTCGTCGTCGTTGGCGTCGTCGCCGTCGACTCCCAATCAACTGCATCCATCGTTGATGATGATGATGATGACTGCTGTCCGGTTTTGGCATCCTTTTGTTGTGACCGCCTCGATGACCAATGAATGCAATTCTTGTACGTGTACGTGCCAGTGGTTATTCGGAGAAAGGAAGTGTCCTGTCCTGTCTTGTCTCTGTGCTCTGTGCTCTGTGCTCCGCCGGATTATGGGTTACGTATGTAAAGGATAATGCCCGAATATGCGGCTTTAAATTGTATGTGAAATTGAGTTCAATGAATTCTGCTTTAAATTATTATCAAGAATTATTATGCATCAATAAGACACAAGCGAGAAACTCATCAATGAAATGAAATTAAGTTCGGGTTCGGCTTATAGATAGAATATTGTAGTATATTAAAAGTAATTGTCGAAACTTTATTTGTATGCAAATTTATTGGTATAGAGATTATTACGTATACGTAGTGTTGCTTCTCAAATATACAGGTATTTTCTTACTTGTTTTCTATCAAATTTGCATGTCAAACCTTTCACTCCAGAGATACAGGGACAAAGCGTAAGCCAAAGCAATTATTTTTCAAAATGACACGGGCAAAAGACTTTCAAATTGTTGACCTACTCGCAAATTCTTCTAAAAAGGTGCTGGTGTTATTTTACACAAATTGTCAAACTGTTTGCAGAGGATGCAGCAAACACACACAGATACACACTCACATTCACACTCACACAACAAAAGCTACAACAGTTTAGAGAGGATAAAAAAAAGTCAAAATATAATAAAATAGAAAAATAAAATAAATAACAATTTTGCTAACAGCAAAAAGAAAAAGCCAAATGAAAGAGGAGCTCGAGTGTTGGAATATGCTCAAGTGGAGTATACCCTGTAAGTCTTGCTAAAGTTGGTATTTAAATCTCTAGTTTGAGACAGTAACTTTTTCTTCTGGCAAATATACTTTTGTTTAAACGTGGCTAGAAAGGGAAAGTATATTATAGGACTTTCTTTTCTTCTGATTGGGTATATAAAACCAGCAACTTGCATAGAGAAGCTATGATGGCTGCCAACGTTCGAATGGGATATACCCTGTAAGCAGCACCGAGAGCACTTACCCTTTTATTAAAGGCTTTTGCAGGGTATAAAAAACAAGCAACTTGCATAATTTCTTTGCTTTCATGCCACAAAAGCCAAAAAATTTGTGTGTTGCAGTCAGGGAAAGTCCCCTCGACTGGAGTTGTGTATGTGTGTGTGTGTTTTGGCATTTTATTACAAAAGTTTACATGACTATGCAGCCCTTTCGGCCATTGTTGTCGTTTTGTATGTGTTGCCTGACTGCCTGGCTTGCTGTTTCTGTCATTTTTATAAGCTTTAAAACTGGTTTCGAAAATTGTTTTGCATAAAATGTGCCATACGAACTAAGTCATTGCATCTGAAATTTATAAGGTGCAGCGACAGCAACGGCAACAAAAAACAGCAGAGTAAAGTTTTTTACCAAGCAGCAAAAAGTTCAACAATATTTGAATACACTTTATATTTAATGACATTTTTGTTGCCTAGTTTTGAGGGCCAAGTCAAGGATTTTCCATTACATTTTGTGACTGGCAATTGTCAGCAGAAGTTTCGACCCAACAAACAAGCAACAAGCTGTGACAAGCTCTACAAAATAGCTAGAAAACTATGAAAAGAAAGCTAGTTTTTGGCGGCTGTCAAATAATAACTACGCTATCTTTCGTGAGAGATAAATATAGAAAATATTACATGTATATATATAGAAAGGTTGAAGCAAGTTTGGCTATTAATGGACATTTATTGTTGTGTTTGGAGCTATGAATGCAGATAGTTTGGAGAAGCTTTTTCATACTTGAAGCTGCCATTTATAACAACATATTTTTTTAAATATAATTTCATATTTTTTTTTGGTGCTTAAATAAGATATATCTACGCTAGATTGAGGGTTTATATCTATTGACTTTTGCAAGATTTCTTCAAAACAATTGATCCTGTTTATCGATTGACTTGACTTGACTTTAGCCAAGATTTTTTGTTCTTTAATGTGTTACACACTTCGGGTTACAATCACAGTACTTCTGTCCACAAGAGTATATAATAAAAAAAAGAATAAGAGAAAAACAAAAAGAAAAAGAAAACCCCACATTGTACAAGCAAAATGCATTAGAGAGTGAACTGCTGCGCATCCAAAAACTATCGCAACTCAAATTGAATTAAAGCAAAAAGTTTTCAGATGCTTTTCTCTCCACTCGATTTTTATTATATTGTTTTTTTTCTTCTTTTTATTTCTGCTACTAAAGCTGCTGTGGTATTGGCTTGACCACGAGTAATGCATTACAACAACGTTCTACAAGCTTCGGAACATGACCAATGCCCAATGTAATTAAGCAAGTTACAAGCAACTGGCTCACACATACATTGCCATACGTACGATACACATACTCACGTATTTATTATTAGTCATGCAGGGGAAGTGAACACATATATAGTACCATATTTAATATGCGATTTCTGACACCACTTTTATGGCTCTCTCTCACCTCCTTCTTGCTTCTCGCTCCACACATAAAATGTGGCGCAGTCCATTCTCGATGGCCGAAAAGATAAAGGACGATGCTCATTTATTTGACTTACGCAAATGGACGGACGTGTGTGCCAGGGTTGCCAAACTATCACAAAAACAAATATGAAAAAAAGGCTATATATAAAGTCAAAGGAGAAAATCATTTTACGTTGGAAATTTTTAATTTTAAAAATGTTTTTTAATCAGTGTTAAGCTATATTTCTTTTTATTGTTTTCACCCACCAAACTCGTTGTAGGTTTTGGGCAAGTTAAAAGATAAGCCAAGGCCTAATGTACATTTTTGCTAGTTAGTAAAACTACAGCCCTTCTCGAAAAAAGGCTAAAAGGACAACACTGCTTTATACGTGCGTGGGCTGTCCAAATAAATGGCAGCTCATAAGGCTCGTTTGGCACACACACACAGTCACACACACACACACACACATACATGTCATATTTTTAATGAAAGGCTGTGTGGACTTTTGGCCAAAATTAAGGACCAACATTGAACGTTGCTGTATGATTTTTAATACGACACGAGTAAAAGATAAAGGCTAAACTTTGTAAGAAAATGTGATGTGATGCGATGAATTACTTGCTAAAGTTATTATAGTTAAGCAACTGCAAAGAAGAGAATTTTTTGCGAGCTTTTGTGTGATTTATGCTTCTAGTATTAAGAAAAATGCTGGTATGGCACCAGGTGGAAGGGCATTTGTTATGTGGGTTTGGCTTAATGAATAAGTTAGCTAGCTGAAATGACCATGGCATAATTTGTAGGGCATGCAGCTAATGAATGTAGAAAAAATTTGAAGAAGAAACACATGAGGTTATTTTAAATAAATTAAAACAACGAAAGAAGCTAGAAGACTAAGATTAAATAGAGCAATTTTGCCATGAAGTTATGGGGTTAATTGAGGCATTAACCGGGCTAAATTAAGCAGGAAGCACCAAAACTATTTCCACTCTTTAATGTCTGTTGGAAGAGGCTTGAATAAATACAGTTTTCCATTTTTTCTCCGCATCAACTACTCAGGTGGAGAAAGAGACATCAATTGTAATCAGTGTAGCTTTTGAAAAGCGATAAGCAATCTCGATACGTTATCAATTGTGTGCAGTGCACTGTATTATCATCAGCTGCAATGAATGTAGTGCAATTAATGAGTTTTAAAGCCAATTTGAGCGCACAAAAGTATGCAGCATTAAGTAAACATAATTATAAGCCTCTCCTTTTTGAGGCTCAGTACAAAAACCAGTTAACAGCAATTGCTGTGCGGCTGTGTGGTTGGGCTGCTGTTCGCTGTTGACCATTAAATAAGAATCGACATTTCATGTTACAATTTTTGGCATTTGTGGTTCGTTGGTAGAACATTAATGAGGCCTTTTGCCGTGTTAATTTCCAGTTTGCTGGGGGACACACGACCGCGATAACTTTGGCTGGCCAATCAATAATTACACACACACACACACACGCAGAAACAGACAGAGAGAGAGAGGAGAATTTTATGCGTTGCTGTGCATTTAATAATTGGCTCTGTATGTGGTAAAATCGAAAAAGCTGAAAGCTGAAAACTGAAGCTTTCAGCATTGGCGATAATCAGGCGCTTGCTGCGGTCGCCACTTACTGTCTGCCCCCCTTCCGCAGTGACCGACGGATGTAATTTGAAAGCGAGCGAACGACCGAAATTTTCATCGCGGTTGCAAATATTTGGAATTTTTGAAAGCGCCACCTATTGGTAAATACACCCTCCGTTTTGATGTGATTGATGTCACTTAAAAGCCATAAAGTCGCAACTAAATCTACACATAGTTACGGTAGCTTCCGGCCGCAAGCAGCTGCCACACAAAATGGCAGCAACGACGTCGACGATGCTGACAGGAAATGCGCAAGCAACGACGCCATTTTGTGACGTGCACGTGTAAAGCGTCGACGTCGGCGTTAGCAACCATTTTGTGGTGATTTTAGCTCGTTTATTTATCGAAAAGGCAAGAAAAGGCGGCGACAACAACAATACAACTGAAAGACAGAAACTATATACGAAAGTCCTCGTCTCTGCCTGCCGGCATAACGGATACATGTGAAATTTACGTGATGCTGCTAAATGTCAAATATTTTGTCATTCACCTACAAGCAGCGACAGAGCAGCAGCAGCGCAGTGACAGAGCAGCAGCTGAGCGAATAGCAACGGTGGAAAGGACACAGCGTCGATTGCAATCGCATTTCTCTGACAGTTTGACGAATGATTTTCAGACGTTCTCAAACAAATGCGACGAGAAATAGCTACGGATATTGAGAGTGTGTTTATGTAGTGTAAAATGACTACAAGTAGTGCTGCCTTGTTAGCTATATAAAAGAGTTTGGGAACGAGCTAAATACATCAAAAGAAAGCTTAAATTTTAAATAAAAAAGGGAGATAATATTGATTATATTTAAATTCAAATGGTTTCCAAACTACGCCTACCTAAGAATTGAATGCCTATAAATTAATTGAAAGAGTTCACCTCACACCATGATGCTCTAAAAAGTATGCTACACATATTTCTATTCAATTTATACAACGGTGTCTGTCTGAAGAGCAAAAATATGAAATAGACACTGAGCTACAGAATTACATTCAGCTATTCCAACATTTACTTGAAACTGTCAACAGCATTTTCATAAAGATGTCGGCATAGCCTGCTTGTATTCTGCCAATGGCATCCGGGCATATCAGTCAGTTAATATGCCGAGTCTTCACAATGCAAGCTAAACAAATTGTTGGCTGTAAATTTTGTGTGGGAAATGGAATTCAATGCAGACAAGTGTCATTTGGTTGGCAGGCTGGTTTCAGGCCGTTGTCAGGCAAGTCGAAAGAGATAACAGCGACAGGTTCGCGACACGTGGAGTCAATTTCAGGTGTCTGTCGGACATAAATTACAATTTGAGTGGGCACTCGAAAGGGAGAAAAAGGGAGAGATTGGGGTAGATGTTGGGGTAGAGAAACGACGAGTGTCGGAAGGAATAAACAACAGCTGCTGGCGCGTTATAAACTGCACTTGGCTCACATTTTATGAGCTCAAAACTATTTAAATTGCAGTCGCGCGGCGCTTTCTCATTTGCTCATTTGCATTAAAAAGTGCCACACACGCACACACACACACACACACTCACATAATGATGTACTACACTCAGCAGCAAAAAGTGAGCTAAAAATAAGGAATATTTTAATAAAAGGAAAAAGTGTTCAGTAATCGTACATTATAAGCTTTAAGCATTACAAATAAATAATAGGAATTATCCTGGATTTGAGGCAGATGCTTATGATTTTTTTTCCGAGCTGGAGTTGAGGCCTATTTTCAGTCTATTTTTCTGAGTGTAGAAGTGTTATGTGTGTTTAGGTGTGCGTTTTATGTGTGCATTTCCGTTTTAGCTGGCTAGAACTAGTTATGCACCTGGTTATTGCTGCTGGCAACACGCAATTAACAACTTTTTGATTAGTTGGTCAGCCGCGCGCAAAACTTTTGACATCGTTTTCAGTCATGTAGCAAAAGTTGTTTTTAACACTAAGCGTCGAAATTTATTTAAGCCAAAAACTATGCTACAATTTTCACTCTTACTCTCCCGCGCGAGCTCTCTACTAGCCTCAGCTTCACCCCCACCACCATCACTTTATCAGTTACATTTATACACAGGTATGTGAGTGTGTGAGTGTGTGTCTGTGTGTGTGCTTTACAGTTATTTGTGCAGCTTAAAACTTTGTTATCAACAAATGCGTAAATCCACCCAACCGAAAAAAAGCGCAAACTTTCCAATGTAACGAACACTCGAACACGTGTGAGTGTATGCGTGTGTGTGTGTGTGTGTGTGTGTGTGTGTGTGTGTGTGTTTATAGAGCTGTCTAACTTTTAGACAAAATATTTATGATAGCTAAGAAATCGTTAAACACCTGTAAAACGGGTTGACAACAGCGCAAAAAGGTTGCAATATTCGATTTACCTCAATTTAATATTGCCACACTATTTTGTAGTTGCCAATTCTCTTCGTATTTTATTTCGAATTCCATTGGATTGACTTATTGCTAAGGAATTTATTTCAATTCTGCTCCAAAAAGTACACTATAGATAATTTCAGAACAGTTTTCAATATATGCAATTTAATGGATTGAAAATGAATAAAAAATGCAATAGTCTTATCACAAGTGAATCAATTTCTAAAGTGCAAATCTTTTTTCTTAATATATATTTATATATATAATATGTTACAATTCCAACTCACATACCTAAAATCTTATAAATTCTTTTCCTGCAAAGCCTATAATATAATTTCTTTATAAATAAGCTAGAAACCTATGGAAAGAACTGTTTTAATACGGCTTTGTATAACGCTACGAATATATTTCACTTGAAAAAACGAAGCCAACTATTAAGAGCGACTGGTAAAACATTGTGTTTGTTTGGCTATTGGCCAAGCGTTTTAATTTTATCCTGGCATAAAAAGTATGCTTTTCTTCATTTTCTTACCGAAAACGCACAAAACGTTATACTGGTAATTCATCTGAAAATATATTCATAAACGGCTAAAACACCTCTTATTTCTTTATCAAAACTTTAATGAAGTTTTTATGAGTTTCTAAACGTTTTCCCACAAAAAGAAAAGAGCACACTTTGAAAGATAAAGTTGAATTGAAAATATGGATTTTCAACCCAGTCCCCGCCCAAAAGATAGCAAATATGTTTCCATAAATTATCAACTTTTCTGTCGTAGATTGTTTCGATTATATGTATATTTAATTTTTTGATCTTTTATACTCAGGTTATACCCAGTTTGCCTAGGTGTTTGCCGAACAACATTAAAGTTTAATAAATGGCCAAGAAGTTGGTCCAAGTCCGTTCGAGCGCGGCTAAGTGGCTAGACATTATGGCAGACAGAAAGACAGTAAGTACTCAAGCGAGGAGTACACATAAGTATAGAGCCTGAGAGCTGTGAGCAGCTATTTAAGCGTTAAGTTGTCATCTTTAGTTAAAAGTTGCGCCCACTTAAAAGCGGCGCTCAGCTGGCTTCCCGAAAAGTGAAGGCGTTGTCATACAAAAAAATTTTCATTTATTATTTTATAGGAGGCAAAAAGTTTTCAGGCCACCGATGAGTGCCTTGGGCATAAGTTTTTTGCGGGGAAATTTGAGTGCCTTGCCTTGCCTTGCCTTGCCTTACCGCCTTGTTACAGTGTATAATGTGTGGGCCCCAAAAAGTGTTTGGCTCTTTGATACTTATTATCGATTATCCATCAGCAGGTGAAAATGCGAAGCTTTTCAACGCTTGCTTTTCAATATGCTGCGCACACGCTAAGCTTTTTCTTTTTGTTGCTAAAAACTTTGTCAATCGAAGCCGGCAAAGGATAATAGCGTTGATGTGACATATATATATATATATATATATATGTGTATATGTATGTATCTTTATATATATACTTGCACACACACCCACACACACACACCTTAGAAACACACCCTTGAAACTGTTGCCGTTGGTGTGCCATAAAACTTTATCTAAATGGTTAAACCAAGCGCACGCTTATTCACGCTCATTCATTGAGAATGAGGGCTGAACTGAAGCATAGATTGGAAGTGGTAGTGGAAGTGGAGGGTTTCCACAGAGTCAAGCGGGAAGCGGGAAGCAATGTGATACCCACTTTCATTACTTTCATTATTTAGCGCTGCACACGCAACACCACAGCGCAAACTGAGCGATTTAGTTTAATTGAAAGGCATTTTGATGAGATTTTAGTTTGAACACATTCGCCTGGGCGGTTCAGACGAACTCCACATACAACCAACACAAGCAACTAAATTAACTTAAAATTTAATAGAACTCTGCACACAATTTCCTCCATTTTTGCTTATGCTTATTCCTTGTGTACTCTTAGCAAATAAATTGCATTTACATAGTCTGCTCGTGCCTTAAATAAAATATTCATTATCTTATTAAATCTTGGCGCACAAAAAGACCGAATCAAGTAAGAATTCGCTTGTAAAAGTACATAAAAAGAAAGAACAATTAAAAAGGTTTTTAATCTGTTTGCCTAGCAGCACTTTGAGATACTCTCTGCTATTTTTATATCCTTGGTTTTCTTCGCTTTTGCTCAATTTTTCTTTACTACAATTAGATTTTGTACTTGAATTGAATTAAATTCCACTGAAATTAATATAGCATACTTTTAGCTGCAGCTTATTAGTTAATTTACATTCAACCCAAAAAGTAGGCAATATTTTATTTGCAATTCACATTGTATTTTACTATATTTAAAATCTATAAAAGGGGTAAGAAGATAAGCTATTATTCTTTATAAATATTTCATATTTATTTTAACCCTATGATACCCCATGATACCCCATTTTAGCCGCTTTACAACTGCAGAGTATTAAAAAACGCTTTCAATTTGCATGGCTGGACCCCCGAAAATTATGCAACACTTTTGCGCTTAATTAGGCAGCGGCAGCAGAAGCAGCACAAAATGAAACTCAAGAATTCATCAGCATCAATTTGTCAAATAACTAAGTATTCTTGTTGTTGTTGTTGTTGCTTTCTCTTCATTCTTTTTGGGTTGGTGTTGTTGTTCTTTTTACTTATTTTTTTGGTTGGTTGGCTTGTCTCTTCGCTTGGAGTTGGGTTCTTCTCGGAAAGTTGGTTAGTCTTAGGGTTTGTTGCTGTCTATTTTGACACGTTTTGGCTGCTCGTTTGCACGCCCCACGGCCATCGTACGCGCTGTTTGTCTTGTTAAGACAGCTACGGCATTTTGTGCGTTTTAATTATCAACTCAAGACTAAAAAAAAAATAAATAAAAAATAATACGCCTAGCCCTAATGTTTTCTTTTGAAAAGAGACCTCTAAATAATATATGGGGTATACCGCAGATGCAGACAGGCTGTATTAAATACCCCAACAAATTTCTCTTTAAAGCTGATTTGGTGTCACATAAACGTTGCATACTTTTTGGAGCTGCATCAAATCCAAAATCATACCATGACTTTTTTTTTAGTGTAATTCAATGCATCCTGGAAGTTATTAGATATGACTGGTTTTTAAGCTGCTCAAATCAGATATATCAAAATGTTTTGAAGGATTTTTGGTATTTTCAGTAAAAAGTTTCGAAAGGATGATCAAAACTTTATACATTTTATCGTAAAAAAATAGCCACATATAATAATAAAACTAAAAGCTTTCAAATAATCTACGTTTCTACTTTATTTTTAGCTGGTCAGTTGAGGTTTGTGGGTTACTTTGGCATAATTACAGGGTATCTTAACAGTGGGAATCTACTTACTTTACTCCTTCCTTTTGCTGTCTATATTGACAGGCATTCTGTTTGGGCTTTTCTTTTTAATGAGTTCCGCTGTTTGAGCTACTTACGCGTCAAGCCGCGCCGCTTTCTGTCATCAGTCTGACAGCTGCGAGCTAGCTGGCAAAAAGTTTATGCCAAAAATGCCATTAGCATTTTGCCTTGACCAAGTTAAAGTTTTAAATAAATACGCAAAAAACAAAAACAAAAAAAAAATAATAAGAAACATAAACATTGTAAACTAAGCTAAGTTTTCTGGCAAGAAGAAGCCCTTTTTTGTGTTGTACAGGCCAAACTTTTTACAGTCAGCTTTAATTAAGAAAATGTTGTTTATAGCACTTTTACTTTGTGTTTTTATATATATATTTTTATGGCTTCTTCCCAGTTTTGTAATTATATTGCAACATTCAATTGGAAGCCAGCGACGGCTGCAGCCCGCAATCAGTCACAGGAATCCGATGCGAAATAAGTTGGTAAAATAATCGAAGCTGGCTGCTGTGGGAAAGAGAGAGAGAGAGAGAGAGCCAACAGAAGCAGAAGCAGAAGCAGAAGCAGAGCCAACTGGCAAATAAAATTGTTAAGCAAAGCGACAACGGCAAATGGAATTTTAATTCAATTTGAATGTGTCAAGGCACAGCAGAAGCAGAAGCAGCCGCCGCCACTTCTTTTCTGTGTTTTCCTCTCATTCTGTTTTTATACTCTTGTTAAGGGTATTATGATTCGGCCACGAAATGTGTAATTTACTTTGAAATGAAGTTGTACAAAAAAGTTAACTATTGCTTAAGATATTTTCATAAATCTAACAATCGAATCATAAGATTGGGTTTGCTTTATCACATGGCAGTCATAAGAACTACAGGGCATTCTTCATTCTCAATCTGAGCCAACAAAAAGTAATCAAATAGACCAAAGAAACAACAGAGTTCTAGAGGTAAAGAACGATCCGACAAGTGTATTCAAATCTTCGGCTTGCAGCAGAAATCCTTTCGTTCTTTCTTTCTTCCTTGCTTGCTTTATCTATCTCTTCCTCTCTATTAACGAAGGCATCCTTTCTGCGGGCGGAAAGTCGAACTGCCGTCTGTCTGTCTGTCTGTGTACGAGTGTTCTGTGTATTTTTATGTCATTTGGCAGATTTCTTTGTTTTCACTTTGGCTGTCACCCGGCACCATTTTGTGTAATGTAATTTCATTAAGCGAGGCGACAGGACGCACAGGACAGCCTCGAATATATGTTTAATTACGGCAAATTGCTCTGAAGCGGTAGTCAACATGGCAGAGATGGCATAAAATATGGCGAAAAATGTTAACTGAATCAATATATTGCGGCCAACAACAATTGCAATCAGTTGTTGCAACATAAGGTAGAAGAAACTGAACTGAACTGAACTGCACTGAACTGAAACCACCTGCTGCTGTATCAGCTTTAACTGCAACAACTGGGAAGCATTTAGAGCAGCTGTAGCTGCCACTCAGCTGCTGCTCCCCGAGGTGCAATTGTGTCGCCACCCGCTGGCTGCTGCTTTCAAGGTGTAAATGTACATGGGCTCTGTGGCACTTGTCTTTAACAGAAGATGGAGGCGAATGTGGAGGCGGAGACGCAGTCGGAGGCAACTGTCAATTGTGTGGCAGCGAGTCGAGAACTTAAACTCATTAGCTGTCGCCATGGGGCTCAGTTATGCAGGTAGAAGCTTCAGAGCTCTTCGTCAGTTGACTGACTGAGGTGACTCACAGTGGCTCACAGGTAGCTTTATGAATTTTTTAGCTGCTGCAGCTGCTGCTGCTTCTACTGGGAGATGCCAAGTAGCTTGCCACAAATTTGGGTCAACTGCTGTACAACGTTTGGCTAGAGAAGAATTTCTGCATTTCTGTGCTTGTTGGGGGCATGTTGTGCGTTGCAGCGCAAAATTGCCTTATTTCTTGTTTCATGTTTCTTGTTGCTTGCCCAGTCCTAAAAACAAGGAAAATCGCTTAGTTGCAAGTGAAAGCGCAAGAATTTCCACATGCTTAGATTCCTTTCTCCCTTCTCCTTCTCCTTCTCGTTCTCCTTCTCTTTCTGCCTTTGCCTGTGTGTTGAAAATTTAATGCTGCATACTTTCCAGGTGCGCACACAAACAACATAAATGTGTGCCGCATTAATTCTGATTAAGTTTTAAAGCAATTGTTTTTTCAGTTTGTCTTAGTTTCGTACAAGGAATAACCATATAATATCCTTAGCCACCCAACATGTAACTATTTTTTTAGTAGCCTAATTAAATTTTATTTCACCTTGTGTGCACCAAAATGTATAAAAGAAAAGAAAAGCTGTCAAAAACTGTTTTTTTTTTAGATATAAATTCTTTTTTAGAAGCAAAATATAAAACTTAATCCTTTTTGTAAGACTAGTGAGAAAACTTCCCTAAAGTTTGTATATAGCTGAGCTATTATAATCATATCTTGTAAGACTAATAGTAAACTTTGTGAGGAGGAGTCAGAAAGTATACAGCACCTCCTTTGTGACTTTAGGAAAGATCCCGTGTTTTCGGGAACTGCTTCTACGAGAAGCTGGGCGTCCTGGAAAATCTGTCTCTGGGAATCTGACTCTCTTTATTCACTCAGCAGGTCGAGAGCAACAGTACAACCACTTACGTCCTTCCCTTCCTTCGCTTCCCTTCACTAGACCTCTGGGTGAACTAGACTGTAGAGTCGAGTAACCTAACCCTAACCTATTCCATAATTATGTTTAAGAAACTCCAGAATATTAATCCTTTCGCTTAAGATCCAGTTTTCACTAAAAGATTTACAGGAAGCGCTTTAAAATCAAAGATAAATACAAACAAAACTAATGGAATTTCTCTGGTATTAATAGGGAATTATATAACCGGAAACTCTGTTTATTTTTGTTCTTGTTCCCATTTAATTGCCTTAAGCTAACAGTTTGTTGTAGTCTTATTTCACTGCTTTTGTTGCTGTTTCTTTTTCGCTTAAAAAAGTTGAACTCGAAAAACGTGCGCTGTTTTGTAGGCCACACAACTTGGGTTTCTTTTTTGTTTTACTCTCTTTCTGCCACATGCAACGCTGCAATGTTAAGCTTTTCCGTGTAGCAAAAACTAGGCACATTTAAATAAATGTTAAATATGTGTGCATGTGTGTGTGTGTGTGTGTGTGTGTGTGTTTACACACACTGCAAAGTCGGCACAAATTAATGAGAAATTATATATACTACTCGCACCACCGTTCCCTCTCTCCGTGATGCATGCAAATGCACTCGAGTTTGTGCAAATTTGCGAAATTCTATAGGCCAAACAAAGCTTGTTTGGGCCAGAGTTTTGTTGGCATTTAATTGGTTGAAGCTTTTGCTTTGACAACTAATTGAAAATGTGCAACTTTGCAGTGGTTATTATAACTTTAAACCTTTACATGTGCAGCTCAGTTAAACCAAGCGCTTAAACTTGGCAGCAGCAGCAGCTCTTCCTGCTATTTCAATAAACAAACATGGGCTAAATCGCAGACAAATAAGCAGCAGCAGCAGCAGCAGCAGCAGCACCAGCAGCAGCAGTAGACAGCAGACAGCAGACAGTCGGAGATGGAAGATAGAAGACAAGTAGATGGTAGACGGAAGCAGAGTCAACAACCTAGTTGCAATGGAATGGAGCAAATCAAATGTAAACATAGTCTTACACGCACACAAGTACACATTGTATGTGATGACAGCAATTGCAGTAAAAGAAAAAAATATAAACAGACGCCAGCTGCTTATGTATTTGACTAGAAAGTACCCTGTAAAACAAAGAAAATGGCAAGCACTTTTTGTAAGCGTTCTCCCTATAATTCTAAGTCACAGCAGTTAGCCCTAATCAAAGACAGATATAGAGACAGTTATATCTATCTAGGCCTTTTCCTGTTTTGCACTTTAGAATGAATTCTGTTTTTGTTGGCCAAAAGAAGGATTCACTTTTTGCTTTTGGAATTCACTGAAGTATTTATTACTTTTATTGTGTTGACCACTGTTTTATTTGGCTAATTTTGTTGACTAACGCAAATTATGCTTTAGTTTTTTTGGAGAGTAATTCATTCGAAATTGAATTAATGTTCTAAGTACAAGGGAATTAAGTTGATAGATTACGTCTATTCTATGCTTGAGAGACATCTTTGCCATATGTGACAATCTCGTAAGTCGCTTGATATTTAGTCGTAATGTGATGTGCTTTTCTATACAAGCTCTTTGGTTGGGGTATAACAACAAAAAGGACGTCTAATGGCTCCAGCATTTCCTGCTGCTGCTGTTTTGTCCTGGAGTTTCGCCGTTTCCAGCTGCTGCTGCTGCTGCTGCTGTGCGTGGCAAGCATTGTGCGAGGCATGCAACTCGCAGGCAGCACTCTGCTCTGCGCCGTTAAGGGCCTGA
The DNA here is from genome assembly GCA_018150835.1 of Drosophila repletoides. Taxonomy (NCBI): domain Eukaryota; kingdom Metazoa; phylum Arthropoda; class Insecta; order Diptera; family Drosophilidae; genus Drosophila; species Drosophila repletoides. The sequence goes on from JAECWQ010000089.1 coordinate 15,369,896, forward strand.
CAAATAGCAGCAAGAAGAAATGCTTATTTTATTTGCATATATTGCAACATTTTGCCAGAGCAGATACGAATTTATATAAGCGCATATATGAGAATACGAGAATATGCTGAGGAGAGTGCACATTAGTGCAGAGAGATGAATGTAGCTCGAAATGTAAGCCGCACATTTGAAATATGCTCGTACATTTTGCCTGCAATAAAGTATTTGTTTGTCAATACCCTCAACACGAATACGCATACACTGAGCGAAAAAATATAAATATATATCGAGTAGAGTGGAAAGTAAATGTGGGGAATTAAATGCGGAACAGTTTTCAGAAATTCTGGAACAGTTAGCTAAGTCGAACCTGATTCGAAGCAAAGAAAACTAGGCAATAGGATATTATAATAGAATAATCGAAATATCCCCAAACAGTATTCATTCTGACTCAATACCTACTTTGTTGAGTGTACTCCATTTGTTGGGGCATTAGAGCGCACATTTGTATGGTAACATTTTCATGTCAATTAGTTGAAAATTTCCAAAAAGCTGCTTGACATCAAATGATAAGAAACATAAAAAATTGTATTGACAATCGCCAGGGAGGTTGGGGTTGTCAAAGGAAGGAGCGGGGGAGTGGGGGGAGGAGGAGGTGTTAATGTGACGCTGACATTATATTGAGTGCAACTGACAATGTATGCAAATAACTTCAGGCAGCTGTTGCGAGTTGTCTTTTCTTGGCAAATATAATTCACGATGCGTGACAACATTGTTGGAGCACATATATATGTGTTTGGGTGCAGCGTTGCGCCTGACAAAATTTCATAGCATACCTTTGTGCGCGGCATGTTGTGACAAAGTGGAATTAAATACCGAATCGTGCTCCATTGCCTCATAGGCTGGACTATGCTCACGCTGTTCATATCTGAGGCCTCTTCGGGCTCTCTTCTGGCAGATTCACCTGCTTTTTTGGCACTGCTTTTGTCTGGCTTTGACTACTGCAATCAATTTCGTTCATTTCAGCTGCACTGCACGCACAACCCGCACTGCAATTAAGTGCATGTGCATATGTGTGTGTGTGTGCGTGTGCGTGTGTGTGTATTGTGTATGGCTATATAAGATTGGTATACCCTTGAGCGTCAGCTATTCATGCTGTGGAGCTATACAGCACGCAGCCGCTAGCGCCTTTTGTTACGCATCGGCAAAATATTTGCCAACTCTTGCAGAAAATTGCAAAAAACTGCATTTTCATATGTAAATTTCACAACATGCCAGAAGAAAGTGGTGAATGTGTGTGTGGGTACACTGAAAAAAAAAGAAAAGAATGTTAATGCGATATGCTCTTAGTCCAGGTATGGATTCCCCATTGGATTCGAAAAGTAAAGCCTACTTTTGGGTACTTTAAGCAAGCTTATTAAATTCTATTCTCCTTTTAAAGCTATGCTAATTATATAAGTATGAATTACTTATTCATTGAATTCTCAAATCAGCAAAATAATAGAGATATTTCGATTCTTTCCTGTTCTAAAAACGGAACTCAACACAGTTGATTCTAAAATTAAATAATATAATTTTGTTAGGCGCGTTTCGATCTTATGAAAATATTTTTTATTTGTTCGAAACTTCATGTCAATATAAACCTTTCAATATCAGCTGTTTTTTACTATAACAATTTTTTTAGGGAACATTTTTTTTTGTTGTGTGCATGTATACACATACATATATATGTATATGTGTATGTGTGGCGCTTTAAGTGCTTGAATACCAGATAAAAGTGGCAAGAGACTGTGAAACGAAAATGAAAAATTTGTTACCTGCTCGTTCGTGGGCGTAACACAAACGTGGGCGGATCATCAGTCATGGCTCAGTGTCAGAGCTCGCTGTAGTAATCGATCAATATTCAATTACAATTACAATTACCATTACCTATCGCAGTCGCAGTCACAGTAAAAACGCTCGAAAAGTGGAGTGAATAAGTGCTACTCCTCGTTCCTCGTTCCTCGCTGCTCGTTCCTTTTTCCTGTGTGTTTGCGTTTGTGTTTGTGACCTGCCTCAACCTGACTTGACATGCGAGGAGCACAATTCAATTCAATTGCAATTTTGCACATGGAAACTGAGTTTATTTATGCTGCTGACCCATTTATATCGGACTTCGGACTTTGGACTTTCACTCTACTGCTGCCTGTCCAATTAAAGCAATCACCAACAATTTTCCAGTAAAAAAAAAAAAAAGAAATTGCCAAAAATTTTAAATTAAATTTACGCACTGTGCGACTTGCCACAACGTGGCAAGTTTATGGCCCCTGTCATGTTTGTGTGCGGCTGACTAAATCACCAACCTCAGCCCGCCCGCCCCCCTCAGTGCCATTCCCCAGCCCTGTGGCAAAGCCATTTTTAATGAAATTTTCAGCTTTGCCGTAGTGAAACTCAGACAGGCGAGAAACATTGTCGAAGGCTTATAGAAAATGACAGGCGAACTTTGCCATAATTACAAGTAAGACTCACTCGAACTTTCCACACATTAAAGCCAAAACAGTTAGCCCCAAAAAGATAAGGTCAACCCCAGAGTGAGGCATGTGAAATATCTGTGTAGCTATCAAATCGCGATTACCAAATAAATTATTATAGAATGCTGTCAACTTGTAATGCCATCAAGTGCTTTAAATTCTCGTATAAATAATATAAATTAATTGATTTAGCAAGGGAAAGGATATCTTCGGTACGCCGAAGATTATATACCCTTAGAGATTGATTTGTCGATTTTCCATAGAACAACTTTTGAACCGCTTGGAAGCTTCACTTCACCATTCCCTGTTGTTGTCAATATTAATTATTATTAATTAATATAATTGAAGCAATTCAAAATTGATAAATCTAGAGTAACTTCTACCAATAAATTGATATAAATTTACTTTAACTTCTTCAGTAAACTTAAAGTTCTACGTAAACTTTATGTGCTGCTATTTCTTTGGCTGAGCAATTCCTAAGAGATTGCTTTTTTCCAGGATTTTTATATTCCCTTGTGCTTTGCACACCTTTCATACTTTTATTGCAGTTGTCGGGCTCTGGTTCTATTCATTGTCACTTTATGAGCAGCCAACATAACTTAACTAACCGGGCTAGTTGGGAAATAAAGCCAATCATAGACGGTTTTCATAACGTTCTCGCACTTGCTGCTAATAACAATTTTTCTAAGCTCTGCTGCTGCTCCTTATACGCATAACTTCATTATGGTCGAGTTGCCACATGCAGCAATAATAATGGTGGGGCAGGGGAATTCTGGAGGGAAAGGGGGAGTCTGCAAAGCTGTGTGAAGTGCGCAACGCTCGCGTTTTGCCGTTTTCCGCATCCGCGTTGCTCAATGATCCGTGTGAGCACAGAAAACTGCACGGGAAACCAGAGATAAACAGATATAGAAATACGGAACGCCCTCAAACTCACTTGCCACTTGCCACACTTCCCACTCTCTTTTTTGCGGCAGCAGCTACTGGTTGCTGACTCTCTGCTGGTCTCTGCTGGTCTCTGGGCCATGGCCAACAACCACAGTGGCTGAAGAGAGCAGGAGGAGTTCATCCTGCAGTCGTATATTGATTGTGATAAATGTCCTTCGGCACGCTTTGGTGGCTCAGCCAGGCACCGCAAAGCAGCGCACAGAGAAATCTTGTGGCTTGAAGAGCTTGAAGCAAGCTGCAAGCATAAATTCAGTTCACAATTCAGTTCAGCCCCTGAAATTATTTCTAGACACAAACTCATTAAATATTTAAGCACTTGTTTTGCAGTCAGCCGGAAATTTATACTCGGGTTTAATTACATGTGCAATTTATTGACATATAAACACACCCACAAATCCATATCCAAAACCCAAACCCAATTTTAATTAATGGAATCCAATAAGCTCTAAAACCCACACACACATATTACACATTACACAATTATATAATAAGTTATACACAGGCAAAAAAGAATGGGATAAAATTGAGAATTCTGCACTGAAATTATTAACGTTTTGCGGATTTCCTCCTAAAACCAAGCACGAAATTCGTGGTTCATTTTTAATCTCGGAATTCTTGATTTAAGCCTGTTTCTAACTCGAGTCGGCTTGAGAATAACTCGAATTTAAGTCTCATTTAAACTTAAACTTATCGTGGCATTTTTTTCTCTGTGTAGAATAAAGCAAAGCCGCGAGCATTTTAAATTAGAAAAGAGAAAAGCTGAACCCATCTACTACTACTGATTGAATTGTATAGGGTATACAAAAGGTACATCAAACACCACTCACACACACGAGAGGAAAAAATGTGCGGCACAAAAGTTTTGGCATAATTAATGCATTAAATATGTGAGCAATATACAGAGTGCTCATTTGCCTCCTTCCTGCCTCCTTCCAGTGAAAGCTCTCTGTACTCAATAATAAACCTGCTCAACATATTAATTAGTTTTTCTATATAGAAAAGGAGCTTAGCGAACTTCCTTCTTTTTTTTTAATGAATACATTTTTTTTTGCTTAATAAGCAAAAAGCTGTAGCATAACTTTTTAACTGGGAATTTGACAGTTGACGTTGGATGCTGGACGCCAATCCAGACTCCATTTGGCCTGTTCCCTGTTCCCATTTTCCAGTTTCCATTTCCCATTCGGAATTCCCTTGGCCCGTCAACATGTCAAATAAAAATCAAATTTCAAATGAATAAATACCCAAAAGAAAATGAAAATAAATTATAGAAAACTTTTGTAATATAAACTACGACGGCGATGGAGATGGCGAGTATTGGAACTGTGCAATGATATTAATGATCATGATCATAATGATCATAATGATGATGATTATGATGATGATGACGGGGGCCACTCGAGCATTTGATTTTTGCAAGCAAATCGTTTGCTCAATTCCCGAATCACCCAAAACGAAACGAAATGAATGACATAAAATGAAAATGAAAAAGAAAAAAAAAGTGAAAGAATAACAATCCCACACTTCTTTTTTTCCGACTTTTTCCCAATCTTTTTTTTTTTTTTTTTATTGTAGTTGTTTTGTTGTCGGTTCTTCTGGGTCTCCTCGAGTCTCTGTGAACAATTCACTTGTGTTTATTTGGGATTTCTGTTTGCCCTCGGTGTTAGCTCATTTCAGCTGGCTTTGCAGCAGACACTTTTAGCTGCTGCTGCCAAAAAATATATTTACCATAAATCAACATCAAAATGTTTGATGATGCGATAAATAGCAAAAGAAAGCAAAGAGAGAAAGTAGTACACAGCGCATATTCGAATTCAAGAAATAAGTAATACTACTTACAAGTATCCAGATAAATCCAGCCAGTTTTAATCTACTTTTCCGTCTAGTTTGAAGTCTGTAAACGTAACTTTTAATTAGTAAATGTGTCATAATTTACATAAATTTATTATCTTTGACGTTACAGCCCCCAAAAAGAACGTATGCTTTAAACTTTTAATTAAATTCCAACCTCATTTTCGTCTTCCTGTTGCTCTTACTTTTGCTGTTGTTATATACGTGCTCTATGCCTGAAGCCAAATTTCTCTTTTCCTTACTACAAACCTCACAAAAGCAAAGTTTACACGTCAACAAAAGCTGATAAGTTGTCAGCTGTCTATGAAAATATATATATATTAACTTGCCAGTCGATTCTCAATACGGGAGTCAACTTTGAATCGTTCTGCAATTTAAGGATTATAGCTAAGGCTGTAAATTTAATTCACCACCGAAAAGTAGGCTACGTCTTTTGTCTTAGAGAAAGTAATATGAATTCAGCTCTTTTAACTGATGGTCAACTAATTCTGTTGTGCAGGCTAATTGCTAACGAGCGAATTATATGTAAATTGATGTAATTGGCAACGTGTAAACGTCGTTTATTTTTAGAACAAAAACTTTTCGAGTGTCGCTTATAGCGCGTGCATCTCGTTCTCTAATTAAAATGTTACCGCCACCGAGAAGACGCACAGACAGACAGAGAAATGTGCGTCAGACGTGTGAGCATGTACCAGTTGATGTCTCAACAGCTCTTCTTCCCACTCACACACACACACCTGGGCATTTAAACCACACACACAGAGAGAGAGAGAGAGAGAGAGAGCGAGGGCAGATAAGGAGCAGAGTCTTTGACAGACTATTAATTAGCTAAACTCAATTTCATGACCTTTAGACAAATTGACACTCGCGATAATCAGAGGCGAATTCTGCTGGTTAAAATTCAAATTGGCTAAATTACGATGTAAACTAGCTTAAGCTGTATGCGTGCGTCTATAAATTAATCACTCCTCTTCTGAGCTTACCATTTACCAGGAATAAAATATAGCATACTTTTTGGAGCAGGATTATTCCTATTCGCTGATATTGGTCCAGCTTTGTTTAATGGAAACTTTCCGAGTGGGCTTTATTTGATAGCGAAAAGAGGAACAATGCATAAAAAAAAGATTGAAAATCAGTAATTTTTTTGAATTTTTCACAGCTCAATAAAATGACATCATTTTGATTTTTAGCCAACAATTTTTTCAAGAATTGTACATAAAAAGAATTAGCATTTTTTCTGTAACACAGCCACTCTTTAAATGAATGCGCTTTTTAATGTTTTGTTGTGTGTTTGTATCAAAAACAACTCGCCAACAAAAAGGTGTAAACTTTTCTAATAAAAAGCTTAAAACATCCGGCTAAAAATAAACGCCAGTGTTTTAATACCCTGTATGCATAAGATGTGCTTAATTGGGTATTATTAGGGAATTATTATTTTAGTGAAAAATTATCTAAATAATCGTTAGACGGTTGTACTAACGTGTAAAATGTTTTTTGTAAATATAAAACAGTCAAATAATATAGATAATTATTCTAAATTTGCGTAAATATTTCCGGTTTTCATTTCCGCTTTCAAATCGAAAAATATATGGCATACTTTTAGGAACATTAATTAATTTAAATAGTTATTAAACTATTGTCATTTTATTAAAGGGAATTCAAGTGTTGTAGTTTAAGCAACATATGGTCTAGGATATCTGTTATTCGAGCATTTAAATATGTTGTTTCTTAATGTATTGGCATGAATTTTTCCAGGGGAATAATGTTGGCTACTTGTAATTTCATGTTGTTTACAATGTGCGTCACACAGTTTTGTAAGCATGTCGAGTGTGTGTGTGAGAGAGGGTTTGTGCTTGTGTGAGTGTGCGTGTGCGTGTGTAAACAATAACAAATTTAGCATAAAAAGGGCCTTAAAAGTTGGGCGTAGCTCGCATGCATTTAAAAGTGCAAAACTTTTGAGGTTAAGACGCTTCAAAATAAAACTGCAGATGTACAGCTCCACAGAGAGAAAATAAGTTTAATTTTGACGTACTCAATATAAGTTGCTGCTTTCCTTTTTCATATATTATTTTTTTCAGTGTAGAAAAGTTGCCGCTTGGCAGGCGCTTACGTTAACTTTTTTGTAGCATACATTTCAGCGCCGAAAATTTTTAAAGTTCGTTTATTGTGAGCTGCGTTTGTGTGTGATTTCTGTTTGCTACTGTTGTCAAAAAAAAAGAAGAAGAAAACTTTTAAATTTGCAACTTTAAACGTATGCCATAAACAGACAAGCAAACAACGCAAAAATAATAATATGAAACAGAGCTCTCTGCAACGAAACCAAGGCAAATGTATGCAAGTGTGTGTGTATTGGAGGGTGTCTCTTGATTGTGTGTGAGTATGCTAGTGTATGTGTGTGTGTGTGGGTATATATACGCAGTGATATGCTAATTGCCAACTCATTAAAACAGCTTCGTCTTCATGCACTGACAGCAAATGTTGCCCCAGGACTCTCGGTCTATACATAGAGGAGTAACTCCTTCAATTGCTCTATGGGTATTTTGTATGTATTTGTATTTGTGTATACACTGCATTTACATGCAAATAAAGCCTGTGTGGCTGTATGCGTGCACATTCTAATTTAATCAGACTGCTAAATAATGAGCCAACACAACAGCAGCAGCAGCAGCAACAGCAACAAAAGCAACAACAGCAACAATAATAATGGCAATGGCAAGAGGAACAGGAAGAAGATTCTTCCTCTTTCCAAGCTGTCACTGCATTGTCTTATTTACTTGTTATACCCTGTAAAACTATCAATGAGCGGAGTTGAAGAGGCTCTAAGAAAAGCGTACAAATTAAGGCTAAAACTGAGGGTAATTTTCCCTTTTCAAATTCCAACTTTACCTCAAATTCTTAGGATAGTCCAAAGCTTCAGCTATATTGTAAATAAATCCGGAAATTACAGGGCATTTTCTTAGTTAATCAGAGTCGTTTTTGCCATTCAGTTTGAGTTGTTTTCTTTTTAGTGCCTCTCTCGCTGACTGCATTTCATTGTTGCTTAATTAAATGCACTTTGTTGTGGCCAAATATTATTTTAACACAGCAAAAACTTGGCAAGAGAAAATTGCAATGACAGCAGGCTCCATCAAAAACTTGTTGCCAAACATAAAAACACTGACTAATTTGTACTCTTTCTCTCTGTCTCTTTCTCATTTCAGGTAAGCTGGCGCATAAAACTTTGTTTAACAACAGAACCGTAAATACCCAAAAAGGCTTAGCACTTACAATATTTATGCCTAAGCCCTATCAAAACACACATACACACTCAACCGAAAACATACACACACACATATATATATAAGGGTATATAAGGGCTGACAACTTCCCCATTCCGAAAGTTGTGCAAATCTTCTATAATCGTTTTATAAATTTATGCGAAAGAGCCGCAACGAAAAAAAAAAAGTCCTTTGCACATGTTTTGTGGCTTCAGAATTCCGGGCCTTAAAGTTATCTCTCAGTTGTTTATTTGGGAGCTACTTTGTAGTAGGACATTATCACTGGAAAAAAAAATAAAAGCAAAAGGACAACACTCAGTGGAGTCCTCGTACAGTAAGCAGTTATTTATGATTAAAACTGAAGGCTCTTGACCTTAACAATTGGTGGCAAACATATTTTCCTAGACAATTTCTAGGCCTAACTGGAATATAAAGCTGCTCAAATGCGCAATGACACGAGACTACAAATTTCAATTAGATATTAGAAAATTCTTGATAAAAAAAGCCAGAAAACGCAAGACGAATTTAACATTTAAACAGACAAACGAACCTGACTATATCAACTCGTCCTTAAGAATAGTTTTTGGGGTCGAATTTCACTTACTAATGAAGACATTGAAACCTATTATTAGTTTCCTTCATAAAGGAATAGATGATGCTTGATGAATATCGAAACAGGTCTGATAAATGATAAGAATTAATGAAAATTAAGACAGCTCAAAAATTAGCTAATTAAAGCTAAATATTTAGTATGTATTACTTAATTGTATAAACAAACTTGAGCAACCGTAAATAGCCTTTAATATAAGCTATTATTAACGCTCTCCATTTAATTATATTAATTTTAATAGTCTTTAGGGATTTGCCTTTAAATGCAGCTCTTAAATTATAAGCCAATAATTGATGCGCTTAAATTTTAAACCAACTTTAATTGTAAATGTTTCATTAAAAAAACACGAAACTTTTGGCTAATTTCACGGCTACTGATTACTTCCAGAGTCCAAGCCGTTGTTTAAGCTGCTTTACAATGAAATTTATCGCTTTTTAATTAAGCTTTTGGCGTGTTTCTAGTAAGCGCATTTTCAGCTAATGTCATTGACACCAGCCGACGCGTCTAACAGCATTTTAAAATGCTGCTAAACAAATTTAGTTGTTTTTTTTTTTTTTCTGGCTCCATGCCAGTTTTACACGCCTGCATTAATTGCTGATCTGGCTACGTGTCGAAGGACGAGGGGGATGGGGAGGGGAGTTGACTCTGTTTAGGCACTATAAATTCACATTACACACATCGCATGCATTGCATACTATGGCGAAAACTACACCTAATAAACAGAGTGGATATAGAAGGGTGCAGAGGAGGAGAGGGGGCCGGGCATAATGAACTCAAACCAACGAACTGAACAAGCGCTTAACTTAATTAAAAATGACATTCTATACGCGTGGCGCTTTTATTTCGTATTTGTAATAGGGCCAAACATGAGCGGAGACCATAGGCAAGTTGTGGCAGGAGGCATGCCACAAGGCCTCTGCTGGAGTGGAGAAAGGGAGCGGAAGGGGTGTGGTTGCGTGTGTGGGTGTAGATGCTTCACATATTTTACCATGAAAATATTTGCAGTGCGTTGCAAGTTGTAAAATTTAGCTTGTTGTTTATGCGGCGCCCAGAAAACTCTCCCTTCTCCTCCCGCTTCGTCTCTCGTCTCTCGTCTCTTGGCTCGTTTTTTGGCCAAGTTTATTGCGTATATTGAAAAAGTTGTGCACTTTTACCGCATTGCGCATACGCCACGTTGCGTTTAACAGACGTATTCAACATATTCCATATAAAAAGTATCAATTAAAAATACAGCAGCAGCAGCAGCAGCAGAGCAACAGAAAACTGCAAAAATGAGAAATTAATTACTTGTGTTATTACACTACAATGCAGCAAAAAAAGGACATAGAGCACGATTTATGCATATCAATTTAATTAAATAAGTTATTATAAATTTTAATTGGATTTTTGTTTATGCAAAATTCACAGTTTTCACATCATTATATAGAATATACCCTACTAGACAGTCCTATCCAGCTTTTGCCGGGGAAAAGCCACTAGTTTAAAGCCATTTTGAATATAACCCAATCAGTCAGCTGCTTTTTTTTTTCAGAAATGTTTCGAAAAACAGGTCGGGCCCAAACGCAAAGGTCCTTTGTGGTCGTTCAGGTAAAAAAATGGGCTTTTTTAGACTTTTGAAACGAGTTTCTCAATAAAAAAAGCGTTAAAAATTGAACCTTTCCCAAAAAAATGTTTTACAGCCTATTTTTTAGAGTGAAGGGGCAGATTTTTTAAAAAAATATTATCTTCCTAACCTTCCTAATGGAAAAACCAAATGTTGCAAACAACTGTTTCCCCATTTTCCGGCAAATCCCTTCATAATGGAAACTTTCATTATAATAAGACTTATCTGTGGAGCCAGCCAGAAAAAAAGGTCAGAAGAAAACATTAAGATTTTACCTTTATAAACACTTTTTGGGAAACTTAAATAATATGGTCTTATTTACTTGTATAACTTTACGAAGCTGTAGAGAGCATCTTCTAGTCGAGCATTTGCTTCTTTTGGCTATTTGCATAATACCCAGCTAATTGCAGTCTGCCCTCAGGAAATGCATAAAAAAAAAGTATGCGGCAAATTGCGGCGACTAATTAAATGTTGAACTCTGAACCAGGTTTATGACATTAATTTGTGCACACTGCGACACTTTGGCAATTGAATTGTTTTTACCAATTTGTATTTATATTTACATAAATCAAATGACACCCGCTTAAAACTATTGGTTGGTATTTTAGCCAGCAAATGGAGAGAAATTAAAGCTGTATTTAAAGAGGCAGCAGCATAGAAATTAAAGTAATTGCTTGCAGCACTCGAAAAGCCAAAACTTGTCCAAACATTCTAGATAATTGCTCTATGAGAACTACTTGTTTGACCCTAATGCCTCATGTCTGCTCTCTGTACTTAGTCCTGTCTGTCTGTCTCTCTGTCTATTATTGACTGTACATTTAAATGTAGCATATTCTATTGGAGTTGAGCTTGAGAGCCACCTGAGTTACTGAAGCCATTTCCAGCTGGATGTTGTCAACAGCCGGATATGAATAACATTTATCTGCAAACTGCAAAAGCCAATTTAATCTCTGGTCCTTAGGGAGAGCAGTCCACATGTCTGCCAGACTGGACAATGCTAATTTATACCCTGTAATTTTAGCTAATAACCCCTAAATAGTTTGTGTTGCCAACTTTACACCTGCTTCAATTTCAAAGGAAATACAGAATAGAAAAAATAGAATTTAGAGCCAGGAAATATGTCTGATCTACTTTTGAACAAAAGCAACAAAATATCCGTCAAACATGTTCAACTATCATCAAAATCAATCTCTAAATTTTCTGGGTCAAAGGTCAATAGGAAAAGTGAAAAGTTTTACCTGTAGAATTCCAAAAGTTACTTTGATCAAGATCGCGGGAAAAGGGTAATATCTGTAGAATATATCTGAAAAAGGCTTCTTCTTTATCGGATTAGCATAATACACTTTGTATAGGGTATCTATTCGTCGAGTTCTTTTACTTGTTATAGCTAATAACGTAAAATATTCACTGAAGCGAAACATTTATCATGGAAAATGGTTTATTTAATGTGTGAGTGGACACACACTCAGTGAGAGATAGAGAGAGAGAGAGAGAGAGAGGGAGAGGAGAGGAGCTGGGCAGCGCAGGAGGGGAGCTTACTGGCGGTGTAAAGAGCTGGTTAACTATTTATGCGACTCTGTCTGTCTGCGTGTGTCTGTGTGTTTGCCCAATTTACATTTGTAGCATTTATTTGAAATTAGTTTTCAGCCCAAAATATTTCGCATGCAATTGTTATGTGTCGTTGTGCCTCTTTTTTTGGGCCCGAGTTGCGTGCAGAACCGTTGATTGAATTTGGCCCAAAACATTTGCATGATTCAATTTTGGCTCATTAATTTTGGCTTTGTTTGATAACTAAGCGAACAGACAGACAGTTGGACAGACGTACCAGACGTACACATAGATTCTAGTTTTATGGCGTGCAGAGAATGCATATCTCTCTCCTTCTCTCAGTCAAGGACTCTATCCTTGGGTGCTGCCTGGTTTTTCGGCTTTGGTAACAGTTTTCTCTCCGCTCTACTCGTATTTTATTTTACCCACTTTGCACATTGCACAGCAATTAAAATTGATTTATACCGTCGAGACAGTAGCAGAACAGTTAAATGCACTCCGCCAGCAGTGGTCATATATCTCGTTAAGAGTCATACAGACTCTGCTTTCCCTTTCCTTGTGCTCGTCTTTTTTATACCCTTGCCGAGGGTATTATAGGTCTGTCACGAAATATGTGAAGAGCGCTGGTTCTATCCCATAAAGTATAGATTATTGATGAGGACGAGGCGAATCTTGTCCGTCTTTCTGATTATTTGCAGCCAAAGTCTCCCAGTCTTTGTGCTGGGTAAATAAGGGCACATATTAATTTACTGTTCTGTGGAATCAGATGACTATATATAGCTTTATAGCTGCCAGATGAAGAATCGGTCTAAAAGTCGTATGGAAAACGTATGAGTTAGGTGGTAAAATATTTTAGATTTCTCTCTTGATAAGAATAAATGAAAGGGTATATAATATTCGTCCCACTGAAGATTTATTTTCCTTACAAGTTTTTCCCCTTTTTCTATGGTTTGTACCCTTCAAGTTGGCCCATACGTGCGAGTTGTGCATTTATCAAGAATTCTTTTTTTGCCGTCCTTCCAAAGCTGCTGTCAACGCTTCTCTCTAGCTGCTAATTAGATGAAATAATTTATTTTTATTGCTCGGCTTTCGGGACACAAATTATGCGTATGTGTTGTTCTTTTTCTCTTTTCTTTTCTTCTCGTTTTTTTCGTCTCTTAATTTTAATTACAATTAAGAGAACTTAAAGTTTGGCCCGAGGCATTTGCAGCGTGCCAAAGCTCATTAAAGCTGCTTTAATTTAAGCTGTTTCCTTTTATTTTCTGTTATTTTATTTTTTAAACTCTCTGCCCACCTGTCAAGTGCCACCCCTCCCCCCTGTTACGCCCCCTCCAACGCCCACTGCTGTAGACAGCTCAGTGCTCATAATATATGGCCAGTGACAAAGTTTAAAAATGTAAAGAAACAACAACTGAAAAAGAACTCGACATGTGAATACCCTGTAGCTTGAATTTATAAAATATAAATTGTAGCAGCTATATGTTATAGTAATCGAATTTAAGTAGTGATTCTTAGTGTGGCTCGTATATGATCTAGTTATTCGATCCAGCCAGATTTCAATATTTCCATGCCAAGCTCTATTCCTCCGTAGGTAATTGGCATAAAAACAGATAAACCAAAGGACTTACAGACAGACATGGCTATAACGACTAGCCTTAGTTCGGTTTCAGCCTTTACTGCATTACACATTTCGTTAGAAAACTAATATACCCTAGGCAAGAGTATACAAACAAAAAAGAAGAAAAAAGAAAGCACAATGTCCCGCGGAAAATCATTAAAAGTATTAAGTAGATGAAAAATGTAATTTATGGCCCAAATTAAACGAAACTAATAGGAAAAGCCAAGCGCAGTCAGCGTCTGCGTCTGCGTCAACGTCAGCGTCGCCGTCCCGAGTTGTCCTTTTGACAGGCACCTTCCGCTTCTTTTTCAGCCTTGTTTTTTATGAAGATGGACACTTTGTAATTCATTCTGCGACAGTCGCTGAATAAACGGAAATGAGATGGCAACGAGGCAACTTTTCATGAAATTGTTCTTCTTCCTTGTTCTTTCTCTTTTCCTCTATTCATTTCTCTTAATTCTCTAATTTGTTGCTGTTTCAAGTTAAAATTGCAAAATGTGTACTTTAAATTGGTTGTTAATTTGTTCATTTTACGTTTATCTCAGGACTTTCTGTTAGTTACAGCTCTGTTAATTGTATTTAACATGTCAAGACGACATCTGTTGGCTGGCGCTGGCACTTGATAACATTTTAGTTTCAAAACAGTTTTCAATTTATACGTCTGTTCATTAACAGCAGTTGCAGCGAGAATGAAATTAGACAGAGTCAAAGTTGAACATTAACAGTTCAGAATTAAGCAGTTTGCAATGCGACATCTATTGAGCTGTATACGTAAAAAATGAACGACTGCTTGGCGTGGTTGTTGGCTTGGCTTAAGTTTAGAACCAAGCTTATATAACAAAACAACTCTTTTTATACTTCGCATATATAACAGTTTTGTTTTATACCTGAAAGCTGTTTGGTTTGTGTAGCTGCTTAAAGCTTTACATGCGTAGTGTGTATGCGCAGTGAGCGTCCATTTTGCAGCTTCACAACAACAAGAGCCACCGACCCAATTCACACGCCCCACCACTGGACCAAAAAGCATTTTTAGGTGCTGCTGCGTGTGTGTGTGTGTGTGTGTTTATCACAACAATTGGCGCTCTCTTTCAGGTTGGTTGGCTTGCTGCTGGCGGCTAAAAGATAGCGTCTACCATCAGTTTGAAACTTTCTGTTGAAGTGTGCGGTGGTTGTCAAGCGCAGCGCATGGGGCGCGTCTTTTACAGTCTTTTTTACAATACAAATTTCACAGTTTGACAGTGACAGTGACAGTCATTTACGCTCAGCGAGTGTAAGTGTGTACGTGTGACTGTAAGTGTGCTCGTGTTTCATTATTGTTGTGATAAAGCCTCCCCCCCTCTGCCCTTTCACAGCAGAGACATTAAATTCGTATAAAGCGTTGCCTGCTTTTAGGCGCGCACTAACAAAAAAAAAAACGCTACACTCATGTAAGTTTCAGCTATTTCAATGGTCACCTGGCAACTCTGTAGGTCAGTGTTATACTGCAGTTGTCTATGTGTGCGTATGTGAGTGTCTGTATGTGTGTTTCTGTGTGGCATACTTTTGAGCGTCGTCATTTCTATTGCGTTTTTTTGTTACATTGTTCTGTCTGTCGTTTTAGACTGCCAAACCAATTGTCAATTTAGCTTTTATTTAACAGCCTTTGGCTTTATGTCAAGTCTTGGCTTGACACCGTTTAGCCTTATTTGCATATGAAATTCTTGAATTTGTCCCTGCTAATTGCATTGTTTAACTTGTGTATTTGTTGTTCATTAACAGATGAAGTGTGTAAACATTGTTGTTCCGCCGCACTTTTTATCTGCCTCTTGAGGTATGCAATAATTTTGCTGTTCAATTAGTTTTATGCACAAATTCGAGCGGAAAATGCCCATGAAAATGTGTGTTTTTTTTTTGTATTTTTATTTGGTCATGTTGTCGTTTTTATGGCTACTATAAACATAAAAGTTTTCCCCAGCGCCAAGACACACACACATGCACACACAACAATAAAGTACAGCTTCAGATTTGGCATACAGCCTCTGCGTCTGTGTGTGTGTGTGTGTGTGTGTGTGTGCCTAGCATAATAAGTTTTGATTTGGTTTTATTTGTCGAAGCCCAAAGGCCAAAACAGTTGCCCCAACACACACGCACACAGAGACACCTTAATGGCCAAGACGCACGCATGGCTAAGCAGCAGAGAATGACAAAGCGAGGAAACTCAGAAAGAGAAAAGTACACAGAGAGAATTGACCAAAAAGAATTGCTTGATTTTATGGGAAAGTAAATAATTTACTGAAATTGATTTATCATGCTCCTGAAATGATTGATTCAAATAGCGATTTTTCGAACTCGAAAAGTTGTTGTTCGAAACTGATTTTCAACAGAACCGGTTGGAAGACAGATATTTCAAGCTGTACCGAACCAGGTGTCAAAACAAACGCTGAACCTGATTTAGTAAAGAACCAACATTTCTGGTTGTGTTGAAAAATAATAATATTTAAGGATTGAAATCTTTTAGATACTTCAAAATTATTAAGAGCAGATCTTTACATACCTTAAAAACCTTCCCCGAATACAATCTACTTCTTTTATATTCAGAGACTGAGTGCGAATCAGAGCACCTTAATAATTTTTGTGGCTGAGAGTTTTGGTTTTCAATTCATTTGAGGCGATTTCTGAAAAATATACTCTCTTTTTTCTGAGTGTATGATAGACGTTTGCCTAATGAAAATGTATAACGAGTTTGCAAAGTGTCGACGTATTTATATATTATTTATGTATCGCATATTTTTTGGGGCATATGGCAAATGTTTGACTGGCTGTTAACCTAACAACAATGGCAGAGAGACAGACAGACAGTCGGTCGGACAGATAAAGGGACAAGCAGTCAAGTTAAATGTGCCACATTATTCAAGCTTGGCGAGTTGTGTTCCCCATTGTGGGGCAACAAATTCCATTGGCTTTGCCGCTGCGTAGCATTCCTTTTATTTGCTGCAAATTGCATTTGGCAATCGAGTAGCGAGTATCGAGCATCGAGCATCGTTTCAATTGCATTGCCTACTTTGTGGCGCGTCTCCGTTTCGCTCGTTGACTGTCTGTCTTTCTGTCAGTCCGTCTGTCCATTTTGCTTGAGCAACTTCAATGAAGCTTTTAGCTTTCAATTGCACAACCGACAGCTGACACGCTACCCTTAAGCCTCTCCCCCCTCGCCAGCCAGTTGCCTTTCTTGTTTTCTCTCTGGCTGCAACTTACAATGCGCAACAAAAGTTACTGAAATTCTATTTTAAAAATATTTTATTTACTTGATTTAGCATTTAATTATGTAATGTACCATTTTATATTTCCACCGAAGCGTGCATATATAGTTAAATTTATATAAATGAATGCACAATCGGAATTGATAGAAATGCCTATTAATTAATATAAACTTTATTGTAAGCTTACATATTTGTTTGCTATTGCAACTCACAGATTTTACATACCCTGCAGAGGTTATTATGATTTTGTCACGAAATGTGTAATGAATTACTGATCTGGTGAATAAAACGAGTCAATATACCATTACATCAATATTTATATGCTTATGTCAGTCAGTAAGGGTATGAAATGTTCGGCTTGTCATAGATAACCTCTTCCCTCGGAATCGAAAAACCAACGGAAATTAAATTCCAATCGACAAAGCTGCGCCCATAAATTAGAGCGCAAAACTTCTAATTTCTAAATTATATAAATAATATTGATTTGTCATTTAATGCGAAAAGTAAATAAGTATGCACAATATTGCAAAATTAAATTTCAATCGTTTGCTTTTGGTTTGAGAGATATAAAATTGAATTTAACCGATTAATTCAAGTGATAATTAAACCTATCGAAAAAGCTTCATAAAAAATATACTATAAAATATGCTGTTGAAAATTGCATGAACTGAGCTTGCTCTGTTTATTAGGGGAGAATAAAACAAACCAAAATGGTTTTTTTTCCTATTTTTCAATCGTTTGTTCCTATATCAACGAGTTGAATTAGTCCTATCTAGAGGCTCCATACCAAATTTCATCAAAAATCTCATCTCAAATGTAGTCAGACAGACGGATGAAAGATAAAAAAGTTTTAAGCCTCGCCAATATTAACAGTGTTCAGCGATTGTGTGCAAATAAAATAAATTGTAGCACTTAATACTTATGGAACACACAATAAAGTCAAAAAATCGAAACGTTTTCAAATATTTGTCAATGGCAAATAAAAATGTGCAAAATATTTGTCGTAGCTCTTCGCATGGCAAGCAAATTAATTTTATTTTTCGGTTTGGCAGCGCATTGATAAAAATGTATATATAAATTTATCTATATATATATAAAATATAACGCCCAGCCACGCCCAAAACGTACATATAAACTGTAAAACTGTCAATATTTATATTGATTTATAAGGGGTAAAAAGAGTTAAACAAAAAAAAGGATGCTTCGTTTTGTCATCTGTTAAAAGAAAAAAAGTGCAGAAAATTGTTTTGATTTTTACCATTTGTCGAAAGTGCCACACAATATTTGTGTCGCTTTATTTTCATTGTTGTTCTTTTTCGGCTATGTTGTGTTTTGTTGTGTAGTGTAACATTTTGTTGTTGCTGCTGTTGCTGCCGCTGCTGCCTGGCACAATTGCATTTCAATTTCTGTACCGCCTTTTGCAACGCCCACAGTGTCAAATTGCTGCCAGTTAAAATTTTTATATAGGAAAATACTTAAAAAAAAAAAAGAAAATAAATATACGAAAAATATGTTTGGCAACACTTTGAAAAGAAATCCCTTTGGCTGAGCACTCCGCAAAAATGTGTCGTGGCAGTGCATAAACCGTTTCAAATTTCAAATTGTTGACAAACTCTGCTGCTGCTCACAAAAGCAGAAAATTACAACTAAATTGTTTTCGAAGCTTTTTCTTTGTGCTTTAGTTAGGATTTTTATTTAATTAAAAGTATTGAGAGAAAATCATTCAATATAAAGAAAACTTAAATTGAATTTGTATTTCAATTGTAATTTTCTTAAAATTTAAACTCCCACACAAAGAAATCAATCATTTAAAAGTCTTAGTTCGTACACAAACCAAATACAAGGCAAAATCTTAAAATATCAACAACGATTTAAGTTGAATTAATTCAATAAAAGCCAAAGCACAAGAACGAAATCTATCATAAAACTAAATATTAAAATTGTCAACAAGTTGAGCAATAAAGCAAAATGCCAAGAATTTAATTTTAACTTGCTGCTAAAAAGTATGCTACGCTTTTCTATTGAGCGTATTAAACTGTGAGCCTTGAAATGAAATAAGAAAATTAACATAAATTACACAATCGGTTGTTCACTCTGCTTCTTATCTCCTTCTCGAATCCTCTTAAAAGACTTAAGATATTAAGTTAACTTTGCTGATGATCAAACTTATATCATATGTTCTTTAGGACAGACTGAAACTCTTTTTTTTAATAAGAATAAGAATGATAATAATAATATGAAGGTACAGCGCAGTTTGTTAAGAGGCCAAAGACACGGTAAATGCATTTTGCAAGGCATTCAACTTTTACCTAGACGCACACACACAGAGAGAGGGAGGGAAACTTCATAAAAGCCATCAAGCAACAAGCAAGGTGCCATATTAATGCAAAAGATGCTTCCCAGCTGTCCTGAGCTATCCTACCTGTCCCAACTGTCCTGGGCTGTCCTAGAGACCTGCCACAAATGCAAAACTTGGCAAGTCAACTTGGCAATTCAACGAGCCACAAAGCTCTGAAGCTGTAGCAGAAGATGAAGTGTTTATCTGAGGTTTCATTTTTTCTTCTCCTTTTCCCTTTATTTCTGCGCGGTTATTCACACCTATGAGCAAAAACTTGAATGAATGACAATGTCACAGAGTGCAGAGCAGAGCAGAGCAGCGCAGCGCTGCTCCTTGTTGAGATTCTACTGGTGCGGTTATCCTGGCTGGTTGGTTTCAGCTGCACAACTTTTGACTTTTTGCTAATCTGCAATGCAGCGTGTTGAATGTTGAATGTTTGAGCTCTGCCGCCTGCCTGCCTGCCTGTAAGGGATTATAAAAATTGGTTTATGTTGGTGTAAATTCATTTCTTTCTCTTTCTTATTTTTTTTTTCCTCGTAAACTTTGCTCCTGGCGTGACCCTAATGAGGTTACACAGGGCTGCCCCGAGCAGAGCACCAGAACAGCCCAACTGAATGGCGCATTAATTATGCAACCAGCAGCTGTTAATGGTTTTGAATACCCTGTATAAAACATAAAAATGTACGAAAAATGGCATCATAAGGCTAGTAGAATGCTATAAGGCGTACCCAGAGTTGTTTGTTGATTTTGTGAAGCAAAAAAGTGAAGCATACTTTTAGGAGGTTATTAATTTAGTAGTGCTCCAAGAAGTTTGTATCCACTGGGAACAGACTTAATAGATACTCCATGAGGTTCAATAAACGACTGACTTAAAAACAGCATCAATTAAAAATAGGGATTCTGACTATGCTATAAAAACATGCCAAAACCTGTTACTGAAGCGAGAATTTTATAGCAATACTGCAGTTTACGCGTCATTTTATAAAAGTCGTTATAAGTCGCTAATTTTTAAAGCGATTCTAAAAGCTGCAGCATAGACTCCACATACTATGGAGGGTATCTGCTCGTCGATTCACTTTGGATCGCAAACTTTAGGTTTTATCTTTTCATGCAGTATCATGCGATGCATGCAATTTGAATTTTTCATTGATTTTTGCCGTTGCATCATTAAAAATGCATTTATTATACAATTGTTGTAGCAGTTGTTGTTGTTGTTGCTGCATACATATTGTCCTTAATTAATTGTTTTATGCGGTGGCATGCAAATTGTTTGCGGTCATCCGCAAGGGTGAATAAAACTATAGCAACAACTGAATAAAATACTATAAAAAATTGAAGATGCTTCAAGCAAATATTTATAGCAGTCCTATCAAATATCCGAAAAATTGTATGCGTTTCCTTTGTCTAATTAATGAAATGAAAATATTTGCATAAAAAATAAAGCCAAGAGATGAAAAAAAAATTTACATTTCGTGCAAATTAAAAAAGTTTTGCGTCATGATACGAATTTTGTGTGTGTTTTTTTTTACTTATTTTCCTTACTCTCATCTTATTTACAGAAATCCGTAAAACCATCGGCGGCAGCGCCCTCATTGCCCTCCTCCTCCTCCACATCAGCGAACCGTGATGAAATTTATATCGATGATGAAAACATTGATGGATCCGGCGGACGTAGCGGGGTAAGTTCTGAAATCTCGATTCTGTCCGTATACAAATCCAAATATATATTTTAATTTAATTAAATTGAGAGAGTCATGAGTCAGAGTGAAATCTTGACCCGGGCACAAGCAAAATTCTTGTTTTCCAATTGGTTTGTTTGTCAGTCCTAATTGAAGTGAAGCTGCTGATTCAGCTGAAAACTAGATTGTCCAACTAGTTTCATGATAAAATAATGATAGTTGGTTCAGTTCAGTTCAGAGCAGTTAGTTCATTACAAATATATGTATATTTTTAAGCTTATTTAAGTTGTTTTTCCCATTTCCGTGCCATTTGCATATTTCATAGACTCTTCCCCCTCTCTCTCTCTCTCTCTCTGTTTGTGTGTGTGCATATTAAAATCCCATTTGTAGACAGCTATGAAAAACTTATTGTTATGTAAGCAAGCGGTCAGTTTTACATACATTTTACACTCACGCACACACACAGAGTTTTTCTCTACTTTTTATGGCATACTTCTTTGGGCATGGAACAAATGTGTTTTATGCATCGAATTTAACAGCAGTTTAAATTATGTGTGTGAAAAAGCAACCAAAAGAATGTAAATATGCATGCATCGCTGCTCAAATGCTCTTCCTCAGTGGAATAAAATAATGAAAAGGAACTTTTAAGGGAAGCCCAAAAAGAAATATAAAATTCTTCAATAAAAAAATCATTTGCTTTGGGCTGAGCAGTTATTGAATGCAGTCCATGAATTTCGTTTAAAATTTTAAGAGATTTGCAAAGCAAATCGAATACAAATTCAACTGTAAAACATATGGAATACTTAAGTAAAATAAATTACGAATTTGATATATAAAATGGGTCGAGCAAAGTTTGTTTGTGATGGAAAGCAGTTAGCAGAGGAGAGAGTTAGCCAACAATGTAATATCTTATTTCCTTTTGATAAACGGTTAACAATGTTTGCTTTTTTGCGCACTGCAAACCAAATAATAATGTCGGAATGCTCCTGCCAAGTTATGAAAAACTGAAGAAAAAAAAAGACTTCACGTTTTATACCGAAATGGCAGCTTATATAATCAAAAGTTGGCGTTGAAAACTCATTTGTTTATGCGCATGAAATGTTAATGCTACACACACACACACACACACACACAGAGCAACATACACCTTTTTTTGTGTTGCGCAGTCTGTTACTTGTGTTGTGCGTGTGGCTGTGTGTGTGTGAGTGTGTGTGTTTGGCATGTGAGCGACATTTGTTTGAAAGTTTTTTGACAGCCACTGCTCGACATACACTGAAAAAAACACATACACACACACACACAAACGCACAGAGAAGGGCGGCATCAATTGTTTGCGCAGACTTTTTGATTTGTTTTTAGCACATACACAAACCCGAACACACACATTTAAAAAAAAAAAAAAAAATACCAAAAAAAAAAACTAATTAAAATGCGTTGCGCTGACATTGTCAGTTAGCTGCCTTCGTCCTTCCTCATTCTCTCAATGCAAAATAAAGTTTAATTAAATTCTTTTTCGGTTTCCGATTTCCTTTTCTCTCTATTGAATTTAATTAAACGTTTTGCCAATTGCTGCGCTCTCATTTTTATTTGCTCTCAACTCTGTGCAACTCAAAGAAAAAGGGCCACAAACACAAATAAAACTTGCAACAAAAAAAATTGAATAAAAAATAAAATAAAGAAGCGTAGAGGAGTTGCGCGTGTAATTCAATCTGTCAGCGATGCGGGGCACGTTGCATACTTTTGTGCGCCGCTTCTGTTACTAAATCAACACGAATGTCCTGTCTTCACTCCGTTGCTCAGTTGAATTTGCATAAGCCAAAGCCCAAAACCCAAAGCCCGAAAGGAGTTGAGAATATGTGGCATATTTAGCTATATTTGTTCAGTGCTGAGATTGGGCCAAAAGACCAAAAGCAGGCAAAACTGTTGCCAACTTTTTTTTTTTGTAGCTGTTGTTGTCAAAGCTGTGTGTCCATCCAACTGTCCGTTTGTCATCCCGCTCTCTCTCATTTTCTGAGTTTCTTTCTGTATTTTTCTTTCGTTTTTTCTTTTTTTTTTTGCTTCACATTTTCGCACTGTGGCATTTTCTAATTTCCCCTTCTGTCTGCCGTCTGCCTGGGATGCTTTTCTTTCTGCGCCATTTCCGTTGCGACGCTGCATGTCCTGGCTGAGTTGGCATGTCCTGCTCCATATGAGTTGGCATTTTTATGCAACTGACAAACGCCAACGTCGCTACTCATGTCTTTTCCCCCTTTCCCCTTCCTTTTACCCGCTGCCAACTTAGAGTCAAGCAAATGCAATTTATTATACGCTTCGTTGCCTGTGCTCTATGAGCAAGTTCTGCTCCCCTTAACGTAATTAAACCACCTCCAACAATGCCTACTCATCCCTGAGCTAAACTATGCTCCCCCATACATATTTCAGCTTGAAACTGAAACTATAGCTCAAAATATTAAAATATTGTGACACGAAACGTCAGAAATGTCATGCGGTTTGCTATTCCGCCGGGATTTTGTTGGTTTCTCAGTTGAGACGGGCTGAAAATGTCGCCAGATTGTGGGATTAATATCGTTTTGGAAGAGTTTAAAGGTTAACTAGCTATAAGTTTATAGTAGTGAAAAAAATATACAACTTTGTTTAGTTTGTTAAAGCCAAGTTGCAAACCATTCATTTATTTCGATATTATATTATTATCGAATGTTCAAACCATTTTTATTTTAAAGCTACTTATTTAAGTGTGAAGTGAGTAGAACGATACGTTTCTTATGAGAGAATTAATTTATTCTTGATCTGATAAAAATCGTAGTAAATCATTAAGGTTTATGAAGTAGATATACGTCTTTTCTTGTTAAATAAATTATAGGTTATCTTTACATTAGACAGCTATACTGGAATAAGGAGAAGTCAAATATAAACCTTTGGTTCGATTGTTTTTATTTCTGCTAAAATTTCAGCAACTTTTAAAGCTCAATTTTAATATATTATTCATTTAACCACGTGACGTGAAGCTCTTTTAAGATTGTGCTGCGTAATATTATCTTTCGTTGGGTTTTGTTTGAGTGTTGCTTTTGGCCAGTGTCATTGCCACGTTTAGCTGTATTATTAATGATTTACCATGAATTATTTTGCTGTGACTGTTTATAAATAATGATAGATTAAAGCTAGGTTAATGTGTCATTCTAGTTGTTTGAGATTAATCAAGAAAAGCTGAGTTAATCAACGCATATGTCGCATGATTTATGGTTTGTTGCTGTGTGCGACGCATTTAACATATGTTTCACTTGGCCACTTTTTGAGGCGTGTCAACAAGATAATGAGATTTTGTTGCAGCTAAGTAAATATGCAAATACGATGACGACTGCGCCTGTGATGCTTGCAAAGCCAACCTGCAATGGGACGGCCTTTTTGGTCCAGTTTCCGGTTTAGGTGCTCGAAACAGGACCATTGTCCATTGTCCATTTTCCATTGCTGTTGGTGTTGCTGTTGCTGTTGTCGTAATAAGCCGCATTGCATTGCTTTTATGGCCACAGCAGCAACGTTGCATACAGCAGCAGCTGCTGTTGCATGTGGCATGCGGCACACATATATATCCCTGCTCTGTATATATCCTCGCCCAGCTTTTGATTAATAACCTGCACATGGCGCACGTGTTTCCACAGCAAAGGCAGCAAAGCCAGCGACTGTTTGCATAACACACAATTATACTCAAATACTCTCCACACATATTCACAAACACACACACACACACACACACACACAGACACAGGCAAATACATACGGACACTGCTCAGTTGGTATTTGTGTCAGACGACATTCCATACATTTTGGCAAATGCGCATTGACAATAAATTAACATCGATTGACGTGGCTAACACAAGAGATGCATTAGTATCGCATACAGAGTGCGAATGCTGAGTCAGTGCACTGAGAGAAAAAACCAGTCAGGAAAGGCGTAGCTTATATGCCCCTTTAGAGAATTCCAGAACTATTTTTTTTTTAATTAATTAAAGAACAATTTTACTTGCTAGAAAGTAAATAAAAATAGCCGAAAAAAAAGCTTCTATTCTGCACTGCTGATGAAACTGTTGAAGCTGAACTTTCCCACCAAAGGAAACTATTCGACCACTGGCAGCACCTTTAATTTCTCGCAGTGTTTAAATTGTGCAGGTGTATATGTGTGTGTGTGAGTGAGTCAGTCTGTGTGTGCTGACCCAATGTGTTTATGTAAACAGCGGGCATCTGTTTTGTATGACGGTGTGAATGGGGCGTCTGTCTTTGCTCTGTTGTGCGCTGTGTTGGGTTGAACAGTGTATTGAATCCTGTGAATCCTGTGAAGCCTGAATGCTGCGGCTGCTTTTAAGTACGTGCATATAATTTTCAGCGCTGTCGCTGCCGCTGGCTCTTCTACTCAGGCTGTCAATATCACTTGCTTACATGGGAATTTATTGGTGACAGCGCACATAATACATAATGCATGGCAACACACACTCCTATCTCCTGCTGGGTGTGGCATGTGCGCGGTGGGGCGGGGAGGGGTTAGGGTTTTAGAAGCTCTACATTCGATAGACATTGAAATTTATTGTGATTGTAATGTTAACCAAAGCAGCTCAACAGAAGCAGAAACAGCAAAAAAAAAAAAAAAAGAAGAGAAATGAGTTTATGGCAGGCCTCCCCAGCATATGTTAGCTTTCCCTCTACTGTTTTTGTTCGCTGTGTACCCTGTGAAAGCAGATGATGTAGGGTATACTGGCCATGCAGAAGACAACCTCGAGCCAACAGCTCAGCGAATGAGTTCTGCTAAAACAAAAAGTAAAGTCTACTTTTTTGGATAAAGGGAAAATTGAGATAAAGGGAGAGAGAGAGAAATTGAAGCAAAAACTATAGAAAACTTGAATTTTTGCATGCTGGGTCATACAACTCCTATGTTCATAGAAAACTGAACAATTTTAATAAGGTATCTATTGGCGCTCCTCTAAAGCATTCTTTTACATGTTTTTGTTTTTTTGGTTGTACTGCCACAGCAAGTAATATGTTGAGTTAGACTTGACATAAAGCTAGCTGTGCCTGCATCCATTACTCAACCGTCCGTCTGTTTCTCTCACTCTGTCTGTCTGCCTGTCCGTCTGTCTGGCTGGCTTTCTGGCTGTAAACAAATGGTTTGCTGCATTATATCACAATCCTAATTCCTAAACACTACAGCTGGGGACTAATACAAATGAGAGGCTGCTGCATAGAAGGGAGATAACATTAACAAACTGGATTCGGTATTTTTTTTTGGGCAGCTTCTCTTTTTATGAGTCCTGTCAGCTCAGCCCAACCAGCCAGCCATCTGGCTGTGTGGCCTATTTTGTGGCTTATTGCGCATACGTCCTGTTGTATGTTGAAGGGCAGAGAAAAGATGTTGCGACAAGCAGCGTGTAGATTGAATTAAAGACACAACAACAACCACAACAACAACAACAATTGCCATATGATTTTTGAAGTCAAGCGAAAAGTCATTGTCAAAGTTGTTGGGTGTCGCACGTTGTCGTTGTTGTCGTTGTTGTTGTCGCCGCCATTTTGTTTGTTGTTTCTGCTTTTGTGGCGTTTCTGTTTCTGTTTCTGTTTTTTATGCGCATTGTTTTGGCCCCTTTTTGGTTGGGTTGGGTGGCTTGACTTCGCTAGGAATAGAGATGAACGCGTGAGTTATTTCGAATTGACGTTAAGGAAATTTTCTTATATTACGAGGCTTGAACTGTTGTTGTTTTCTTTCCCATAAAATGTTCGCTATATTCAGAAAGAAATACCCTGATTCGAGTATAACGTGTTTTATTCACGAAATTCCTGTGCTTTTCACGACTCGCGTCCATCTCTAGTTTGGGGGCTTCCTTTAGGGGCTTTCTGCTGCATAATTTATGGCAATAAATTCGCTTAACTTTACGACAATTTGTTGCTGCAAAGTGTGCCATAAAATTGTTTCACTCCTGTTTCAACCAGACCCAAACAGACACACAGACACACAGACACACAGACAGGCAGACAGACAGACAGAGACAGACATTATAGACAGGCCTCTTCAACCATAAGCAGCCATAATTTGATTTTGGTAACTCCTTGGAAATTGATTTGGCCAACGTCTTCACTTTGATCTGGCAGCTAAATTTAACGATTAATGTGAAATTTGATTGCAAGTGTTGGGCGATTTTGAGCCGAGTCTCATTTGCTGGCTTAATTAAAAACAAACGTGGCACTGTTTACGTTTGCTGAATGGCCGCATTGATGCGGCTGCCACTTCAATTAGTGCAACGTTTTGTGCCACAGCGGGAGGAGCCACTTGAAAGCACCCAAAACTCAAATTGCAGCTGTGCACTTCAAAGGCCGACAACGTTTTGAATTGCAAATGCCGAAGGCAGTCACCCAACAAGCCAGCAGCCAGCAGCCAGCCAGGTAAATCAGCCAAGCAAACAGGTAACTCGGTATCCTGTGGGCCTGCAACGACAGGTTTATGCAGCCTTCAGGACATCAGTTATGGCAACGCAGCGGCGGCAGCAGCAAGGACGAACCTGACAGCAACTTCGACTTGTACTTCGACTTGCCTTCCACTTAAGTGCAGTTCAGTTGAGTTGGCTTCTCGTTCAAGCAACTTGACTGCGGTCGAGCCTGCTGCTGCTGCTGCTGCTGCTGTTGCGGCTCTGGCAACAATTTAAAAATTCAAATGCCAAGAACGATTTTGTTGCAGCATTTCTGCCACACCCTGCAGCTGGTGGTAAATGTGGTAAGCTAAGCTCAAGACAAGTATTTCGCTGAGAAACTTTAAATTAATATTATTAAATGCAAGCTCTGCATACTTGTAAAATATTCAGCGTTCAGCAGCGCCTAAATTCAGCTCTTATGTGCATAAAATTATAGCATACTTTTTTGCGGTTAACTATAATTAGTTTACATAGCACGACACGACAATATTTTAAAAAGTATTTAATAATTAAAAGCCCTAAGAAGAATGATAAGCATGCTTAATTTAAAAATAGTCCATCCACATTTTGCTGTATAATAAAATCAACTTAAACGTGTTCCTTTACGTAAAACTTCTGTCAAAGCTCAGATTCAGCAACACTATGTTCATGTCATGTTAAAAAGAAGCTAAAGTTATATGCTAAAGGTAATTTATACTGCCTACTTTTGGGGTTAGGAAAAGAAATGAGTTTAAACGGAACGCTTATTTATTATGGGCATGAATTTAAAATACGGGAGGGTATTACACAGTCGTTCATTCTGCTATGCTTTAGTGCATGCATATGCACTTTGTTGGACAGTTTGCTCGTTAGTCAATGCTTTCGGTTGATGCCGTTGATGGTTCTCCTTCTGGGTTTTGCATACAGTTTCTGTTTCAGTTCTGTTTCAGTTTGTGCTGTTGCTGCTGCTCTTCTGGGACAAGTCCTGCAGTCCCTTGACGACCATTTCTCTGACTCGTACTTGTTTCTTTTCCTTTTTAACTGCCATTCGTCGTTTGTCAGCGCTGTAGCCACGTTGCAATTTGACTTGCAACCGCACACTTGAGTCTGTGTTGCATGCTTTTAGGCGCAACGTGACGCAGTTTGTTGAACCCTTTAAGAAGACTGAAAACTGAAAAGTGAAGCTGGGTCAAGCAACTTGTCTTAATGCCATGAATAATTCAGCACAGTTCGCTCAGCTGCAAACCCACAAAATGTTGCACTGGCTGGCAAGTTAATTACATTTGTTGCATACGTGCAACTAGCGTTGATTGCAACGGGCATCTCATGTACCTACTCTGCTCAGTGCTCTCTGTCTCCCTCTCTGTCTCTTTCCCTATGTGGCTTGCTCTACGAATTCAGCCACAAAGCATAGAACAGAACCAGAACCAACAGTGAACCAACCCAAAGACCATTTATTTTGGTTGGTTTCTGTACACACTGAGAAACACACAGAAAAACACACACCTTCGCACCACACAAAGCTACCACAACAATGAGGTTCACATTCATCAGTCAAACAATGCATTGTCAAAATATTTGTCTGAATAAATGATTTGTACATATGTAAATTTATATATATGCCTATATCTGTGTGGCACAAACATATTAAATGTATCAATACCAATTTCAATTTTAATTATGCATATTTCAATACCTTCATTTATACTGCCCGAAGCTTTGCTTTGATTTATCATTCTGTGTTCTGCTGCTAATGAGCGTTGTCCTTGTAACCTTTCAACACTCAGCACGACATTTAATTAAAATTTAATTTAAAACCTCTCTTAAATTTGAGAGGTAAGCCACGGTATTTGATAAGCTTTAATAAGGTGTTTTGTTGCTACAAGCTGTATAAATTATAAATTTATAATTATTCTAATGAACATGTGTAATTACTGTCAACTTTGACCAAAGACACATAATTTTAAGTTAAGACATAAACCAAGCCTTCTACTTTAGTGTTAATCACTTAAATTTAGGCTACCAAACGAGCAGAGGAAATGAAGAGTCCGCGGGCTTATAGCTGCAAACTTTTTCTTTGTCTAAAAGAAAGCTTTAATCGCTTGTTATTATATTTTAAGTTTATTGAATTATTTAAGTTTATTATTTTGGCTTAAGCCAAGCTTTACATTTGAAACAATAAACGGATAGTCGAGTTGAAAACGAGTTTATTGCCTTGATTACACTAAAAACACTTAAAATTAACCAATTCTTTCATTTCATTGCATTCATAGCAATCAGCTTTTATTGCAAATTGCAATTATTTACAGCTCATCTAACAGTCTGATCAGCGTTGACAGCCAGCTCTTTGGTATCCCACTACGTGCGACATTTCTAAGCGTTTGCATTTGACTGAGCAGCTGCTTAACGGCCACGGCCACGCCCACGCCCACTGCATTGTCACGCAGTCGGCAGGCAGCCAGAGACATTAAAATTTTAATGATGTGCACTGGCAGACAGAGAGAGAAGTAACCAAGTCTTCCTCTTCTTTGCAACACACACATGTCCTTTATGCACACGTACTTCCACATCCTTTCCTTTCTGCTTTCCAGTTTTCCTTTTAGCTGCTTTTAGTTGAGTTGGTAGTTTCGTCTCTCTGGTGTTGCAATTAAGAACAGCAGCAGAAGCAGCTCAGCTTCAACTTGCTGTTAGTCGAGACAAGAACCACGCCCATAAGCTGAGAAGTTTATTGCTTGGCTTAGCTCATCAGCGTAGACAACGTATAATAAAAATATTGTCTTATTAGCTGCAAAGTGCTCTGAGCTGCTCAAATTGTGCAGTTTTCCCAGCTGCCCGTTGCCGCGCTCAGCAGTGCATGCAAATGGCCGTATTTAACCTCACTCTTGCAACATTTTATCGATTAACTTTTAGCCGCATACTTAGGCCACTTTTGATTAGCAGCAACGCAACCTAAGAAGCTTTAACCCTTAAAGAGGCTTAATTATGCTGCTAGTTGCCACAGTCTGACGCAGCTGTTGCCATCACAATTAGCGCCGAGTTAAAAAGTTGAAAACCTTACGAAAAATGCGGCACATAAATTGCATTTTATGCGCGGACTGCAATCAAATCGCGTGGCATACTTTTAGGCACTGCCATAAAAAATTTGCCAGCACTGGAGATTGGGATTTGTTTGTGCTTGGTCTGAGAGCTTCAGAGCAGGGCTCCTTCGCCTGCTATTTGCTCTTATAATTTGCTGTTGCGACGCATAAAAAAAGAAATGTAAAATAACTGACAGTCACTTTGTTGTGTGGGTAGAGCGGGGAGGAAGTGCAGCAGAGAGGTGCGACTGTAATAGCCAAAATGGGCAATGGGCAAAGCAACAAACAGCAAAGAGAAACAAATGAGAATGGCTTAGTAGGGCATATACGACTGCCAAATACTGTATGCTCAGCTTTAAAGATGCCAGACTCGTACACTCGTAATTTACCCGCTTGACTCAATCCTAAAATTTTGATCTCAAGATTGATATTTTAAGAATTTAAATCTTTTATTAATATGGTTCTAAGGATCGGGCTTCTTTTGAGACTGAATCAAGCATAAAATATTGAGCTGCCTTTTGCTTGTCACAAACGTTTTGCAGAAATGTAGTAGACCCTTTTTACCTACTCTGTATAAATATAGAGTATAAAAAAGAAAATAAAGCGACGCCTGCCTGGGTGCGGTTATTGATTTTCTGTTCACTGATGAGCGGCAACCAGCAAAGCAGCTCATGATGGAGGCAACGATGATGATGATGATGATTAAGCTGATGCTGCGTTGGCAATTTTTTTGGGTGTGTTCGGGTCGGTCGAGGGAGGTAACAAAATTTGTGTCAAAAACGCTCGTTGGACAACATTGCGTGGGGCAACACGAAAAGCGCATTAAAAGCTTACAAGGGGCGATTAAAGCCGCGGCAGACGACTCAAGTCTGCTGTAATAAGCAAAATCCAACCGAAATACAAATAGATAAACAAATAGTAAGAAATAAATCAACTAAACACAACTCATCAGCAATAAGCCAGGGTTGCACGTGATAAAAGTACTGAACAAGACCGAAGAAGAAGTCGCAAATTTGCGTATTTCCGTTTTCCGGTTGACGTGCACAAAAAAAAAAACATAATGCAATGGCGTGTGCTTAAATTACAAGCACAAAGAAAAAGAGAAACGCATGACAACAGCAACAAGCAAAAGAGAATACAACAAAACAATACACAAAACGGAAAAGAGAGAAATACGAAAATAATACCAAACTTCTCTGTATGCTGACAGTTTCCCAGAGCTTGATAAATGTGTCGGGTGTGCTGCGAGCGGAGTAGTGGTTTGGGTCTTGGATGCGGGTAATGCAAATGCAAAAGCAACAAACTGCCAATTAAGTGCCAAATTATGCCAGCATCACAATACTCGTAGCAACAGCTACCTATAGAATACTTCTGTATATATATATGGATGCTATGTAGATATACCCTCTGCCTTTGTGCACAAGGAGTAGCTACAATTGCCACTTCACTACACTTGATACTCAGCAGAGTGGAAGTTGTAAGCTGCTAGAAATTCGTTTTGTAAGCTGTAAGCTGCAAGTAACATATTATCTAACTAAATTCGTTGAATAACCTAACGAACCAAATTCCCAATTAACTGGAGATTTAAGAAATATCTCTGTTATAATTTAAGCCCCGGAATAGAAAGAGGTGCCAGCTTAATGTTATATCACAGTTCTTAGGTAAGAATGAGATTTAAGTTGAGAGTTCTTCGCTGAATTCCATACATTAATGTATTAGAATTATTTGTTCACGGTTACTAATTGAACGATTACAAGAATACAAATAATTCTCTAAGAGGGTTTTCGTGAGTTATATTATTATTATTATATTACTTTATTATTGTGGATATAAAGAAATGCAAAAAAGCGAAGTCAACTGATAATATTGATAAATGACTACTCACTATTCACCTCAGTCCCTCACCACACTTGTAGAGTAAGTATAGGGTATAAGAAGCGAAGTAAGTCAGCAACTGTTGTAGTTACAAGGCCACTGCACAACAAAAAAAAAAAAAAAGCTCACAAAATACACAGAGAAAATACACATTGTTATCGCGAGTAACGCAGGGAAAAGTAAAAGTTTTGTTAAGCTAACCACGGAGAAGAATTCAGCGAACTATGTAAAGAATATGCAACTGATATTTAGCTGTCTTTCTTGGGCCAAAAACTTTTTCAATTTACTGTGCGCATTTAAAAAGCAATTATTTGCAAAGAGGACAAACTGAAGCAAAAAAGGGCAAAAAGAATTGTTGTTAACTGGGCCAACAACTGAACTGAACTGAACTGAACTGAACTGAAATGTGAAGCACTCGGAACAGAGAAATGTGCAAGAACGCAATTTCGTTGAGCAAATAAGCTCTCAGTTATCCTTGCCACAAATGCGTTCCAGCTGCAACAACTGAGCTGCTTCTGCTGCTGCTGCTACTGTGGCAAAATACATGTAAATAAATTAGAATTTGATGGCCAACTGGCTGAGTTTCAGGCTCAGGCTGAGGTTCAGGCCTTGGCTATAATTGAACTGCCCAATGCAGTAAATGCCGAATCGGAGAGACCAAACTTACAGTTGGCTATAAATTTGTTCAGGGCTTGCGGTTTTACTTCGTTTTCTGAGGTGAAAAGAGGGGCAGTAAAACTGACCACATTGCACATTACAAAACTGCACAAAATGCACAAAACTTTTGCAACAATAAAAACTGATTATTCGGACTGAACAAAAGAAACAAAACAGAAAATGCTAATAAAAAAAATGAATGAATACTGCTTTTCTGTAACTGGGAACACCCAGCCAATGTACAAACAAACTGAGCAATGTAACAACAAGAGGTATCTTGTCAAAGCGACAATTTACTCGTTATAGAGGAACTCACAACTTGCAACTTCCTCCTCCAACTTCCAGTTTTCAACTCGTAGCTGGCAACAGGCAACTCGGCAACTGACAGCAAAACTTTCATTTGTACCTAAAGTTGGGCACAACATTTCCATGCGTTAAATTCACAAAATGGGGCCAACAAGAACGAACAGCAAATAGTAGAAATAGAAACCAACCCAATTAAAATCGCCTTGTGCTTAGTTTCAATTTATTTGTAAATCTCTTCGAGAGCTTACTTTGGGCGCACACGCGCCTCTAAAGTTCAGAGAGGGGGATGATTTTTGCCTGTGTATGCTATGTGTGTATCTATTTATGGTAGAAAAAACAACACACTCGAAATTGAATTTCGCATGCATTAATTATGCAACAGAATAAGTAACTTTCCCCTAAGGACCATGGAATGGGAAGGGAAGCTTTTCGTACGTACGTTCAGGACAAGTGCTCTCTGATGTTTGTTCAAGGTGAAAAGAAACTCAAAAATGAACCGAAATACGTAAAAGAGCGAAGAGCGAAAAGCGAACTTAAAGTGCAACTTCATGAAAACGAAGCATAGTTAAGTGACCATCCCGCCTTGGATAACCGTTTAGAATAAACCAAAATATATAAGAGTTTTTAATTAAATTCTGCGCCAAAAAGTATGCCTTACATATTAATGGTGAATTAATTCGAAAGCAGAATTCAGGACGAACCTTAAATGAACCTTTACCAAATATTATAACATTTTAAATTGCCAATAGGTGCCTCTTTATACATTCCGCAAACATCAAATTGAATAACTTTAACCCTCATAATTTCTGAGTTCCACATAGTTAGCAGACCGTGCAGTTTGAGTATCTCAAAATACATGCATTGCGCTGTCTCGCACACATTAACGCAATTTGATACCCTTTTTGTATGTTGTTGCTGCAACTTGTTGTTTATGCATAAGCCGTGTGCCACAGACCCTTTCACCCGTCCATTAGTTGCACCTTCTCTTTTGAGAGCTGACACAATTTTTCGCTCATTATACTTGAAGGTTGTTGCCAGCCGCCTGTTCCGCTGTTGCTCTTTAGCTGTTTGCGCTATTTTCATATAAGAAAAGAATTTCCTTGTTTTTGCGTTTTTACACTTTTAGCAAGTTTTTCACTTGACTTGCAAAACTTTAATACAACTTGAAATGAAATTTCAAATTTGCCAAAAGTTTCCCAAATAAAAAAGAAATCATAAAAGTAAAAGACTTAAACGCTTTAGCTGCCCGGCTGATATAAACTTTATATGTGAGTAGCAGATACTTATGAGCATTTTTGCATATAGTTTTTTCATATTTCTTACGTGCGGTTGCTTTTTCATATATCACAAACGGTGTCAAGCATACGCCATGATGACCAGCTGCAGCTGTTGCACTTTTGCTGCTGCTGCTGCTGCTGCTGCTGGTGCAAATGCAAATTTAATGCGGAAAATATTAAAGTCAGCGGCAGCG
The DNA here is from genome assembly GCA_018150835.1 of Drosophila repletoides. Classification (NCBI taxonomy): domain Eukaryota; kingdom Metazoa; phylum Arthropoda; class Insecta; order Diptera; family Drosophilidae; genus Drosophila; species Drosophila repletoides. Next base: position 15,404,878 of record JAECWQ010000089.1, read on the forward strand.
CCATAAAACGTAGTGAAAGAAGCAGCTGCTGCTCCTTTTGAGCTGCCTTTTTGCTGAACGCTGTTGCAGGTGGCGCCAACTGGCGGAGGCAACGTTCAAATGACATCATTTAAATTCATGCATGACCCATATTGCAGCATCGTCTCCGCCTACTCTCTCCCTGCTCATGTTTTATTAACAAAGCAATTTATTGCATAAAATTCGCAGTTGCAACACTGGCAGCAGCAGCAGCAGCAGTTGCTACAGTTTATCGATCGTAAAACTTTTCGGGCCATGTTTAATGAGGCCAGCAGCCAAGAGGCAAGAGCCATGGCCAAAAAAAAAAAAAATGTGGAAGAAAAGGCGTCTAAGTAAGCGTAACCGCAAACTATGAAAGTGCAATTTTGTTACTTGGCCTCGCGATGAGTTCATTTTAAGGGCAACAACGCTGCAAAATAGGCAACAAATGTGGCCCAGGCAACATGGCAATTAAACTTGCAACAGCCACGTGAGCAACAAAGGCGTGGCAAGCCGGTCCTTTCTCGCTCCCTTTCACTAATTGCTGCATAAATCAAGCGGCAAAAGCGACCCAAGCAGCAGCAGAAGAGCAAACCGTTTAGAAGTGATATAAATGGCGTTTTGAAAAACGTTTTAAATAAACTGTGCCCAGCCCAACGGACAAAAAAGAAAACATAAAAAACAATTTGACCAACATTTGGTTGTTCTTTATGAGCCACTTTTGACCACTTTTGACCAAATATCAGTTAAATATAGAAATGCGCAAATGCAGTGCTAAATTCGCCTTTATTTTTTGTGAGTCTTTTACAATTTATGAGCGCCATAAAAATAGCAACCCGCAGCGCATTTCGTTAGATATACATTGCGTATACGCAATACGCCGTGGAACATATTTGAAAACGCGCAAAATATTTTAATTAAATTTTTGCAGTAAACGCGCGCGCGAAACAAGAAAGGGAAACACACAAAACAAATTTTCGCCATAAGCATGCTAAAGCGAAATTTTATTTCCTTCTGTTTGTTTTTGTTTTTAGATTGGCAGAATTTTAGAGCCAGCAGCTTTTGTGTGCTTTCAATTTACAATGAGAATGTGTGTTTGGATTATGTCTGTCCAAAAAAGCAAATTACAATACATGTGCGTTGAGTCCCTAAAAATAAATTACATTTAATTAAATGCTGCTCGGAGACCGCTGCTTCCACGCAATTTTGTGAAAACTGTACACAAGGCAATGCATTATTAATAGAATCCATCTAGAGCTTAATCTTAATGCGCACGTAACAGGTATAGGAGGAGGCTAACAAAAAGTTATACGTGATAGAAATAGCTCCATAATAAAACTGTTCTCAATTCCTTTATAGACAAATAATTGAGAACAGTTTTCTGTTCAATCACAGTGCTTTCTATAGTATACTTTTTAGAGCGAAGTAGAAACAAAATACTTGGCAAGCTCAAGAGTAGGCAATACATTTGTCGGTAGATTTTGAAAGAAACCTGAGTATCTCTTTTGATATAAGAATTTCTTGAATATTTGAAATACTTAAAGTCTGAGCCCAACATTGAATTCATTTGAATTTATAGATTTGAAATGAACTTTATACGCTTGACTTTCAAAGATTGTTAGCCGAAAAACTCTTCAGGCTACAAATGCCACATTCCCAAAACGCAAATCTTACCCCAAAAAAGAAAACCTCGTTACAGGAGATTTAACGGAGAAAAAGAGGATAAACTTAAAGCAACAATTCAACTCTTAGATTTTTCTACGAAATTATGATGCAAAGCCGAGTTATCCCAAACGAGTGAAGAGTGTATACCATTTGTAGGCGAAGTGGTTATTAACAGAGCAAATGCTTTCAATTTGTTTGCTCTTGACTATAATATAAAGATAATAATGATGATTATGTTGATGGTATGCCATGTTTGAGTTAAAGGTCAACTCTACAACTTTTGCCAGGTAAAAGCACTTTGAGCAATTTTTTGTACAGAATGTTTGCCTACTTTTAGGAGTAGCACACAAAAGCAATTGTAGAGCGACTGCTTGTGGTACTTTTATACGTACTTACATATATTTTATAGCGAGGCAGCTGCGACTAACGCTCTCTTCTAAGCACTTTCTTAATGGTCAAGAAATATGTGAGAGGGCAGCTTGTTATTTTCGGCTTTATGTGTCGCTATGGCTTGGACAGTGAGTGTCCAAGTGTCTCCGCGTACATATAAAAGTAAAAATAAACGTAAACATGTCGGCATTTCATAACGCGTGAACAAATTCAATTAAGTTGCTTATATTTTTTGGCTATGGCCTGTTGTCTCCTTGCTTGACTTTGTCCTTTGTCCTTCGTCCTGCTCTTGTTTTTTTTTGGCACAAAACAAACGGCGACAAAATTAAAGTAAATAAATAAGAATGTTGTAGAAGTGCGTGCCCGACTAGCTAATACCCTACATTTAAAAATTTGAAATAAATTATAAAACATACAAAATTTCAACTTTCCAGTTAGGTAGATTTGACTATATAGAAGAAGAATATATATATATATATTTATACTTTACTTAGTAGGAGAAGCTTACTGCTGTCTTTTACTTATAATAGAATTTAATATACTCTTTAAACAGGGTATAATGAAGAAGCGTAAAGAGAGAAAGCGGCTGCACATCTCCTCGCATTGCTATGACAATTATCATTGGTCACAGTTTGTTGTGCCTTTGTGTGTGTGTGAAAGTGTGTGTGTATGGGTGTGCTTGTCGTTTTGGCCAAATAAACCGCAAGAACCGCACTGAAGGCATGAAAGCCACACTCGAAACAGTCAACCGCTGGGGCCGCTGTCAGACAATGGCCATATAAATGTGTCCCTAGAGTAGAGAAAATGTATAGAGATGCCATTGTGGGTACTGCCACTGCCACGCCCCCCAGGCAAGTCCCTGACTGCCTGTACACTCTCTTCAAGTCCCTCAGTTGTTGGCCATTGTACGCGTTTGCCGTCAAGGACATGGCAGGCAGAGCGAAGTCGCATAATTTTCAATGCAAATCGTGGCCATTTGTTGCGCACAAAAGCAGGCAACAGTTCTTAGGCACTTCTGTTGCTTTTTGGCTAGAGAGAGCGCGCGGCGCACAAAAGCAGGCAACAGTTCTTAACTTTTGCACTTGAAGTACGAGTTTTGCGAGTATTTTTTAACAATTTCTTTCTCTTTGCCTTTGTTTTCTTGTAGATACACGATGATCTAGAAAAGGATCCGGACTATTCTGGCTCTGGTTTTGGACCCGATGACGAGGACGCAATAACCGAACACCATCAGAGCTCGCATAATACGCGAGTCCAAAACGTGGGCAACACAAATAGTAAGCATAATTCGAACGACAACAACAACAACAACGACCTCATCTCGAGTAGAGTCAACCATCATAATCAAATCGACATCAACAACAACTATAATAATAATAATAATATCAATAATAATCTCAATAATAATCTCGATAATAATAATCATCAAGCAAATAGTGGCACAATCATTGGTAGTAGCACCAACGCCAACAATAATAATCATAATCTCAACATCAACAACAACAACCAAAACAACAACAACGGAATCATCAGCAGTGGTAGTGACATCAGCACAATCGGTAAAGATCAAGCTAGTCTTACTACAACTAGAGTAAATGCCTCCGTTTCTACTTATAAACCAACCCAATTCACAAACACAACAACAGCTTCCACAACAACTTCCACAAAAACAACCCACATACCTACCACAGCCACAACCACAACCATATCGCCCATTTCAGATACCAATTCAACAATAATTTTAAGTAATTTCAACAACAATAAGAACAATAAGAGCAACAGTCAGAACAAGAACAACGACGACAACGACAGCAACAGCAACAACAACAACAACAACAACAACAACAATTTCAATTCATTTAATAATAATAATTTAAACACAACAACAACAACATCTTTATATCCAGCAGTTCAAACACCAACAACACAAACAACAACAACATCCACAACTTCAACAACAACAACCACTTCCTCCATACCAAGCAGCACTGCTACCAGCACAACCACCGAGCGTAGTAGTAGTAGTAGCTCAATTTCACCAATCATCAATTCCAATTCCAATTCCAACTCCACCACACCAACATCCAGTTCCTCATCCTTTAATCAATCCCAAACAACAACAACAACGCCTCGCACACCTCTGGTGCCTGTGCCCGATGAGGATGACACATTCGATCTGGAAGACACGCTACAAGGCAGCGGCGATGGCGATGGTGATGATGAAGATGATTCTGAGGATGGAAATGATGATGATGATGATCATGATGATCATGATAACGATGATGATGATGGTGGCGATGAGCTTGAATTTGAACAAAAGTTGCACACCAAATTGGAACTGCCCAAGACTACTACAAATAGTAAAAAGGATGAGCATATTGATGTCCGCACCGAGAATAATGGTGACAATGAAGATAATGATGATGGAACCATTGATGTGGATACCGAAGTGAAGGGTTTGGATGATGGACTCTACACTGAAATTAGCGGCAACAAGGATGTGACTCATGCAGCCGGCGGATGTCAGTGGTTTTTTCTTTTTTGCTTTCTTTCTTTCATTCATTCCTTTTTATTTGTATTTGCGTTTCCCCTTTATTTGTTGTTTACTGTACTTTTGTGTATCGTTTTATTATTTCTTCCTTTGCTTTTTTTGTTTTTTTGTATTGTATCCTTTGTTGCTTTTGTGTGCTTTTTTTCACTTTTTGCACATTTATTTATATTTTTTATTTGTAGCATGTTTTATTTCCCATGTTTTTATTTTTGGGTTTCACAAGCGTTGGCTACACTTGAAGAAATTACTTAATTTCTTGCAGTGTAGCTGGACGCTTGTGTCTAATTTTAGTGGCTTTCTATTACGCATTTTTGGTTTTTGTCCTGGCAGCTTGACAGCCACCCAGCCACCCTGCCAGCCAGCCAGCGAGCCAGCAATTCCGACTCAAATTGACATTTTAATTGCTTAATTTGAGGATGTTGCATTGTTGCATTGCTGCTGCTGCTGCTGCTGCTGCTGCTGTCGGGCTGTGCCGGCTGGTTGGTTGATTGCTTTTTTGATTTATTTATTTAGTAAATTGCTTTCGGATTTCCTGTTTATTTATGTAGCTTAATTATTATACTTATAAGTATATAAATATATACCTTCTTACAGTATTTATTTCAGTATGTATTTCTCCCGTATACGCTTATCTATTAATTAACCTAATGGGCAGCTTATAAGTCCTTTTATTTAATTGACAATTTCGATTATTTCGAGTTCAAATTGAGTTTAGTTTTAGACGACGCGACATCACGGCTGCTCCTCCCTCTCTCGCTCTCGCTCTCTCTCTTTCTCTGTCTGTCTTTCTCTACGTCCTGTCTGGATTTGAAAATTCACCACCTTGAAATACACCACTTTATCCACAAACAATAAATCCTACAATTTTCAGCTAAAATGTATAACAAACTTACATCAACTCATTTCATTCATTCATACATCATTCCATATAATTTCCTTTGCCTTTAAGGCAGTCCTTAGTCCTTAGTTTAAAATTTAGGGTTTTCTTTTTGTTTTAGAAGGGGGGAATCGAAAGTCCAGATTAATTAATGATTATTGCTGTCATTTGAGCTGATAAGTCGACAACAAACAAAGCCAAGAAACACACAGAGGAGCAACAATCGATTTAGTCCACTCAATCAACTGCTGGCAGGCTGCTTTTCCTTTTGCTTTTGATTTTGAGCCTTAACCGTGGTTTCAAAATTGTTTGTATTGTTTGGCTGTGGGGCATACGAGTAAAAGTTCCATTAACACACACACACACACACACATACAGACTCCGCCCCAAGTGAGAGATTTACTGTCTGTACTCCTTGTGAACTCACTAAGCTGCGCACTGATTTGACGCTGGCATCAAGTGGAAAACACTTCATACAGCAGAGGAGGCACTTCACATGAAAAATCACTGAGCTCTGCTGGAAGCTGAAAGCTAAAAACTGGCGCTGGCGCTGGCGCTGGCTTTGGTGTTGGCAAAAGCAACCAACTGATCTACTAGCCTCACACTTCTCCAACATTCTTTTAGCCCATTTCCTTGGCTCTTTCCCTCCCTCTCTCTCTCTATCTGCACACTGCACACTGCTGTTTGTTGGCTTTGACAATCAGGAAGCAGGCGTTCAACAGCAAAGCATGGCAAACAATTCATTGCATACTTTAAGGCATGTGCAATTTTCAATCAGGCAGGAAATGTGCATCAGAAATCAAAGACTGCTTCAACTCCTTTTGAGTTGAGCAGCAGAGCAGCAGAGCATTGCGTAAACATTTATTTATATACCTGCCACTCTGCCACGCCCAGCAAACAAACGAAACACTTGAAGCTGATTGTTCGCCTTAAACAATACTCATTCTGCGTATTGAATGCCTATTTTTATATATATATTAAGCCTCTCTGGTTCTTTTGGGCCGCTGGCTTTGTTTATGTTAATTAATATGCCAAATTTGACTTCAATGAGCGCTGATTTGGCCTGAACAGAGGCATATAGCGAAAGCAGTCAAGTAAACAAAAATAGCTTAAGCACATACATGCTTAGTACTACACACATATGCGAGGGCAGCTCAAGAAGTTATGCAAAATCTTCAGTCATAAAAATGTGTTTTGCAATTATTGAAATGTAGAAAGAAACAGCTAAAGATTTTCTTTATAATTTGTATAATATAGTAATATAGTATATAGATAATATACTATAATAGGAGATTCCCCTTTGTAGTTTAATTCATGTTAAAGAGAAAACCAAAACCAATCTAATAAATATCTCAAAATATATCTATATATTTCTAATTAGAGAATATTCTTCTCTTTCACCTAAGAACTATTATTTCTTGAGCTACCCTCGCAAATAATGCTAGTACATGTGTGTGTGTGTGTGTGTTGACAGTGGAGCAAGAGCAAAGAATGCACGAGTGTGCGTGTAAGTACACGGACTAAACAAGCAATATGTTTGTGTTAAGCTCATTTCAACAGTTCCTCCCGGACGTGGGCGGGGCAGGCAGTGATGTGTATATAGATAGAACCACGCCCACTGCAGTATTGGGGGGGGGTCAAATGTCAATTAAATTAATTAAAAATCATTTGTTTGGCTGCTAATTGGCATTAAATTTACGTAAGTCATGTGTTTACGAGCTCAAAAAGTAGATTGTTGAAGAACAAGAGAAAACACAATCAGTACTCGTGTAATAAGGATGGAGGACGAACAACTTCAGGTTAAATATATGCAAATTCAAGTCAAAAATCTGCCAACTGGGTCAACAAAAAGGCCAAAAGAACGAAAGAACGAAAGACCGAAAGAAAGAAGAATGAGCTGCAAATGTGAGGGAAAAAACTTTTTGCCTTTGGGCCGGAGGAGGGGAGATATGATTTTCTACTAGCAAACCAAAGAAATTTGTGAACGAAAACTTTTTTCATTATGACAACAACAACAACAACAAGTAGAAAGAAGAAGCAGAACAATTGCAGGGGAGCTGCTCATTAGGCGCGAAATGAGTTGCAAATTGAAATCGTAGTTAGTTTTCTTATAGAAAATTGTCAAATTTGTTGGATTTAAGTAGATTAAAATCCAAAGTAGTGAGGAAAGGACTCTCTCGGCATGCCGAAGATTTTATACCCTTGCAGACTTGGACCTTGGAATAAGCCTTTCAACAGTGTTGCTAAATTTATCCAGTTAGATGATATAGTTCTGTGATCTTGACAAATTTTCATACGTTTCATCAAAAAGTCTTAAAAAACATCGAAGTTTTCCATACAAAAAGTTTTAAAATAGTTTGTTCCTTTCTATGACGGCTTTATGATATAGTTATACGATCCGACTAAATACAAGAAGAGAAAAGAAGAATTCATACTAGATTTTATTCAGTTATCTTGAAAACTGACTAATCAGTGACATATCGAAGTTTATACTTTATGGGGTCTCATTGCATTATAAGTCTCTTGACAAAGTCCTAGTATCCTCTGCAAGGGTATAAGGAAAGAAGTATTTCGTCTAACAATCAAGAAACGCCTTGTAAATATCGCACAAATCAGCTCTCATTAACACACACTCACACACTAAAGAACACACACACTTTTACTCACTGGACACTGGTTTTATATATAAGTATACGTATACGTAATATCTTTGTGTTTTGCACGTCTTTTATCTCAGTGTATTGACTTGAATGCAATTTTTGGTAGTATTAAATTGGTAAACATTTTGTTTGGAACGTTTTTACAGCGGGTAACAGCGGAGGCAACGTGCACGGCTTGGATCCCAATACCAATATAAATAGCCAACCGACAGATACGAAAGTCACTGAGCATCGGCCCGGTGGAAGCGGCGAGGTGGTCATCATGAGCGAAGAGGATCGCACGACAAGTTTCTTTGCGCAGCCAGGCATATTGGCTGGTGAGTGCACATATTAATCAAAGGATTAATCCTGAATAATTGAATACTAATTGTATTTGCTTTCCGTTTCACAGCTGTCATTGGTGGCGCCGTGGTGGGCTTGCTGTGTGCCATACTGGTGGTCATGTTCATTGTTTATCGCATGCGGAAAAAGGACGAGGGTTCCTATGCGCTGGACGAGCCAAAGCGCTCGCCTGCCAACAATTCCTATGCGAAAAATGCGAATAATCGGGAGTTTTACGCCTGAGATAATGGCACAGCGCGCAGGTATTAAGCTGATTCGAGGCGGGAATAAACTGGAACTGGAACGGGAACTGCAATTGCAATTGCAAATGGAACGGGAACAGGAACAGAAACTGGAGCGAAGTCATGACAACAACAGCAACAACAACAGCAATTGACAATTTTTAGGGTTGGAAAGCTGATCAGCTGAATACACTGCGCGAAATAGCTCATATATTTCGAGGCATCAACAACAACAACAACAGAAGAATAACTAACAAAAAAAACATAACAACAAACATAAACAAACACTTGAGATCACACAATTTTTCGCCTGGGGTAAACAAAAAAACAAAGGAAAAAATAAAAATTTAAAAAAATTTTTCAAAACTTACCTGTAAGTCAAAAAGCGTGTGTGCAAAAAAAACTTTTCTAATTAAGTAAGTTTTAAGCAAAATAAAACAAAAACAAAAAGCAAAATAAACAAACAAAATATCAAATATATATATAAAAAAAAAGCAAATTAAATCATGCGAAAATTTAATATATAAAAAAATAAAATTATATATATAGTGAAAAAAAAAACAACAAAAAAAAAAAACAATATAAGGGCGGGCAAATTAAGCAAATTAATTATGAATATAATGAGTAGAGAAAAGAAACAATTTAATAATAATAAAAATACACACACACACACAACTACATAGATGTAAAAGCAAAGTTATACAAAAACAAAAAACGAAATAAAAAACCTTTTCGTGCATATTGAATATTATATATGTTAGCTGAATACACAAGAAAAAGAAAAAAAAAATATCTAATTGGATGTCACTTTCACATAACTAGAGCAACATTTATATATAACATAATAATAACATTGCCAACATCTGTAAACCACATCTAAAATGTTAATTTTTAACAGTGAATCGAATTACCACAAATTAATAATTAATAACTGAAAAACTGATTAAAAACAACTGAAATTCTGAGTAGCACATTTAAAAATTGATTAAATTGTAATTGATGCATAAATGTTTTTAAGTTTATATATTATATACATAAGCATAACTATGTAATTATTAGTGTAATTCCTAAAAACGAAAACAAAAATTTACAAAAAAAAAGCGAAAAGCAAAAACAAAAAAACCAAAACATGAAAAACGAATGAAACGAAAAACAAGCGTAAAAACAATTTCCTGGCAAAAACAAAAACAAAAACAACTGAAGTAAACCACGTAAATTTCTACTATTTTCTAAAAAAAACCAAACAAACAAACATAATAAATACAAAGCGAAAAGTGGTATGCAATTATTTGAAAGAAAAGCAAAAGCAATTTGTATATTAATTTAATTTAAACTACATTTTACGGCAGATATTTATGGGAATTATGAAACAAAGAAAAAAAAACTGCGCTTAACTTCTTAACTGCTTCTTCTTCCATGGCTAAGAATCAAAATAAAAAAGAAACGCATGAAAAATTGTGCATTTATTTAGCTTTACGTTCAATATTTTCGGAGTACTCTCAATTAAATTGTTTAAACGTTTATTTTTTACAAGCAATACGAAAAATATAAAATAAATGAAACAAAACAAAAAATCAACAATCAAATATTTACATGCAATAGTAAAAGTTTATTATTATTGTTAAGTTTACACAATCCACCCAAAAACAAACAAAAATACTGTTAAAACAAACTCTCTCCAATACAAACACACCTACACCCACACCCACACACATATACACATACACAACGCTAACATATTTGCAAGAAACAACAAAAAATTAGCCGCAATATTTGTTTAATTTGTTAGTCAAACGAATAATATTGGAAATACTTTGAATTTTAAAGCTCATATGCCATATTTTCATTATGAAAAGAAAGTTATAATAATACTAATAATAATAAAATAAAAGAATAATTTAAAGAGTAAGCGAACTAAATCAATTGTGTGTGTAATTATAATGCATAATTAATAATAACTAAAAAATACATATATATACATACATTAAATTACATTTCATTGCATACTACCACACGAACAGGAACAGGAACACGAACAAGAGAACAAACAGCATAGAAAAACCTCTCGAAATATCCATCATAAGAGAATACAATCCACAAACACATACACTCACACACACACACTTAAAAACAACTGGATGCATTCTGAATACAAATACAACTTTTCTACACTGTAAAAAACGCAACTGCAACTTTTTTTTATATGGTACTACATTAGTTTCTCTAAATCGAGTAATATTTTTGTTTGTTCTTCAAAAGTTTACATAATGCGTTCTTTTTTTATTGCTATTATGTAAGCATTTAGTTTGTTAGTTTTTTAAATGCGCTGAATGTACTGAGAAATTGGTTTTGATTTGCTAAATAAAAACGGTATAAAACTAATTTAAACAATGCGAAATGTGCGTATTTCTTGCAGAAAACTGAGGACTACAAATTGTTTAGGGAGGTTTCTGATATAGGGGGAAATAGGCGGTAAACAACCCTGGATATAAGTTCCTATGCCTAAGAGATTAGTGTAACAACATTGTTTCTTTTTACTATGGAAAATCCTCCCTATAAAGAGTCGTAGTCTGATTATACTTCAGTTTAATTTGTGATTTAACACGAGAGATGGGTGAATTTTCTGTGCATTAAACTCTGTGCCTGCTATTTCTGACTGACATTCCCTGTATTTTCTGGAATTTCTACTAACATCAAATCAAATTTATTTACAATGTTTTGAATCAGCGTTCTTTTAATTAAATACATTTAGCTTTTACAAAAGGGTTGGTTTTATATATTTCGCCAAGTCCTTTATAATATTGCACAATTTACAGATTAGCCTTCATTAGCGGTTTCAGATACGTTTCGAATGACTTTTGGACGGGTTTCTGGTTCATGGTGCTGCGCTTTGCCGCATCGAAGAGTCGTGGATAAATGTTGCCGTCATAGCTGCCCAGTACAGAGTTGAGAACGCGATCGTGGAAATCAAATCCATCACAGATGCCCACCGCATTCGGACGGAATTTCTCCAGGGAGACTTCTAGGCGTTTCTGCAGAGATTTCAGATCTGCATCAGTCAGATTAATGAACTATAAATAGAATAAATTATTTTTATAAGCTGGTATTGGATCGCATCAAGTAAATATGCTTACTCTTAGTATCTCGCTCAAATTGTTGAGCACTGTCTGCACCAGGAATAATTCCAACACATTTTCCAACACATCGTTTAATGCCTTGGAGCGCTTTTGTGCTTTGGGTCCAGTGATTTGGTCAATGAAAGTTTGGGCCACAAACTGGCGTCCATGCAGCTGGAGGAGAGAATAGACAATGAAGGACGAGTATTAGAAAGTGTTGCTGGTGAAACTCACCTCGGCAGCGCGAGTCAGCTCAATTCCTGTGTTGTTAGCTGCCACAGCCTGCGATTGTCCAGCAGCAAGGCGCTCCGACAGGTTCTCAAAGGCAATGCGGGTTTTGCTGTAAGAGCAAGGATAAAGTAACCTCTTGGGTCGATTGGATATTTGTTTACTTACTGGGCAGCCGTGTACTGCAGTGCCTTGACAATGGTCTGCCAGGAATTGTCCCATTTTGGAAACTGTGACAAGCGCATAGAAGGCTCGAAATAGGCATAAGACGAGGAGACCCCTTGACCTTGCATGTACTTCGCCCAAGCCTTGACTAGAGCGCGTCCAATCTGCAGCAGAAGCACAGTATTCTCTCCTTCGTAGGTGTAAGCGGCCACCGCATTGCCATAGATGTTGCTCAGATTGGCGGCTATATGATAACCATGACCTCCAGTGGACAGACGCAGACGCTCGATGCCCGCGCAGCCATCAGTGGTGCAAAGTACCTTCAGGGCGCACGAAAGGATGTGCATGTCTGGCATTCGATCAAATTTACCATTGTTGGCATCCAGCACAGTCTGATCATACAGTTCCCACATATGCTCCGCTGCCAGATGGTACGCCATTCCAGTGGCTATCTCCGGAAATAGTTTCAAGCGTTGGGTAACATGATCAATGATCTGTGGCTCTGGCTGACTGTGAATACATCAAGAAATGGTCAGAAATTGGAATTATTTGAGTTCTCTCTAACTTACTTGGGCTCAATGGGACTCTGGCGACGCACAGCTGAATAGCGTGTGGCTATTGTTGCCGCTTCCAGGAGCAGAGTTGAGTTTAGATTGACAATCAGACAGCGCGTATAGACCATTGTCAGATAGTTAACCCTAGAGGCGGGGCTGGCTTTGAAGGTACCATCACGTTCCACTTTGTTAAATTTCATCAGCATATTGGTGCGTGGAATCCTTACATTCTTCAGGCCCAGGAATCCCTGATTAACTGCTGCCATGCCCAGTTTCTTGCCAATCTCTCCTATATCCACGCCCGGCAGTGGCATATGTGTTTCCCGTTCACGCAGTGGCACAATAAACATTTGCACTCCTTTGTGCTGGCCGGCGATGTACAGCTGGGCAACAACCATAGCATGGTTGGCCGTGTGTCCCACTGTGAATAGAAATGGATTATTACTATCCATACTATCCCGAGAGAAAATTCAGATACTTACTGCCGCCGGGCCACCACTTGTATGCCTCCAAATTGGGCGTGTTGAGCACAAACTCGTCCGTTTTGGGATCAAAGTCAGCACGTGTTTCGATACCACGTACATTGGTGCCATGGGCCAGTTCCGTCTGTGCGTAGGTGCCAATTATATTGCAGTTCTCTGCCTCAACTCCCCACTTTTCTACCTGTTCCGGTGTGCCCTGACCCTTGATCACATCCACAAACATTGTGATATGTGTGGCCAGCGGCTGGTTAGCAGGAAACAAGCCATGGCTCTGCACGCTGAAGAGGCAACCGCTGTAGAGGAGTAAAATTGAAGAAATGTATTATTTTCAAAGGTTTGTGGAGTGCTTAACAAGACCGAATACACCATATCTTGAACCGGTTCAGAGGTAATAACTGTTCGGGTTACGTTTCAAGTTTAGACGGTAGTAAGTCCAGTTAAAGGACGTCAATAAAAACATACTGAACCAGTTTAAAGGGGTTCAGATTCGAACAAGTTTGGCTCCAGTTCGTTACTTACGGCCAAATGTCCTTGCCTCCAGGATTTAGTTTATTTTGCAGTGCCTTTAGCTTGGGCGCTGCTTCAGCAACCTTTTTCACAGCGGAGTTGTATAGGTCCTCATGGGACATGTATTCATGGTTGAGTCCATAGCCTTCCTCCAGATCATTAAAGATAGCGCGCTCTGTTGGTATAAATAGATATTAAACGTTCTGTTAAGGCATTGGTATAACAGTATAACAGTTTATGGAGCAAAGTCTGAACTCGCATGGCCTGTTACCCTTTGGCTAAAGTGTTATTAAGTGCAATCGCAAAACATAAACAAAGTTGAAGCTAGCTGATAAGAAAATAAAATTAAATCATTAAACACAAAATTAGTTGGATTTTATCATAGGTAATACGCGTGCAGCTGTAATCAGTAGACAGAATATTATCTATTGGACTTTGCCGGCTTTTTTAAGCACCTGTTAGAACTATTCTCCCCCCATGAACCAATCGAATCTGGAAAGAGTAGCTGAGCGATCACGTAGGCTGCACTTTCTTATCAGATAAATCAAGAAAAGAGACGGGAGAGAAAGAGAGTACAAATGGCATTTTTACTTACCAATTTCTCTTTTGGTGTTAAGCTTATCAACGCCGCCCTGCCACCAGGCCGCAAATTCCTCAATATCAAAATTGGTCGCTGCGCGTTCCTTTATTAGATCAGGATTTATAGTCTTTGGAATTATATTTTTAATTTGCGACATTTTAAAAGTTTATAAAATTAAAGACAAGTGAAAGCCGTTTTAAGTTGTTGACACTAAGAGCTGCACAAGCTAACTGACCAAAAAGCGCGTTTAGTGTTTACTAAGAAAAAGCTTTGGAGGGCAAAGTGCGATGCGCAGCAAAGCTCTCATCATATTGCGCAAGCGCAGAGAGTAACAAAGAGAGCGGGTCAGAAGAGAAAAATCACATACAATAAAAGCTCTTTTTTTTAAGGTGCACATACACGTTGATCATGATCGCGTGATTCTTCTGTTAAATATTAATATTTTCATATATTTCAAAATAAAAAAATAACAAATGCATGCACTATAAACAATATAAAACAGAATAAAAACAATTGGAATTTAAAAATATGCCGTAAAATAGAATAAAAGCCCATTCAAAATATTTACATCAGTTCAACAAAGTTAAAATTATTAACCTTTAGATGTTGGATTTCATAAAGGGTCCCAAATGCTCGCGGAAACTCTTTGGCACTGATTTCTGGTTCATGGGAGCCTTTAAAGCTGCCTCGAAAATTCGTTCGTAGGCATTGCCATCGAAGGAGCCCAGGGTGGAATTCAATTGCTGATCGGTAAAATCGAAGCCATCCACAATGGCTACAGCCTCAGGTCGCAGTTTGGTTAACACAGTCTCCAGACGTGTTTGAAGTTTGCTCAGATCAGAGTCCGTTAGGCTGGCAATCTACCAAGGCAGCGAAATTGTGAAAAATACAAATATTTGCTTAGTAATAAACTCACCCGTAGTATATCGCTCATGTTCTTTAGAGTAATATTGACTAGATAGCATTCCAGCAATTGCTCCAGCACACGATTCAATGCCGACGAACGTGTCTTGGACTTAGGACCGGTAATCTCAGTGACAAAGGAGTGGAACACAAAGGCGCGACCATGGAGCTGTTAAGGGAGTATTATATTTTATAACTGAACAATTTAAAATAGTTGTTAGGGTACCTCAGCTGCCTGGGTAAGTTCAATACCCGTGTGATTGGCGGCTACTTCGTCAGATTCGCCATTGGCTAGACGACTGCTGAGGCTCTTAAAGGCTACGCGAATCTTGCTATAGAGTGAAAGCCAATCAAAATAATTTCGAAATAAAATGACTACTAAAAAAACTCACTTGGCGGCAGCAAACTGCATTGCCTTCACAATGTTCTCCCAGCTGCCAGTCCACGCACCGAACTCTGGATTCCTCTGTATGTCTGCCAAATAGCTGACAGTAGGCGCTAGAGGAGCTCCGCTTTGTGCCGCACGCCAGGATTTCATCAGGAAACGACCAATCTGCAGCAACAGAACAGTATTTTCACCCTCATAGGTATTCGCAGCAGTTGCATTCACATAAATGTGTGCCAGATTGGCTGAGGCGAGATAGCCATGTCCACCGCATGCCAGACGCAGTCGCTCAATACCTGCACTACCATCGGCGGAGCCTAGCACCTTTAAGGCGCAGGAGAGCGCGTGAAGCTCCGGTAACCGCTCATATTTGCCCTGTTCTATATCGTTGGAAGTTACAGTGAACAGATCCCACAAGTAGTCGAACGCCAGGCGATAGGCCACACTTGTGGCTATTTCCGGGAACAGTTTCAGCTGCTGGGTAACATGATCCATGATTTGGGGCTCCGGTAATCTGTAAACAATAAAATCCGTAAGATTACATAGTTGCTAAAGTTTAAGCTGGATTATATTTACTTGGGATCGATAGGGCTCTGACGACGCACAGCTGAATAACGAGTAGCAATGGTAGCTGCTACGGCCAGTCCCAGTGCCGAGGTGCGGGCAATGTAACAACGAGTGCTGACCATGGCAAAGTATGTTAGTGCATCTGCAGGACTCTTTACGTAGGTGCCATCGCTGTGCACCTGAGCATGCCGCATCAGCATACGTGTGCGGGGAATGCGCACATTTTTCATCCCTAGGAAACCATTGTTGACTCCTATGAAGCCCATTTTCTTGCCGATCTCACCAATATGCACGCCGGGACGCGGTTCGTGTGTGTCCTCCTCACGTACCTGTACATAAAAGATGTGCGGACCCTTGAGCTGGCCATCAATATACAGCTGCGCCATAACTAAACAATAGTTGGAGCTGTGACCCACTGCAACCAAATCAATCAATGATTTGTTAATTCTATGATATAATTCGTAATTTATATACTTACAGCCGCCGGGCCACCACTTGTAAGATGAAATCTTGGGCGTATTCAGCACAAATTCATCCGTTGCACGATCATAATCGGCACGAGTCTCCAGACCCCGCAAATAAGTACCGTGCCCCAGCTCCGTCTGGGCATAGGTGGCGCATACTTCAAAGCGCTCCACGCGTTTTCCAAACTCTTCATATTGCTCCGGAGTACATTGAGCTTTCAGTGCTCTTACTGCCATCACGTACATCACGCCAAAAGGATTACCCGCCAGGTGTACACCCCACATTTCCGTGGAGTCAAAGAGGGTGCTGCAGCATTAAAAACGTTTTATTCTTTTATAGTATTTATAAGCAAGACTGCAAACTTAATCTGAACGAGTTGTGGAAGGTTCATTTGTTGATAAGATATATATGATTACTTACGGCCAGTACTCATCACCTCCAGGATTCCTCTCCGCCTGCAACTGACGAAGCTTTTTGGCAGCTCCGATGCTCGCCTTCGTCGCAAATTCGCACACTTCCTCGTGCGACTTGTAATGCACCTGGGCGTACTCCTCGCGATCTAGATCCTTGTACATATACTCCTCTGTAATAGAGAGAAAAAGCACAGTCAGCTTGAGTTGTAACTTGGACAAACAAACATAATAAACTCAATAATACAGTGGACACTCGCTACAAAGTATTTTAAGGAAAATGTGTAACTAAACACTAGTAAGGAAAGGCCATCTTTGGGGCGCCGAAGATTATATACACTTGCAAAGTGGATTGTTTTTATTGCAGCTTTATCATATAGTAAAATCTAACTTGTAAATTGGACTAAGATACGCTAAAAATAAAAAAATAACTTTTGTTTCTATGCTATATGATAAGAGCTACCTGCAGCAAAAAGAACACTCCATACCGAATTGCATTCACCTAGCTCAAAAACTGAGAGGTTAGTTTGCATATAAGCAGATGGTCATGGATATATGAACTATTCTCTATATGATCGGAATGCCTCCTTTATGCATTATACATTTCTTGACAAAGTTACAAAACGCTTTTCAATATATAATTGAATAATTATCGATCATTCCTACTTAAACTTTTAATTTGTATGTTTGATCGAGAAACAATATAGCTTTCAAAAACAGAACTGTTTATAAGTTCATATATATAATCTATATGGGGCTTCAATTAATCTATTATATTTATAATATCCTCTAAAACGAACTTCAAGGTCAAACAAACAATAAAATAAATAAAATTATAAAACAAAGAAAAAAAATACAAATTCAAAAATTTAATCTACAATAAAGGTTTTTATATGTACGAATTTCTATTCAGCCAATCTAATCGAGTCTACACTGTACTTTATCATATAATGTTATTTTAAACTTTATAACTGTAGATCTAATCAGTGCAATAACAAAATGGAAACCAAAAGTTTATTTGCCCCCTTGGTGTGAATAATTAAGATAAGCTAATAATTAAATATGTGTATGTATGAGTGCATATTTTAATCGCACTTACTGAAGCTTCTCTTAAATTGAAGCTCCTCAACGCCTCCTGCCCACCAAGCTGCAAACTCTTCGCTGCTAAAACTTGCTGCGTCACGCTCCTTCTGCAGATCGGGATTAACGGTACTAGGTATTATGCTCTTGGAATCCATGTTTAAAAGTAACTGTAACTGTTGCAACCACTTTTCGACAGCTGTTGCTGCGCTCAACTGAAGTCTAGTCGAAGTGAATTCAAATTTAAATTGAAAATCAAGAAAACTTTGGACTCTCTTCCAGTTTGATAAGCGTAAAGCGTTGAGCTTTTGTCATAGTTTCTTCTCAAAAAGCTTCAGTATGTAAACAACAATTATACACAACATACTACACATACATATGTATATATGTATCAGGTTTCCTCATTGAGCTAGGTCGCGTATGTTATTGAATTATTTTATAATGCTTGATTGTAAATATATATGTATTAATATACATTAATTAAAATATGTATTGCACTTTAAACACTGTATTTTTAATTATTACACTTTGTGCTTTGGCACCATTCAGTTTGTTTTAAAATAAATGCGAAAACTTTTTACTATGAGCACACTGCACACTGCCGCTATCTGGCGCCAATGTTGTTAAACAACACTTAGCCCACACACGTAACTTTCGATCGTTGGCCCACACACGAGATGAATATTACCATCTCAGTCCATTGATTATTAGCATCTGATTGCGCTGAAAATTACTAAATCTAGTTCAACAAAACATATGATAATCGACAGCAAGCCTAAAGGCAGGGATGTCCCTCAACATATTTTGTTCACGCTTTGACTTTGTTACGTATGTGGCCTACATAAAATGTCAACTCTGTATGAGTAAGCATGATAAGCGCTTAAGTCGTGTACGGCTGTCAAAAAATTAATTTGTGTCATTCGCATTTAAACACCGCAATGTTTAAAAATTTCAATGTGGGCCTGCTGGGGCATGTGGACTGTGGAAAGACCACATTAGCCCGTGCCCTGAGTACCATAGCGAGTACGGCAGCCTTTGACAAGAATCCGCAATCTGTTGAGCGTGGTATTACCCTCGATTTGGGTTTCAGTGCACTTCTACTTGATCCGCCGACTTCGCTGGCAGAAGTGGGGCAACTGCAGTTAACATTCGTGGATTGTCCGGGGCATGCAAGTCTCATACGCACCATCATTGGAGGTAACTAGAGTTCAGTATTAATTATAAAAAGGGTACTAATATTCAAAATATTAAAAAAAAAGGTGTGCAAATCATTGACTTGATGCTTCTCGTTGTGGATGCACAGAAAGGCTTGCAGACGCAGACAGCTGAATGTTTGGTCATTGGGGAGCTGTTGCAGAAGAAACTTTTTGTGGTTATTAATAAAATCGATGCTTTGCCCGCGGAGCAACGTGAGTCCAAGCTGGAAAAGCTGTGCTCCAGATTGAAAAAGACCCTGGCAGACACCGCATTTGGTGATCAAGTGCCCATGTTCACCGTATCAGCCTTGGAAGGCACAAATATTGAAGAATTGCGAGCTGGCCTGCGCGAAGCTTCCTATGTTCCTCAGAGGAAATCAGACGCTCCGCTGCTCATGTATGTGGATCATTGCTTTGCCATCAAAGGACAGGGAACGGTATGCACAGGCACGGTGCTCCAGGGACGCGTTGCTCCTAACGATAATGTGGAATTGCCGCTGCTGGGTGAACGGCGCAAGGTCAAGTCTATTCAAATATTCCGGCAGTCAGTAAATAGCGCCTTCACAGGTGATCGTATTGGGCTCTGTATAACACAGTTCAATTCCAACCTCATGGAACGAGGTATAATTGCACAGCCAGGATATCTGAAACCGGTTTACGCGGTATGCGTGCTGCTGCACCCCATACGCTATTATAAGCAGCCAATCCGCTCCAGAAGCAAGCTGCACATCAGCGTAGGACACGACACTGTCATGGCCAGCGTTACACTGTTTTCTGATACAACTGCAAATTTAAACTTTGACTGCAATAAGGAATACGAATACCTAGATGAGCTGTTACCAGCAGCGTTTCCGACCAGTGAATGCATCTTTGCGTTGCTGCAGTTTGAGACGCCTGTGCTGACTACTTTAGGTACAACATTGATTGCCTCCAAGCTGGACATGGACGTGTACAGCAGCAGCTGTCGCTTAGCCTTCTGGGGCGACATTTCCTGGCAGACGCAGTGTGTCAATTATACCCGTGAAGTAATTCCAAAGCTGCGCATATTCAAGTGCAAGGAAAAGCAAGGCAACGTGCAGCGTGTAGTCAATGCCAACGAAATCATTGTCCAGAATCTCTTCAAAAAGGAAGCCAATCGAGATATGTATGTTGGTAAAAAGGTGCAACTCTCGACGGGTGAAGAGGGTTGTATTGAGCGCACTTTTGGCCAGACTGCCAAGGTGTGTATTGTATTTCCCAAGGGATTGGACCGTGCAACACTGGAGCAGCTCAAGTCGGAGCGTGCCAAGGAGGTGCGTGTGCTGCTACACTGCAAGAAATATATTTTCAATAAACAGGGGGGCCTGTTTCAATAACTAAAATCTCAAATAATTATCAATAGCTTATGGAATCTATACTACCAATGTGATGAACTAATCTATATAATAGATTTAAATAATAATCAGCGACCATAGAGTAAATAAAATAATTTTATATAAAAAGCAATTAAAATCTTTCTTCAATTCATACACCAGTTTCAAATATGGGCGTTCCGTTTGCAGGCGCCATCTAGTGGACTTTAGTGCAAACAGCTAACAGCTGTTTGGTATTTTACAACACTAAAAGCTATCGTTCAGCCACCACAGAGTAGAAACAGAAGAAGAAGACATCAAACAAAACAAAACAAAAGTCCATTCCGCTACAAATTATTAAGCCGATTCACGTAAACAATAAAGAGACCGTAAACTACAAATGTACTGGACGTTACCGCTGCTACTGCTGTTACATGCGGCAGAAACCCAGCCCGTTACAGTGGATTGCAATGAGTTGTTAATGGGGCAATTCATGTGCCCCGATCCTGCCAAGAATCACATAGATCCTAAGACACAGCAGCTGCGTGGCTGCACGAAAGAGAATCGCGCCCGTGTCTGGTGCATAGCTACCAATGAGATCAACTGCACTGAAACTGGAAACTCAACGTTTACACGGGAAATGTCGTGCAAATGGACGTAAGTTGTATTTTCATATCCAAGTCATATCAACTCTTATAATTTATACTCATCTTGCTAGGAACGGCTACCATTTGGACACGACGCTGCTGCTCTCCGTTTTTCTGGGCATGTTTGGTGTGGATCGCTTCTATCTGGGCTATCCGGGCATCGGTTTACTAAAGTTCTGCACCTTAGGTGGCATGTTTTTGGGCCAATTGATTGATATAATACTGATAGCACTGCAGGTGGTGGGCCCAGCAGATGGATCTGCATATGTTATACGTATGTTTTGCATATTTCTGTTTACCTTTATATATATAAATTGAATCTTTTGCCCTTTTCAGCTTTTTATGGCGCCGGCATTAACATTGTGCGTAGCGATAATACCACGTTTCGGTACTGCAATCATCTCTATTGCATGCAACAATAAAGGAATTCCATACAAACAGCGAGTCAAAATAAAAGAAAAAGAATGATACAAAAGCAACGACTGTTGGAACTGAGAGCGTAGACCTATTATTAATATTAATTTTAGTTACTTAATTGTAGCCTTAAGTTCAAAATCAAAGAATTGTTAAATATGTTACGATATTAACTTGCTTTAAACTAAGTTAACTAGTGTATAAAATCCATGTAAATAAGAAAATAAACAAATTGTTAAGAACAGAACTGGTTTTTTTCTATTTTTTTGTAAGAGAAATCTACAGAAATTACTGAAAATAATTGTTTTATTTGAATCAATTTTAAAGCGACGTCATTTTAATACAAATGAGAATTGTTGCTTGGTTGATTCACCACAGGCAGACTGTAATCAACGCAGTTTGGAGAGGCTGTTTGGGGAGGTGTAGAGGGGTATGCGCGACTACGCTTGCCGTTCGCTCTGTGGGCCTTTCATCTGATTGGCATTTCCGAAATAATCAGCAATGTTGCATCGACAACGGCAACGACAGCGACACAGCACGAAATGAAGAAACAACGGGCCAGAAAATGCGTCGCTTGTTCGATTTAATTGCCTTGGCCAATGTTGAGGTCGCGTGTAATTCAATGCGTTTTAATTAGGCACTCAATTAAGGCAGATTCGCATTTAAACTTTGCTGAATTTATTGAATGAAAGCCAAAAATAAAATAAAAACAGAGCAGACCACATGCAAAACGGCATACAGCATAGTTTGTGAGTCATTGGGGCAACAAAACTGTAGCAGCAAACGCATACGCACTGTGGTACACTTGCTAACAATTGTTAGCTTTACCGCACCCACACTCAAGCCTCCTCCCCTGCTGTCTGTCTCGCAGCGTGTGTCCAGTTTCAATTAGCCATGTTGACAGCCAGTTGCAAGATTGTTTTTTTTTGTTTTTTGTCTATGTGAACATAACATATACATATGAATGTTGTTCTAGCCGTCTGTAGTTACTCGCATTGTTAAAAGAGTAGTTGTCCAGGGTAGCATCTATTTAATTACAGCATGAGAGCTGTGCCGCCTGTGTAAACAACAAGCGCTTTGATCTTTGTCATGACAGCCAGACGAAGTACTTAGCCTCAAGTCAAAGAGCTTCTTGGAGCTGAAGAGATGCTCCAATCTAATGATGGTATCGCTTACTGTTTTGCAGCCAAGTGCAGGCAAATGAACTCTGTGAAGAGCCATTAGAAATTCGAGCAGCTTGTTTGTAAGTTCGGCGCGCGTGGAAACCCTATGGAAAATGCCCAGAAATTTGCTATACAAATTGTTGACACTTCACAAGAATTATGAGCTAAATACTCGAATATCGTATTGGTTTAAGGGGGTGTTTTTTTTTTTTGTTTGAGTGCTTATTTGGCCAGGTCTGAATCTGAATCTGTAGCTATAACTGTAGCTGTATCTTTATCTGTATCTGAATCGCTTCTACTAAAAATACAATAATCGTACGCAGGCAGACAACACAGAACACAAATTGCTAAGCACACACTCAGCAGATACTACAAAGTTAATTGCAAATATTTACAGATATCAAAATAGCATCAATGAGCTACGCAAACTGTTTTATATATAGACCGAAAAAAAAGCAAGCGACTTGCAACCTGGAGAGTTTGGAGAATGGCCCTCCATCCATACGAACTAAGCCCACTCCTAAGCATGATTAGGGTGCAGGGGTAGTATTTTTTTCGTACTATTCGTATTTACATAGCGCTTAGAGGCTCAACGGCTAATTACACTCAAGTGGCGTGGAAAATTGTGGGGCTGCTGGCAATGAAACGCCCCTCTCCAAGTTCATTTGGAGGCTTGCGTCGGCGGCAGGCAATGACGTTTACGCCAAATTGCTTTTAAAGTTGTTTAGCAGCAAAGAAATCTAAACAAATACGAATACTAGCAAATTAATGAAGCGCAATTATTGAATTTTGCAGAGTAAATCATATGAGAGTACGTGTATACCCTAGACTGCGTCATAGTATCCCACATGACTACTACTACTACATGACCAAACTGTGCAGCAGCATTTGCAAATGGTTATTTGGTTACGAAGCTCTCATAAATAATGCCAACGTCTTGTGACAAAATGTGCGCCTGGGAAAACCGAAAATCCAAAAAACCTAAAATCTTGCAACTGGTAACTGGCAACTGGCAACTGGCAACTGTTGAAAGTCCACAACATTCGTGATAACTGCAAATATTTCTATGAACTGCTGCTTGGCTGCTTGGCTCAATGGCCTATCCTATGCTGCTCATACAATGAGTGCATAAATCATCTCTTGCTGCCCCTGCGACTGCATTTTCCATGGCATTTGATTACGTTGCCGCCGCCGTCGCCGCCGCCGCTTTTCCAGCACTTAGATCTCAGTCTCAGCCTCAGCCTCAGCCTCAGCCTCAGCCTCAGTCTAGGCTCTTTGCTCTCAGCATAAATGTCAAATGCTTGCCAATTTGATTTGGCGTTAGCTTGAGTATAAATTATACCAGACGAAACACCTGCCTACCTATGTAAGCCTCTAAGCCTCCACCTCTTCACCTACAAGCCATTCAATAGTTGTCTTTAATTTGCGTTTAAGCCAACAATTTAGCAACTTAAGTGTTATTATCGCATTTGAAACAAATGCCATAAAAGATTTGTGGCTTTTGAACAAGTGCGACTAAGTGCTAGTTGCTGTTTTTCTCTTAACAGTAAATTCATTTTTTGTTGCTTTTTATTATTGTTGTTGTGGCTGTCGTTGCTGTTGTTGTTCTTGTTGTTGTTGTTGTTGATGTTATTATTATAATGCATGTGCTGTAGCATTTAGTTAATGCATGATTCCAAATGCTGTATGTGGCTTGTTAATGGCTGGGTAATTTGTTTGGGTCAAGTCACTTGAAGTATCTTGTTTACGCTTCATAAGAAGGGTGTTCCGAGGCCTCAGCTACAGCTAGTAAACTGTACTTAATGTTAATAAGTACATATTTACCGCTCGTTAAATTGTTATGGCCATGTATTTCCCTCTGCCTTATTTGGCATTCAGCTGCTTCTGCCTTGGTACTGATTGAGATACTCTGGCAGCTAATCTAATTTATAGGGAGATGTTTATAGTTATAGTTATGAGCGCTATAATATTTTTTAATATTAAAATATAAATTAAATTTTCTTATAGAAACATAAAGAATATGAGATTCATCTAGGAATTGGAAACACACAAATAGCTAAAATTATATTGGATGTTAAATTTGTGATATAATGGTGATCATTTCCAAGGTTTTATTCTCTGAATTTATTAGACTACTTCCGGCAAATATGAAAAGTGAACTTACCATAAATATTTGAATTATCTTTTGCAGGAAGGACAACAATTTTAATTGCGTCAACTTTACGTTTCATTCACGAGAATTGCAAGTACCTTAGATAAGCCACCTTAAAAAAAAAATGAAGATGCCGCTTGATACGATAATTATAGGTAAGGTATTTCCTATGACATTCCATTCCATTCTAGTGCAATTATCAGGCCAAAGAAAACAATGTTCAACGCATATTAAAATGCCAGTTGACAAATTCTAATTTGCAGCGTAGAATTCTGAGAAGCGTATGAAATTGAGAATTGAGATAACATTATTAGCCTGTGCTGTACGACTATGTAGAAGCCTGTGTATAATTTTTAAGGGGCGTGTGATGGGGGGTTCGACTCACCTGTTTAACAAGGTCTTCATTTTACACTGTGCACTGTGGTGTGCATTAGCGGAATGCGCAGAATTGTTAAAAAAATTTATGTTACAAAATGCCGAGCAATATGAAACAGAAGACGAAACTAAGGGGAATTCGAACTGTTCCCAAAAATCTGCCACTTGCACACAATGGATTCCAGAGGTTAAAGCTGATTGCTTACACTAGTCTAAAAAAATGTAAAATTCCTACACTTTTGAGAGGAAAATAAATGATATAATAGCAACATATGAGGCGTAATAGTTGAGTACTCGAAGCATTCTTTGGGCATCTTCAGTTTAACTTGACCCCAAACCAATTGCTGGCTCTGGTTAACGGTTCGAGCCCCTTAAACAGAAGAAAAACCAATCCGCAGCGTCTGTTGCTGTTGTACACTTCGTGAATGGCTCGTTTTCACTCGTGCATCTCTGCGTGCTACTCGTGTTTCACAGTTGCTGCTCTCGCATTTACATTCGCGTCGGCTGACTCTGTTCGTGCGCTGTGCGTTCAGTTCTCGTCAAACAGCGCCGGCGAACGGTCAGAGAATTGTGGAAAAGCGCTGAACTGAAACTGAACTGAACTGAAAACGAACTGCACTAAGCTGAGGCTAAGAAAACTGCCTGTGCAGCCAGGAAAAATTCAAGTTGAAGGAAAAACGCGCGCGTGTGTGTCTATATCGTCGATCGCTTGATAAAAGGAAAATTTATTGAAATTATTATTCACGAAAAATTGCAATAATTAGTATAGAGAACGTTTCCCTCCCAAATTGCTTATGGCAGCTTAAGCTGAGCGTTGTTATCGCGGGTTTTATGTGTGTCTGTGTAATTAATTAATACTTCAAAAATATATAAACAAATTTTTAAATAATATACAAAATACTTATTAAAATGTGCTGCGATTAAAAGTATTTGTTATGATTTGAAATACGTGTTTTAAATACTGGGAAAAAAACAAAAAGAAAAAGAAAACAAACAATATACAAATTGGCGCGCAATTGGCAATTGCATGCGCTGCGCCTTTTGTTGCGTTTTACATAAATTGCATTTGAATTAGAATAAAGACAATAAACAAAAACAATATAAGTACAGACAATAGAAAGCAGTCTAGCTCACACGCTGAGCTGAGACTGAGCAGCGACTGAGCAGGGGCTGACCTGAGATGTGCACAACGTGGCGTATGCGTAATCAGTAATTTTACACATCCTGCGGAAATCCAGCAGCGATCGTTGGCACGTGGCAGCATTTACTTAGGAGCGCGCGTAAGACGAAAAAGTAAATAATTACGAGCTATTAATTAATTACCAAAAAAAGAAAAGAAAATAAAAACGAAGAGAGAAAGAAATATAATAATAATAAACAGAGGAAAGCCAATTGAAATGAAAAGCGTGCGTTGTGCGAGTGTTTTGTGTTTTGCTTAAGAAACAAATAAATTAAAATTGAAATTGAATATACAAGCCAAATAGACAGTGGACAGTGGACAGCGGAAAGCAGACAGCGGACAGCGGACAACAGCAGCAGCAGCCGCACAAAGCAAATTGAAAATGCGATTCATATCGACAATAACAAAAAGAGCAACAACTACTAGACGACGACTCCACCTCCACCTCCACGTCCTCCTCATCCAGCACCTCATCCTTCTCCCGCTGTTGCTCCTCGAGCCGGCAACATGTCAAGCATAATTAATTTTCGATTCTGCCTGCGCTGCCGCCAATTTCAACCCGTCTCCAGCCCTGTCTACACCGTCGCCTCCACCGCCATCACCATCGCCAACGTCGCCATCGCCGTCGCCGTCGCCGCCTCGTCTACGTTCCTGCAAGTGTGCTGAAAGAGTCAGTTGAGTTGCCCCACCGCACCACCAGCTGGAAGTCGATTCTACGGGTAAACTTTGCCTCTTTACTTTTCTTTTGTAATTAATCTTTTTGTTTTTGTTTTTTTCTTCTTTTTTTTCTTTTTTTTTTATTTCATCTGCGCTTGTTGTTATTATTGTTGTTAATGTTGTTATTGCCTGACAATAAGTACGTGTACAGCGCGATTTTGTTTTATTATAATGAGAACATATAAACGTTTTGCTATCTGCCTACCGAGTCACTACACCCTGCTGCCTGCCTTTGTCTCTGCTTCTGCTTCTGCCTCTTGAGTTGTTTCAACATTTTGCGAAAATTGTTTAATTGTTTGAATACTATTATCACATTTAATGAGAGAGCCAGCCAGAGCGGCACACGCTGTGGAGGCTTCTCTGCTCTTTGCTGCTCTGTCTTTTTGTCCCCCAATGTGATTAGTTGAAGAATTTATGAATGTACGTCGACTACATTCAATTGTGAAATGAATGAGTAGAAATCAGGGCAGCTCAAATTATTCAAGCATATGTTTGCCTTTTACTTGCTGTTAGCAATTAATGAAATCTGCATTTTGTGCTCACAATTTATAAGCCGGAAATTTACAGTTGAGACAGCTTTGAGTTTATTTTTAGGGCAGTCGTTGCCACTTTTGGAACCACTGAAGCATAAACTGACAACAGAAGTTTTAATAGTCGATAAACCAAAGAAAAAAAGACACAAAAAGTAACATTCTACAGCAGTTGAGGCAAGCAGCTGTCAGTCCCTGCAATTTGGGAATTCTAAAGAGAAACTTATGTGAACTAAGGGTTAAAGTAGATCGTATATTTAATTGTTATCGAACTTTCAAATACCAGGACTAAATCTAGGGAGACTTTAAACATCTTACAGCATATACTATTTGAAGATCTAGGCCTTTGAAAGATCTGTATCCCTTCATATGCTATTCTACTCGTATTACAACATATAGTTAGTTTTCTTAGCCAAAATGAATATTTTAAGCAAAAAGTAGACAGATAAAAATAGAAGGGTTTGAAATTAGAAAAATAAATATTCACACCATAATGAAATATCTAATATATCTTAAACAGATCTCAAATATTTCAAATGAATCAGTTTGGAAAATTGTGCAATTACACATGAACATGCAAAACTTGATTTGATTGATTAAAGTTCAGTTTTGTTGTGGAAATACCTAAAACAAAAATTGATAGTTGATTTTGATAGTTACTTTATCTTTAATTGCCAATTGATTATCAAGGTATCAGTAGTAACCCACATATTCTTTTCATTATGTATTTACCTTGATTATTATTTCACAATTAGAGTCAACTAATAGAACTGTAATATGAATTTCACATTTACAAGGTGTTCAGATCATATTCATATTCATATTCATAGCTCAATCACAGTCGAATAGCTTTGTTTATTTGACAGCTGTATATCTGTATAGCTGGCAATGAGTATCTTGGGTTATGAATCATATTATTTATCTAATTAGTAACGATGTGTCAAATTTAGCATGCCACATATGTATCTATAGCTGTCATAAGTAAGTGACTAAATATCACGTTTTAAATGCAATTATTTAGAGTTGACCAAAACAGTTCAGCTCAATTCAATTCAATTCAATTCAATTCAATAACAGATAACAATTTCCTGTCGAGTATTATGAATTTGTTGCTCGAAAACTGCAGGAATTACAATGCATTCATTAAAGACTACAAAGTACCACAGAATTGCGAAACAACAAAAACAAAACCAAAAAAAAAAAAATAATAAAACAGAGACAAACAAATGTAATAAAAAACTGAAAGAAATGTTGGTAATAACTGCGCACGCAGTTACGAGTAGTAATATCTGAACTGAGCCGAGTGAGGGATGGGACTATGGCTAAAAGTCTGTGGTCTGGGAGGGGTTTTACATGGCTTACCAGCAAAATATGAATGCTGGCATTTACTGGCATATCTTGCCAGAACAGACAACAGACGGCAGACGGCAGAGGGCAGACGGCAGAAGGCAGTCAGCAGACACTAGACATATAAAGGCCGCATAGTTGGCCGGACAGTAGGCAGAGTTGGATGACAGTCAGCCGGGCTTAGACGACAACGACAATTGGACAGGCTCTCTGGGCCTAGGTGTTGCTTTTTGCTCTTGTTGTTGCCGTGTTGTTCGCTTTATGGTAAAAATGCAACCATACCTGTTTTGCCAACAGACACACACACACACACACACACTTACGCACACATTCGCCAACTCGTTTGCTCAGTTGCAGGCTCAACAGTGCAACTGCAACTGCAACTGCACTTTAGTTTTTATTAAAGCCTTGCACAGGGTATTATAATGTTGTCACGAAATATGTTTCGCTTCAAAGGAGCAAATTCGGTGCCTAACAAATAGAGATATTTATTGTATAAAATTCTATATTATAGTTAGACGACAAATTAGAGTAATGACTTTCTAAAAACCAATGTCCTGGGCGTAGTTATTAAGCCATATTTACTTTTATTTTGCCATATGTAAATGCCTTTCTTATTTAGCATTAACCAAAGCTTCCACAGGCTTAAATTTGGCTCAGCGTAGCTTTGTAATGTATTTCTATTAATTTAAAATAATTTATTAATAATGTTATCAGCTGCTAATGTTGCAATTCAGGGTATTTCATCTTCGTCCATCGGTATATAAATATTTCTGTATGTTTTTGTTATTTTTTTTGGTGCACGCACCTGTCCAGGCATAGACATGACCAGAGACAGGCGGTCTGCAGGTGTTTTGTTTGGTTTGCTCTGTAGTTGCTGTCGCTGTTGCTGTTGCTGTTGCTGTGGCTGCTCTCACGAAGTGGAACTCGAACTCCAAGTCGAACTTGGACTGGGTCTGGCTGGAACTCAGTATCTGTCTCTGCCTATGTCGCTGTCTCCGTTGTCGAGTCCTCAGCATAATAATAATCCGGCAATTAAAATATGATCGCATAATAACTCGACACTCGTGTGTCTTCCTATGATTTATGGCGCAGCTTTTGGCTTTTGGCTTATTTATAGAGTCTTCTTGCCACTCTCTGGGGTAATTGTGTTGTTGTTTTTTGCTGTTGCTGCTGTTGTCGTTGACTACTTTTTTTACGCATACTTTTGCATTCGCTTAAAGGTAAATTGCTGTCGCCAAGCGCCAGACGCCGTTCGCCGTTTGCCGTTCGCCGTACGCCGTACGCCGCTCTAAACGCGTTCGCCTGGGCCGGCTTGGCTCGTTTGACTGGCAAAACCCAGAGACAAGAGACACAACAGCTCCTCAGCCAAAACAACTAAAGAGAAAAAAAATAAAAGAAAAAAGAAAGAAAACAGTGCAAAACGAACCAAAACATTTGATACGCCCCGGCTCGACGACTGTCCAGCTTCAGCTTCAGCTTCAGATCCAAGCTGCAGTTTGGACAGACGACTGTTGCTTCTAATAAATAATTTTAAATGCTGACTACAAAAGCCCAAAATGAATGGCGAACTGGCTGACTGGCTGACTGACTGGCGGCCAGGCGCAAGTTGAAGTGTAACCCAATAGCCAAGGCGCGCTCTTAATTGACTGCGTGGGATGTGAACGTGGATGTGGATGGCTGCACAGCTGGCTGGTAGCTCCAAGCTCCAAACTGCTGCTGCTGCTGCTGCTAGCTATAATTGCTATGAGCAGTTGGTAGTTGATAGTTGTTCGGTGTTCTTTATTCGTTGTTTATTGTTGGTTACCAAGTGCTGCAGCAATTGGGGCAAATAGCTGTTGCCTTTTGAATATCTAAAGTGACCTGATACCCGTATATTGGGGGTAGTTTTCTGCCAGTCATTTTTTTTTAACTCTATACCCTTATAATGGTTAAAAAGAGGGTTCTATGTTTATACAAAACATATGAAACAGGCAGAAGGAGGCATCGTTTTTCGTCTATCTATCAAAGCGACCATTTGTATCAGTTCGTCATCTCAATGATCTCAAAAAGAGCTAAAAATGACAAATTTAATAAGTAAACTCCTGTACACAATCAAACTTTTGTTTTTTTCCCCATCGATAAGAACTAAAAACTTGGCATAGTTTCAGATATATTCCGTTGAATCTATATCACCTACCTAAAGCATCTTTTTATTCTGTTTGCAATGTATAAATGTGTGAGTGTCCTGGCGGTAGAGTATTTGCTCGTCGTTTACGCTCGACTAAACATTCCTTCTTGTGCGTTTTTCATACAGGCATCAGCCTAATGACGTCAGCTTTGTCGCCATATGTCTATGCCTCAAATACACATACGCACATACAAACACACACACACACAAAGGCCATGCGTCATCGCGCAGGTTGTAGACGGCGGCGTTTGCGTCTGCGTTCAGCACATTGCAATTTCACCAGGCCCCCACTCAGCGCAGACTTTGTCTGCGTCATTTACAGCATACGCCATACACACACACACACACATCATAAATATACACACACACTGATACTAAGATACTGGTAATTTCGCCATGACACGCAAAACTGAACCAATTTGCTTGGCTTCGTTTCCTTTTTTTATTTTTTATTGCAATCAAACACAAACTAATTAATATTTACAAAACAATACAAAGCCAATGAAAATTCCGCCGCTCAGATAAGCCTAAAAATAGACACAATTTTGTGGCAGACTGTGCGGCGTGCTGCAGTTGAGGCAATACACATATGAATAGACTTGTTCTTCGCCCTGTATGTTAGCCAATGTACTAGTATTGGTGCACTTTATATCCACAAAAGCTCTATGCCTGCTCCATGCTTTAAGCTTAAACAGAGTCAACGTACGTGTGAGCTAAAGCTTGAGAATCTACCATTATAATAAATAATTTATGTTGCAGTATTTTATCTCTTTACTTATTATCTTCTATAAATACTAGGGAATCAGCTGGCTTTTATGCAAAATAGAAAAAATGTGGCATAAAACATTCGACCTCGTTTAATGAGTTGTCAAATTTGAGCGAGTCATTAGTTTAAATCCGAGGCTAGGGCTTGGATGCTGCGAACTCTGAACCGAAGGCCATTGTAATTTGTAACAACGATTAAATGAAATAAAAAAAATATTATAAATGATATTATTATTTATTAGTAACATAGTTTTAACAAATATTCATTTATTATATTAAAAGTGAACTTTTACTATTGAAAGTTATCTTTAGCATCGCCTAACTGTATTGTTAACATTGTTTAGTGCGGTAATAACTGTCGCTGTGAGCTGAGCTTAACAGTAACAACACTAATACGCCGCGTGGTGCATGCACAATGTCTGTTATTTACTGGCTTCCATTGCAGCAGCTCGCCAGACAAAATGGCGGCAGCAGACGCGCACACACACACACACAAACTCTGTAGCAAGCTGCATTTGTGTGTGTGCCATTTAAGCTCATTGACAAGCTCATTTGTTGCTGCAACAACAACAACAACAAGAACAGCAATTCATATGCGAAGCAAACAAGAACATTTGCTTACAATATTTATTAATTTACTAACACATTACAATGTCAGCCGCATTTAGCATTCAGTGTATAAACAAATCATTAAAATATGTAAGAAATATAATTTCAGTAGCTTTATTTACTTGTTTTCGCTTCATATTAAAGTATCTTGAACTCTTAAAAGAATGGTAAAAAGTTGCGGTAGAACGACGGCAAATAAATTGAAGAAGAGTAAACGAATTACAGACACAATTTTAGTAATAATAAATACAGGGTATCTGCAAGTTAAGCTCTCTGTTATTACCCTTCTCTTGCTGTTGTTAAAACAAATAAAAAATGTTTTGATAACACAATATCTGTTCATTTCTGTTAAATTCCAAAGTCCAAAATATTGTTGCGAATGGATGGAAATGAAGCCAATTGGTTGTTGACTGTGGCTTGGGGAAATTCGTAAAATCTGTTTTTTGATTAAAATAATACAAAAATAACAACAACAACAACAAGAGAAAAGAGAAGAAAGAGATGCAAACGATTTGTTGTCGCCTGCCAGCTACCATTAGTAGGCATACAAATTATGCCTCTGATGATGATGATGAGTATGTTAGATGATCAGATTATCTGATGCTGACTGTATGGAACATACAAGTCAGAGTCAGAGCCAGAGTCAGAGTCAGAGTCAGTGTCAGAGTCCGAGTCCAAGTTGTATTTGATGCTTTTAGTTCATTGGCAACTGTTGTGCTATTTGTATGTAAATGTATTAATGGGCATTTATGTATTTCTTATGCAAAAATATATGAAACTTATAAAACTAAAACATCAAAATGGAAGCAAAATTTGTGATAATCATATGTTAATTTCAAATCAACGCTCTGCACCAGCAGCTTCCATAAACATACTAAATTATGTATCTATGTGCGCGTGACTATGCCCTATAAATACATACAAACATATAAAAACTATAACAAGAAAAATGTTTAATATTTTGATCTCTCCGAATTGCCGCATTAAGTGCCAAGGCGGTCAAAATATTTTAATATAAAATGTATAAAAAAAAATAGAAGACAATGTTAGCAATTCTGAATAACTGAATTCTTTATGGTAATACGTCGTATATAAGAAGCATTAAAGACATGGCTAAATCATAAATTTCGGAAGTTGGTGAAGAGTACACAAATTATTCCTAAACAAAATTGTGGGCTTAGTTAAGTAATTATTGGGAAACTCCATCTACTTTCCCGCTTATACAAAATAAGAAAAGAAAATCTGTCTATCTGCCTTGTGATCAGCTTACTCAATATTTAGCCAGATTTTGTAGTCAGTCATTCAGTTAGCTGTAATTTAATTAACACGTCAATGAGGATGAGGATGATGATGGTCCGAAATAGAACGTGGACAATTTCTGTGGCAGGTTTAACGTCACGTTGAACAAACTGCACTAAATGCAGCAGTTGCAGTTGCAGTTGCAGTTGTAGTTGCAGTCACAAACAGCAACAATAGCGGCAACAACAATTGTTATAACAACTGCAACACGTTTTCACATGGCCCCTCAAAGTGGTCAATGATCGTTGTCATTTGTTTTTCTTTTCATTTTTTACTTTGCTTTTGTTGTCTGGGGTATCTGCTGCTCTCGGATGCTTATGCCGCCTGATACCCTCCTTACCTTCTATCCGCTGCCTGCTGCCCGCTGCCCGCTGCCCGCTGCCCGCTGCCCGCTGCTCGCTGCTCACATGTCGAAGTCCGAACATGAAATCGTAGCGCTAAGATATATGAGCACATCAACGTGAATTAACAGACACATTAAGCGATACCGATCTGTATGTGGAGTCGTCCACACTACTAAACACGAGACCACGACGAGAACGAGAGACAACAACGACAACAACACCAGCAACAAACGAAAGACTCTGACAACGAACGGAACTATAAACGTGGTCTGCAAATTTGCGCTCCGTGTAGAGGGGGGGAAGCTGAGTAGTTGCACTTTGAACCCATTGCTGAACGAAACGGAAGTGTCCAAGCCAACTGAATCATGTCACTGGAATTTCTATACTGCACGCTTAGCATACTTATAAGTAACATTTTATAGCATATCCAATTTCAGCAAAAAAGAACAAAAGAAAAACAGATAGAACACGCCCGTTCCGTTCCGTTCCATTCCGTTTCGTTTCGTCCCTTCTCTCGACCCATTATCCACTATCTAAATCTGTGTATAACTACCTATACATAGATACTATATTCCTATGTGTATCTGTCCATTTGTGTGTTGATGTTGTTTGTCTTGTGGAACACAAAACGAAAATATGCAAACAATTCGCATTTGCGTGTTAATCAATAAATTTGACTGTGAAAACCATTTTGATTGTTGAATAATATACATATGTCGACGTCATATGGCTCCAACACAAACTGTTTAAAAAGAAGACAGCAGACACCAAAATAACGAGTAACAATGCGCTCGATTGGTCGATACCCTGTAGAGACTCGCCAAATATTACAGCTGAATGACTCTATGAATTGTATTTTGAGTATTCAAGTAATTCGAATGTTTAAGGTCTATATTTTCTAAGGTAATAAGTCTAGATATATTCAACTACTATTGCTGAATGCTTCCTCTTTGCTCGGCTTCTTTCATAGGGTATTTTGGAGAAGAAAAAAACATGTTTTCTATTATACCATACCATCTACAGCGAAATGCCAAATAAATATCGGTAGTAAATTGTTTCTAGACAATTTTTCTATTCGATCAGTTGGCATTTTTGTGCATATTTTAAAGAGCTGCTGCTTTTGTGCATTGTCATTAAACAAATGTGCCAGAAGCGGCTCGCAAAATATATAAACAATAATACAACAACAACAACAAAAGCAACGAATTTCGGGTTAGTCGCGTCACACGCTGGAATTCCCATATATCGTCTAATTTGTTGTTGTCTTTTATTTTTTATTTTATTTTTATTTATTTTTTTGTGGCTGTGTTTCTAAAATTGTTTACATCTACAATCGCCGATTGCTGGCGATGCTGCCTTGGACTCTGCTCATCTTCCAATCAATAAATCCGGTTTCGAAAACATTTTTTTCATATATTTCTACTTGATTAACTTTCGCCCAAAAAATAATTGCACAATAAACCAAAAAATTGTTTGAAAAACCTTTTTTTTTTTCTTTTTCTCTCCCTTTTATTATATTTTTCTTTATAAAGATATACATAGTAATGTATCTGTTTTGTCAACTATTTCTCATTGTGTGGATATGGAATGTTGTGCCAGCTGTGAATACTTTGGGGGGCCAGCGAAGGTCCCCCTTATAACTTAACTTTGACTTTGGCCACGCATTTGCTGGGCTTCCGCATAAATGAATATTATTGTCCCGCCCCCCGCTCTATAAATATGGATATAGTACAATCTATATACAAGCGTTTTTTTCACTGTCTGCGTATCAATTAATTGTTCTGGGTTATTTATAGAATTTGCGGTAAAATTGCTAATAATACTCAAATTTCAACAATGGCTCTTCATATATGTATGTACGAGTATCTTACTCGTTCGCTGAGTATTTCAAATGAACTGCATGAGTAGCTTAAATACATATCTACATAAAAATAGACCTCTGATTGTGTGTGTTTGCCAATTACTGTGTGTGTGTGTGTGTGTGTGTGTGTGTGTAGGCTATTCGCAATATTCAAAATTAGAATACTGAACTGTGCAAATACAAATATGGCAATGCTGGTCCAGATTGCGACAATTGTGCTTGTATATGTTAACTGTCTGGTTATGACTAAGTTAAAAGTTCATGTATTACCAACTGCCAATAGCCAATTGCCAATCGCCAATTGCCTGTCTAACCAAAACGGGAAACAATAATCGAAAGTATCTTTTGATCGTTTTGATTTAGCTGACATAAATTAGTTAAGCACCAACACAAGTCAAGGAACAGCTGTTTTCAACTGCACTTGTATTGGTATAAAGTCAACTGAAAATTTCTGTATGCTCTGCTTGGCTTACAAAGCATTAGCGTACGTGTGAGCCATACATGAGTAGATAGCTTCGATATGATCATTCTAGAGCAGAGCTGCGCTCACACGTGCCACATTTCTATTCAGAATTTCTTAGGGTTATTGTATCTTTAACTACCAATATCCGGTTAAAATTTGTTGTAATAATATTTCGATATTTGCATAGGATACTCGTATTATAATTGTTTCTTAGTTCACTTTTACATTTTTCAACTTAATTTTCATCCCAACTAGTGAATTCACTTTGGCTTATACGAGTATTGGCCAAGATTTCTTTTTAATAGCAAGCTGTTATTTTTTACTGTGGCAGCACTTGGTGTCTGTGTGTGGCATGTGGCATGGGATAAGCTCTATAGAGGTTGCCACAAAAATATATAAAACAAAAGACATAAGACAGGTTCAGGTTCTCAGGTTTAGAGTATAGAGAATTCAATACTCGAAACTCTTACTTGGGGCTGGCTAATAGCTTTGTTAGTTTTATGTGCGTGTTTTGTGTCTTTATTATGTCGTTTCTCTGCATTCGTTTTCAATCTTAAAATGCAGTCGTGTGGGGCATTGAGGCGACCCTTTTTGTAGGCACTGTAGGCATAAATTTTGTTAACTGTTGCTGTTTCTTGCCATTGTTGCTGTTGCTGTTTCGGAAATCGTCAACTTCAACGTTGTTGTCTTCATTTGCCGTAGTTGTAATCGCCGCTTGTCGCATTAAATTGTTACCAATAACGTTGCCTGTTTCTGGCTCTTGGCCCTGTCGTCGTCTCCGTCTCCCGTCTTCCGTCTCCGTCTCAGTTTCAGTTACAGTCTGTAGTCTGTGTGGAGCTGCTTTCGGCCGTGCCCTGAGCCCCAATAGCTTTGACAAATGTGCGTTTTAGCCGTCTCATTGTTGTGGCAAACTGACTTCAATATGCAAATATATTGAAATAAGTTGCCAGGTTGCCAGGTTGCCAGATTGCCAGGCAGAGCCAACAACTCGTTGATCGCGTTGTTAGCCAGCCAGATTCGAATCGTGTCTTGTAGTTTTGTAGTTGTTTTTATTGTTGTGCAATTTGCATGATTTGCAAATGTTTTTGTTGCTGGCGCCATTTGTTTATTATCTGAGCCCTGTCCCTACGCTTGACAACTGATCTTAACTTGAAACTTTAAAAGTTTCACTTGAAATCCGAAAAGAATTCCACAGTTAATTGAATTAAAGACTGCGCCAAGACGAGTAAGAAGCAGAAAGAGGCTAAAAGTCACACAACATTCGCGTAATTGGCAGTAAAGTTGCAGCGCGCCTAATGGCCAACTTTTTAAGTGGAATTTTGTTGGGCTGAAAAGTGTGATAAGCCTGCACGCACCTACCAACCTACCAAAGAACAAGTCAACAGTTGTTGGGCTACCTTCGTTCCGCGTTTCACGTTCCGCCTTGGCTACCTACCGCACATCATTAGACCTGGTCTAGACAGACGTCTGCATGCCCTGCGTGCTCTGCGTGAACCCTTTTGAAGGCGTTGCGCCTCTGTTTGTGGCCGCAAGTCGCTTACCTTAATTGCCCGCGCGCCTGACGCCAGCTAGACGCCGGCTTCACCTCGGCGTTGGCGGTTGCATTAGAAACACAACCCTTCCCTTTCCATCCCTTCCCCTCCGCCCATCATATGCCAAACTGTAACCGAAACCCTATAATTAGTTGGCCGGCCGCCCTCTTGGGCAGCACATTTAATTGGCACGACTCTCGCGACGCGTCGCGACGCGAAGCGTCGTAATGCAATTGGCCGCTGGGCGGCCAATTAAATTGAAGCGTTTATAGCAACTTGTCTTAAATTAAAAGCTTTGCTAATTTTTTGTTCATTTCTGTACCAAGCTGTCGGCTTTATTTCTATTTATAAATCAGCCCAATCCATGACAAGTACTCTTAAGCGCACATCAACCCCAGATTTCACTAATTTTTCAGTTTATTTTGCTTTTTTATTTTGGGTACGAACTTCACAGCACACGATAAGCACCAAGTACAAGGTTCTCCCATGCGAGTTCTGGTTAAGATACTTAACAAAACTATCGTTATTATTATTATTATTTTTATTATTGTTGGGCTTGCCACTTCAATGGCAGCTCGTGTGTTCTTAAGTTTAGAAAAAAGTACAAAGAGCAGCAACAGAAATAAAAGAAAAAATTGCGTAGTTTTTGAGTATTTTGTTTTGGAGTAGTTTGGGTTTTTAATTTTTGATTCTTTCTTGAGCTGCTAAAGCCAAAGCATCTTGTTACAATGATTATTCACGAATTACATACGAATGGCGTTCCATTTTAGCTGTATACACTTATCAGAACTGTACATGTTTTCATTATTATTATTATCTACAATTAATAATAATATTGAAACACATGTTCCACATTTTACATTGCACAACACAAAGGAAACTTTTCTCAATGTCGTGTAAATTTCTCAGGGTCAGCTCTTTCTTTTGTCTTACAGGTGATTTATATAGCTCACACGATTATATATTTATTATTTAATATTTTCCGAGTTTATGCTCGCAATTTGTAGTAAATTAATTGTATATAGTTTTTTATTTTCACTGCATGTTATTTAGCTGAAATAAAATAATAATATTCAACTAATATTTAAGTGCACCAAAAAGTATATATAAATTATTTCTGTGCTTTACTGAATGATTGATTATGCAGAGAATAAAATGAATTACATAAAGATAATGTATATATATTCATGTATTTGATGTATACTATAAATAAATACTAGTACATATGCATTGTCCTTGTCAACAGCATTTTTAGTGACAAATTGCAGCTAATCTGTGCGGTTCGGTGCGTTGTCGTTTTGAATCTTATCAATTGCAGAAATTAACATACACAAACACACACACATATATATATATATATATATATACCTATACACATATACATATGTGTATATAAAATGCTAATGCCAATATTATCAATTTAGTATTGAAGAGAGCGTTATCAGCTTCTGTGACAATTTTTTAATTGGCTGTCTGTTATAACATTGTTAGGTCAAGCACCGCGTTCGGAATGACAATCTCCCGGTTCGGTTCGGTTCGGTGCATGACAATAGAGCTAGCAATGAGATGCGTCACTAAGAGGAGAAAAATAAAAAGACATAAATAAATAGAGACACACACACACACACACACACACATACACAGAGAGTGAGGGAAAGAGTTGAGTGACTGATTCATCGATTGGACATTTAAGATCGAGTTCTATATTTTAGCATCCGCTTTGAGGTAGAGCGGCAAAATGTTGGCGCCACTTTGAAGCTAAATAATCAATAAACTTTGGCGAATTTGATTTGATTTTTTTAGACTTTTTTTTTGTTTTTGGCTGTTTTTGTTTTGCTTGATTGTTTTTGTTTTGCTATTGCTGTTGCTCAAGACAAATAATAAAAATTATGCGCGTTGTGTGTGAGAGCAACAAAACATGAAATTAATTATAAGTCAAACAAGCATTACAAATATTGCCTGGCGCCAGACAAAAATCATTAACATTTTTATGACCCGGCGCACAACAAAGAACACCACACATATCTGTCAGCTAGTGTTACCTGTAGGTAACACACACACACACTCGCACACACACACACACACACGAATGGACCAATAGACGAATAAACGAATACACTCATAAATCGTAAATCGCAACTAATAATGTCCAAGTTGTCTAACACCTAAGAGCCGCCATAAAGACGGCCAACAGCCAACAGCCAACAGCCAATGGCCAACGGAGTTTACCTTTCAGGCGTACGTGCAAAATCGCTGGTTGCTGAACAGGCCAAGATGATTCGCAGAATTCACTCTGTGTGTGCGAGTGTGTGTGTGTCTGTTTAAAGAGCCCAAATAGAAATAGTATACAAAATGTATGAAGACTGCCTTGCCTCACCTAGCCTTGCCCTGCCCTCATCTTGATAGGCATCATAAAACTAAAAACCGAAAACCAAAAACCGAAAACTGAAAACTGAAAACCAACAAATCAGTTACCAGCAAATGGTTTGCGTTTAGAACCTAGGCGGCAAGTGCAAATCTTTTGGCCAGATCAGAAACGTCTGACTGACTGACTGACGACCAGCTTGCATTAAATTATCCCAAGAAATTTATCTCGCATAAATTGAAACAACAAAGTCATCAAGTAGCATGAAACACCTGCCTGCACGCAAAATTTCATAAACAAACATACAAAACAAAAAAAAAAATAAGAAGAAATACTCGTCGAATGTTTCTATTTTCAGTTTTTGGCGCCTGCCCTGTGTATTTTTAAACTGACCGGCTTGTTCTTTTTTTAACACTATATTTTCAGCAATATTTCAAGAGCAGCCGCAACAACAACAACAACAACAACAACAGGAGAAGCAACAGAAGCAACAAACACTTTCAAGTATAACAAATTTTTTCGAAGTAATAAAATTAATGCAAATTTCTGTGAACTTGCGCCAACAAATTGCGAAAATGTGTTGCAAATCTAGCAGCATGTGGAAATGTTGTACGTCTTCAAGTGGCAACCAACAACAACAACAATACGAATCAGTGACGACAACGCACAATACTCAAAGTCACGGCCATGCACAGGCGAACAAATTGAAATCCAGCCGGCAACAATCTCTGAGCAATATTTGTACCCTGCTATTTTTTGTAATGGTGGCTATAAGCCAAACCCATTCAGTCACTGGATTTACAGAGGGCCTTTCAGGTGAGTTCCTTAACTAATCTTAGGTAAACTAAGTAGATCATAGGCCACTCATAGCTCACTCAAGAATTTAACCAACAATTATGGGCTGATCACTTAAGGCTAAGGAATATATTATCAGCCAATGAAGTTCAGTCTTTTTTTTCTTAGGTAAGAGATTCCACTGTATTTATATCTAAATAATGGTATAAATTATCACATTTCCTCGAAGCATATATGACTTTCCATAAGAAGAAAAAGTATTAACTTTTTAAGAAAAATCTGCAAAATTGTACAATTTAATTGCATCTTTGAGATTGTGCTTACTTTACCTGAACACAAATAAATTTGAGACGTGCCTAATCTAGTTTAGTCTCAAGATCATTTCCATATAATTCCAATATATACTGTCTATATCAGACATAGTTTCGACAGTTTCACCCTGCAACCTGTTCACCTTCACCTTTCTAGACTGTCCTGACTGAATATGAATAGTTGTTGCTGTGCGATGGGGTGTTAGACTATAGCTACCTCTCCCTTTTTCCCTTTCCTCGTTCCAATTCCGAATCCGAATCCAAATCCGATTCCCGATTCCAGTTGCTACGTTGGGCACACGTGCCGCTTAGGCGCTCCCAACAAGTTGCTGTCGCTGTCTGGCGCTGGCGCTTAATCTGTGATTGTGATTAATCAGCCGAC
Organism: Drosophila repletoides; assembly: GCA_018150835.1. NCBI lineage: Eukaryota > Metazoa > Arthropoda > Insecta > Diptera > Drosophilidae > Drosophila > Drosophila repletoides. The sequence goes on from JAECWQ010000089.1 coordinate 15,446,971, forward strand.
GCCAGCGTCGCCAGCTGTCGGACTGGACGGCTACTGAGCGTATTTGATCGCTGCCAGTTTTTAGTTTTATTTTCTATTTTTTTTCTAATTTTTTTTGTATATTTTGTTCGCTTTCCGTGTTCTTTGAACATATTGAGTGGGTTTTTTTTAATGGCATTTGAGTGTGTGTTAAATGAAATAAAAAATCGCATAAATTAGATATACATATTGCAATTTCGATATCGGGTTACTTGAACAAGGTTCATTAACTGTCGCCCGCCCGCCAGCCAACTAACTAGAAAAGTAGAAGGGACATCCAAAAGAAGAAAAAGAGAAGGGAATTCTTAGTTCCATTCTAGAGTTGCGTGTGCAAAGTTTCAATCAACAAAAACTTGAAACTTGGCCAAAAACTTTTCCAGTTCATTAGAGCACCAATGGATTGGGATTTATTTATGAATGAAGGTGGTCCAGCTGCAGGTACTGGAAAAGTAGAGGAAGATATCAAGCTGAGCAACAACTTCAAATTACTTTCAGTAAAGGCTAAGAAGCAAAAAAAGAAAAAGAACAACAACAAACAATGATTATATCGAATAGGGCCAAGACTGAGAAAAGCCGCCCACAAAAGGTAGGCGCAGCCCTGAAGCTGCAACTGCAACTGCAACTACAACTGTATCTGTATCTTTGTATCTGTATCTTTGTGTGCGTTCTGTATTATTATGTGTACATTCATCTCTCTCCCTCTCTCTCTCTCTCTCTCTGTGCATGTGTGTGTAGCGCCGGCGTCTTCATTTATCAACGAGCACACAGAGGGACAGAGACATTTGTGTGTATATTGTTTGAGTGTGTGTTTATCAGCACATTGCAGGTGGTCCCACAAAGCCAGCCCCGTCCATCGGGATGGGCCCTGCAAGTCCGCCTGGGGTCGCTGCGCCGACGTTTCCGTTCGCCTTGTTGCGTTTCATTTTCGTGTCGTTTTGAATCGTTTCTTAATAATACCCTATACATAATAAGACACTTCAACGGGGTATACAATGAGCAGAATAAGCTGAACCTTATTTCTTATTCCTACAAGTTAAATTCACTTGAAAATTCTCAAAAAATCAATCAATCAATCAAACATCTAAACTCCTGCCATAATTCCAGATACAATATTATATTGTTATGACTTTCTAAAGGGTATATAATAGTCGGATACATTCTAAAAATAAAGACTTTCTTGTTCGTTTTGCTGTGCCGTGTTCTGGAACATGTTTAACATGCGGCGCTTGCTACTTTGACTTAGCGCCGGTGGCAGAAGAAGAAAAGGTAAACCAAACAAAGAATATCCCAAAATGCAGGCAGGAGGAAGAATCTGAAGCGAGAGAGAAGGGTAGCAAAAGAAACAGAATGAGTGCTGCTTTATGATCTTTATAAACACACACTCACACAATCATACATATATACACAAGTGACAGGCAAATAGGAGTACGCTGATAAAGTGGGCTAATCTCTTTGACCTGTGTTGGCTTTGGTTGTTGGCCGGCGCTGCGGGTCACGTGCTGGATAGCATCTCAGTCAGTGGGCAATTTCCGGCTACATGCTTGTAAATTAAATATTTGTTATTTGTTTTATTCGAAACATCAGTTCTGAAAAAACGAAACAGGAAATGGTCCGTTGAAAGATTTCCAAGAATTTATGGCTGACAAGTTTGTTTAGGAATCTAGACCATAATCTAGCTCCAACTCTAAACGAGTTTCACCCAAGCCGTAAACTAATACAAATGTCTTTTATTCTTGTTCTAATTGATTCTTACAGGTTATATGCAATCCTGCGCCAATGAGGGCGAAGAGGTCCAACTTAAAGGCATACAAAACGCCAAATGCTTTAAATGTACATGCCAGGTAAGTGAAAAAAGAAGGGGGAAAACTTCATTTTCAACTGCTGCTGCTCAGCATGCAGTCGGCTCCAAGGAGTTCCCCAGTTCCGTGCCAACAAAACTGGACAGGCTTTGACCCGGATAAAACTTAGCTCGACTTAGACCAATATATGAAATAAAATAAACCAACTACATGGACTAAATAAATCTGTCTCTGCCTTTGTATCTGTCGCTGATGCTGTCTGGCGCGCTGCATGAGCGACGCCAGTGTCCAGCCAGGACATGCACAAAGGATATGCGAAACGGATATGTTGTGGATGTGGCCATGTGTCGTGCATTTCACAACGCCTGCCAGACGCAGCCAGGAAATGTATTCCAATTCGAATTCGCATTCGCATTGGTACTCGTAATACCCAAAGCCCCAAAGATATTTCAAATATTTATATTGGACAGTCACTAAATTGCGTCTGCCAAAACACAATGCCAAAAGTACACAAACAATATAGAAAAGGACACAGAATATAATATATTTATATATATATGAGGAGAAGAAAGTTGAATATTTAAGATTGGTTTTTAGGTTTCCTTATAAAATATCTCTAACCAAAATGAATAACTTCTCTTTAAAGCATTCAGATTGAATCAATTCTAATAAAATACTTAATTTGTTCAAGTCCAGATTTGTACGTAGATTTTCATGAATATTTTATAAGATTTGTTCCGATTTCTAACTACACTTTAAAGGTTAAAAGTTCCATTGGGATGGAAAATTCTATAGATTATTTATTAATTAATTACTGAATTTACATTTATTCATTTGTTGCATTTTTAGAAATCAATCAGATTTAGATAGCGAGCCGTATATTATTAAATTCACATTAAGACGACTGACTGCTCGTACAATTCTCAAGCAGTTAAAGCGCGCACTTAGCCGATTAACGCGCTCGAACATGTCAATCGTTATCAAAGAACGTTGACATGGGGGCTACCAGATTGGTTTAGAGAATCAGGCAGAGAACTGGAGAACGGTACTACTACAGGTAGTTTGCTTATGTTTAACACAAAATGTTTGTTTTGTTCCTTTTTTGGTTTGCATTTGTTTGGCTTTTTTCTGGCTGGCTGGCTGGCTGGCTGACTGGCAGGCCGGCCAAGACGGGCTCTGCTTTAGGTCTGCTTGGATTTGTTATTATGATACAAGGTCGTCAAACGGGTTTGCGACATGACAATCGTCGTTAACCACAGGGTAGCGATCGTTTGACAAACACTTGGCGCCGTGTTTTTTGTCGCCGTCAACGGCTACCGACGAGCGTTGAGCGACTAGCGGCTAGCGGCTAGCGACGAAGGTGCCAGATCCGCGACGAAGCTGTGAGCTGTGAGCTGTGAGCTGTGTGCTGTTGGCTGAAAGGGGGGGATGCGTTTGACGTGTGCTGTGTCGTCATTAAGCGACGACGGCAGCGGCAGCGGCAGCAGCAGCGCGTGCTTAGAACGCTAGCGTTGCCAGACTGCTGCTGCCGCCCGATGCGCCTGTTGCTAATAAGCTCTAAGCGCTGCTAAATGCCGCTGCTCCAATTTAGGCGCCAAGAAGCTTTCGCGACGGCGTCGGCGACTGCGCAGCCTCCAGGCATAATTCAATGCTGCGGTTGCTGCTGCTTCTGCTGTTATTGTTATTGTTTTTGTTGTTATCAACAAGTGGGCGTAACCAAAAAAAAAAAAAAAAAAAAGAAGAAAACAGAAAAACAATGCTGGCGCCACCTTGCTTTAAGTTGATGGCGCCATGCATTGCGCCTGCTCTAACTGGCTACCTGTCTCGCTCGCACCTGTGCCCTCACTCAAGCTCATCCTCTCTCACTCTCATCATCTCTTCCTCTCTCTATCTGGCGTGTAGCGAAATGCGACTGCGCGCACGCTCGTTCACCGCGGCATCAATTAAACGCTCTTAAAGCTCTCTTAAAGTTTCGCTTAAGCTTTCCGCTTTTTGCTACTCTGCAATTCGTTTAACCCATAAAGCACACACTTTATGATTACTCCTATTCATACTTGAACTCATACAAACACTCACATTCACATTCACATTCACATTCACATTTTCTTATTGTCTCTAGGCAATATTTGCAAACGCTTTTGCTGATTGTTGATATTTTATGGCTGACGTTTATTATCTTAAATATCTTAATATATATCGTACGAGAGTGTGTCCTGTATGTCGTCGTCTATGCCTAAGCACTTATCCGTTTTCCCCCTTCGAAGGACAATCAAACAAATTGTCTGCCTGCCGTCTGGGTGGATTTTTTTTTCGCGTTTCCGCGGCTGAATTTGCTAACAAATTTGGGTTTTATGGCAAATTTATGCTGAATACGCATTGCTCTCCTAATGGCTTATGATTTAAGCGTTTTTGGCTTGTCTACGCATTCTCTGCCACTTGATTGAGCCAGAAAATTTTATGGCCCTCTTGAGCATTCTTGACGATAGATCCGAATGTTCGCAAATTAAATTTTCTTCTTAAAAACTACGAATAGCGTCGTTTGTTGACACACACACAAATATTTTATGATAATCTCAATAATTAGATGATGGTTTTTCCCAAATGCAATTTTTATAATAGGAAAATACTTCTGGAAAAACCAGAAAAATGTTTTAATGTCCTCGTGGGAAAACAGTTTGTCAATACACAAAAATCTTCTTATAATTCTTCGGACTCTATGAATTCAAGAAGCTAATATTCTTCTGATATTTATGACTCCTTAAATGCATTACAAATGTCGCGACAAAATTCTAATACCCTGTGCAAGGGTAGATAAAAATTTATTAGCATATTCTATGAGCCGAAGCCGAGACCGACGCTGTGAGTATTTTGGCTAGAGTCTTGGCCAGGTTTGTTTAACAAACGTTTAGTTGCTCAGCAGCCAACGAGAGCAGGCGACTAGCGAGCGGTGCGGACGGACAAGCGGTTTGAGAGCTTGGAATAGGCGAGCTGCAGATGAAGAGATGGAGACGTAAGGCTGCCGAACGGTGGACGGTGTTAAAACTGATCATGTTTTGTCAAACGCAAGGTCGTTGGAGGCCGTTTGCAAATGTGGTTCTGCCACTGTGGCACACATAGATACACACACGCACAGATACTTGTGCTTGGCATTCGTGATTGCCGCTGGCGTAAAACAACAACAACAACAACAACAAAACTCAGCCTCTACTTAGCAGCTTGTCCGGTGCTGAAGCCGGGTCCGGGACGCTTGGTTGCCTTCGTGGCGCCTTTTCTTTTTTTTCGTATTTTTTTCTTCTTTTTTTTAATAGCAACCTTTGAAAGCAGCTACTACTAGTAGTAGTAGTAGTAGTATTAGTAGTAGTAGTAATAGTGAGCAACAACGACTTAACTTTCATGTTGGCTGAAATATTTGTATACCGGTTCCAGATTAGAGAAAGAAAGAATTTCAAAGCATAAACAGCACAGCACAGCAGCAGCAGCAGCAGCTGGAAATGCGTAGAGAGTCCGCATAACGTGTCTCTATGGAGCAATACAAACACACACGCTCGTTTTCAAGAGCATTTGAACTTTGTCTACCTTTTCCTTTCCCATTCCCATTCCCATTCCTATTTTCATTTCCATTTCCATTTCTGATGCCATTTCAGCGACTTGTTCAGCTTGTAGCTAGTTGTCTGGCTAGAAGTGCCTTTCAATCTGTCAGTGTTTATTGCATTATGGCACACAGAGTTACGATGCCGCACTAAAGGTGCCATTAAAATTCCAACTAACAACTGCCATTAAACTAATACGATGATAAAAATCTCACAGCGCATAGCGCAACAAAAAATACAACAAACCGCAAAAACCTCTCGACTCGACACATTTTCATAACAATTGCAAATTTTGCACGTTGCGGCCCCATCCAAATTGAGATCCAATCTGGTTTGCTTGCACTAAATTATACACACACACACACACAGCACAACACAACACACAGTTGAGTCGCGACATTGTTCAGCCGCAATTGCATACAAATTAGTGAAATATTTTGCCTGTTTTTGGTCGACATCTATCTAGATTTATAGATACATTTACAATTAGCCTCAGCCTCAGTCTCAGCCTCAGCTATAGCTACAGCTACAGTCACAGCGTCTAGCTTTGTGTAGACTGGCTCAAATCTTGACTTGAACTGGCATTTTTAACCTGTCACAAGCGCAAAATGCATGCGACAGCTGCGCTCAAGGGTTAAAGTCGCCCATAGATTTGACTTAGTTTCAGCCTGAGTCTCTCAGTTTGAGTCTTGCATTGAGTGTTGCATAAGCTGCCAAAGCCTTGCCACAAGCTTTGACTTATGATCGACATCAATTCTAATGCGCCGCTTGCCGCTGTCAACATGTCGTTAACACACACAGTCACACACATCAAAATAAAAATAAAAAAATACTCTGAGAAACTTTAAGCAAAATTGTGTAAAATGTGTAAACACACAAGGCATAAGTCCAACAAAAAAAAAAAAATAATACAAAAATAAAAATAAAAAATACCTGCACCACACCAGCCGCTTGAGCTGCTCAATCGAGTCTAGGCCAAGTGGCCACATGAATCCGCTAGCTAGCGCTGCCTGGATTGGCAACTGGAATTAATTAAAGCGATCTTTCGTTTTTCTTGATGCTACATTAAATGGAATACTTTATTTTAATTCACACAAAACACTGGGTTCAAGCCTCACTCTTACAGCTGAAGTGTTCTTAAATAAATTATTCATGATTTGCTACTTATGCTGATCCAAAAGTTTACCAGCTTTTTCGTGATTATACAATTTGCATTAAATCATCACATATTCTTATCCAGTTCTCCATAGTTTCACTTAACTGTAGTCCTTTCAATTGCTCATATTATTCTTATGTTCTTCACCTTAAAAATACAACACATTCTCTTACCTGTCCCTATTACTCTTATTTCTTCCAAGGTCTATTTAAGTGCGCCTTTTTTTCTCTTTCATAATGAAGCTGCAGTTTGGTTTGTAGTGTATCTGAATTGTCGGCTATGGCCCAGTGTGAGCAACTTACCACGCCCTAAAATGTGCACTCAATTCCATATAATTTCGACTCGTTTGCATCCATAAATTATAAAGACTGCTGAAGGTCAGAGTGCAATCTGGTTGAACAAATGCAATTTGTGTGTGGCAACAAAAGCAGCTTTGCCGCAGGTGCAGCTGCTGCTGTGGTAAGGGATATTGGTGCAACAAGCGGGAGGGGCACAGTGTAATTTCGGAGCTGCACATGAATCAAAAGCTCAGCTCCGTTGCGTATTTGACAGCAATCTCTCACATGGTTAAGCGCATTTACACAAATTGCGCATACGCCACGTTGTGCGAGGGCATCGGGCAGCAGCAGGGGGCTTTAAGCCATAAGTCTAAGTCTAATTTATGGAGCAATCACAAGCAAACAAATTTGTATTATTTATTTATTCGTTTTATTGCAGAACGGATTCGTAAAATGCGACAACAGCTGCCCCTTTATTGATGATTGCTATTTGCTCGACATGAAGACCAATGACACCTGCTGTCGCAAATGCAAAGGTAATTGGGATAAATATATCCCTATATATAAGTATATATATATTATATTTAAATGATGCTAAATATTTCTGCTTGGACCAAACAGGCTGCATCTATCGTGGAGTACCCTATGCGAGCGGAGCAGAATGGAACGACCCGGAGGAACCCTGCAAGACGTACAAGTGCATCGCCAGTGTTGTCACCGAGACAATACAGAAATGTTATACACAGTGCGACGATAATCAGCTGACAGCGCCACGCCCAGGCGAATGCTGTCCCACATGTCAGGGTAAGTAGCTCACTCTGTCTCTGTCCAAGCTGTCAACTAGTTCAACCAGTCCGACAGTCCAATGGGCATCACTCACTAAAATTAGCTGGAACAGCAGCAGCAGCACCCGAAACTAATGCTTCTTAATCGGTCAGTTTCGTCAGACAATAGCCTAAGCGTCTAAACGATCTATGCGCAGATGGTCAACGTTTTTGTATATATTTGTGACTTTGCACGATTTGCTTATTTATGGGCTTTAAATTGTCTATTAAGTCGACAATGTCGCATTGCGTTCAACACAAAAGCGCACAGAAAACACAACAAAAACATATCAGACTACTGAAATTGACGGGAACTCGACGAACAGCTACCCTAAATACACAGAGCAACAACTTCGTTAACTGATAGAAATATATTATAGGTATTTATTTATTTATTTATCATGCGCAACAAGCAATTAATTATTCTCGGCGAATACTCCCTGCAACAATTTGAATGAACATAGGGTATAATTAGTACGCATAGCCCTCTGTCTATGCAAATAGATCGCTTGGAAACCCGTTTCGACATGTGGAAATTTTCTTGGCTGTCGCCCAAAAAGTAAAAAGAAAAGAAAAAAAACCAAAATCAAAAACAGAAACAGAAAGAGAAATAATATGTTTTATTAACCGTTGGCTGATCAAAAATCTGGTTGTTGTTGTTGTGTGTACACTTTGCAGGTTGCAAGATCAATGGCCAGTCCGTTGCCGAAGGCCAGGAGGTTGTCGCCTCGATCGATGATCGCTGTTTGGTCTGCCAGTGCAGCGACAATCAGCTGAGCTGCGCCAAGAAGACTTGCCCCACACTGCAGTGCCCCAAAACGAAGCAGAAACAGTATGCCAACGAATGCTGCCCCCGTTGCACTGTACAGCGTCAGTTTGTGCCCGTCCAAGGTGAGTTTCTAAAAACCAAAAATAAAACCTGAACCCGCAATGAATGAAACAGTTCCTAAAACTCTTATCCCTGCTGTGTTGCTCCTCCAGGCAAATGCATTTTCAGCCATGAATTGTACTATGACAATACCCAGTTTACACCGGATCGTTGCACCAATTGCACCTGTCTGAACGGCACATCCATTTGCCACCGTGCCACATGCCCCATATTGGAGTGTGCTCCAGAATTTCAGGAGGAGGATGGCTGCTGTCCGCGCTGCATTGTAGCGGAGGTACGCAGCGAGTGCTCCCATGATGGTATTACCTACATGAACAACGAGACCTGGAATATGGGACCTTGTCGCAGCTGTCGCTGCAATTCTGGAACTATACGCTGCTCCGAGATGCGCTGCCAGCCAGTGAAGTGTCGCCCAAATGAGGAGCTAAAGGTACCACCCGGTGAATGCTGTCCCAAGTGCATGGAAACTGCCGGCACTTGCACTGTCTTTGGTGATCCGCATTTCAAAACATTTGATGGGAAATTCTTTAGTTTCCAGGTTAGTTTTATTTGCCATAATTATATATTTATAATTAGCGTAACCCAAGCTGACATTTATGTCCGCAAATAAATAATCAATTGACATATAATAGTGCTCGTCATACGTATTAGATAAACTTTTATACCCGTATGGCTATAACATTTGCATAGCCAAACAACGTTTATGGCCCATTCGCATTACGTGAATTTGCTGCTTGATCTCACCAGCTGCAGATAACTTGGCCACCTGGTGATTCCAATTGACTTTAATGACTGTAAGCTCAGCCAAAACAAAGTGCTTTACGACTTACTGAAGGACATCAAAGCAAAGTTTCTAACAATATTATTCCAACACTTTTTTAAAAGTTGCAGCACGAAAGTTCTTAATAAACTTTAAACCGCACTTACTTGGGATTAAGTGATCTGAGTGATTGTGGGTGGCAGCAAGCCAAGTCACGCTCGCAATGATTTATTATAATGCATAATTAACCAATAAAAAAGTAAATATAATTTTTATAGGGTTAGTTCTTATATCACCTTTTTTATGTATTGATTATGCTTCCTACTAACCTCTCGTAGCTTATCTCTGTACTATACATTCAGTTTTTATTCCAATTTAAAATTCAGTTTTAGTTCTATAGTTCTACTATCAATTTTCATCTTATCTGACTTGTAATGATTTATTATAATGCATAATTAATCAGCAAAAATTACTTTTAGTTATTCTTTTTAGGTCATAATTTTTATATCAAGTTTTTAATTTATTTATAACACTGATTACAATAATCTTTTCTTAATAATTTCTTCAAAAACTTCCCTTTGTTTTTCCTATTTTTCAGGGCAGTTGCAAATATTTGCTGGCGGCTGACTGCCTTGGCCATAACTTCTCCATACGTTTGACCAACGATGGACGTGGCACTCGACGTTCATCATGGCCAAAGACTGTCACTCTAAAGCTGCGTGGATTGCGCATTAATCTCGGCCAGAAATTACGGGTGAAAATCAATGGGACGCGTGTCCCACTGCCCTACACGGATTACAGCAGCAATGGGCATGGACATAATGTGAGCATAGAGCGTTTGTCGGAGGGCGGCATAATGCTAAATACTGAGCTTGGTCTGAGCATCGAATGGGATGGCAATAATTTTCTTCAGGTGTCGGTGCCAGCACAGTATAAGCATCATTTGTGTGGCCTTTGTGGAAATTATAATGGCAGCGGAAGGGACGATCTGACGGGCAGAGATGGACGCTCGCATAGCGATGACGAAGTGGGTCATTTTGCCAACTCCTGGAAGGTGGGCGGTCCCAAGTCCTGCTCGAGGGCAAAGGAGAATGTTGTGGCACAACCGACATGCAACAAGAATAAGCAGAGTTTCTACTGCCGCCCATTGCGTCTCTCCGAAGTATTTGGTAAATGTGATAGTAGACTTAATCCCAACAACTACATCACCTCCTGCAACATGGATGTCTGTGAGTGTACAACGGGCAGCTGTCACTGCGACAGCTTTACAGCCTATGCCCACGAATGCCGTCGTCTTGGCGTCGAACTGCCCGACTGGCGTGCTGCCACCAATTGTTCCTTGGGCAGCTGGCGTCGCAATGTCACTGAATCCAGCTTTGCGGGTAATCATCATTACGGTCCCAGTTTCAACCGTGCTGGCAAGGGAGGAGGCAGCACATTTAAGGAGCGACGCCGCAAACAGCATATGCTACAGCGAAAACGCAAGCAAAATGTGCTGCAGGACAATGATTACAATAAGAAGCATGTGCCCAATAAATTCTTAAGGCCGCGTGCGCCGGATCGCACGCCGCCGCCAATTCATTGAGCCATTGGAGCAAGGAATTAATTCTAATTAAGTTACTACACACAGACACACACAGGCACACACTAAGCACACTGACGCACATACGCACTCTCATGCAGGCTAATGAAAAAATAATAGCATACTTTTAAATGCCAATGACACGAGCTAAAGCAATGACTTTAGATTAAACGAAGCTTTCTTCCAACCACAAAGCTTATTTTCCACTTAAAAGCTTAAAGCTCAAATTTAAATTTCTGCCACTTTCAGCTTGCGTCATTGTCATTTTTGGGTAGCAAACCAAACACGAAAAAAAGTTCCGCATAAAAAATATTTGTTTTTATACTTGTATATTAGTTTAATTGCTCATTCGCACCCATGACAGCACCAGTATTAAGCTAAGCATTATCCCCAGATCCCCCACATTTGAATGAACATCCTCTGGTGTTATATATATATACTCTGTTAGCATAACATCCTCTCATGCTTGCCTACATCTCCCTCATTTGCATTTGCATCTCCATCTGCATTCATTGGCGCCATTTACATTTGTTTAATTATTTAAGTTTTATTTATTTTAGACCTTAAGTTACTCGTATCATACAAATTTTGATAGATTCCCGGCCTATGTACTACGCGTACTACTCGAAAGTATGTTGTGTGTATATGTTTTAACGTATTTGTATGTGTGTATTATCGCTTAAATAAAAGGAAACAAAAAAACTCGTACTACTCGATAAATTAACTCGTAACTCGTAATCGATAACGATAATTTAGTAAACCTACTTATACTATACAATACTATACTATATACACTGTCTATCTATAATGTTAGTTAATTATATTTTAGTTTTGCTTAAAATTTAAGCTTTAAACATTTATGAAAATTGCACAAACAGTATTTTTGCTTAGTTTAAAACCCTCTATAATACTGCAAAATAAACTACTGATGAACAAATTGGGCGATTGCCCCAAAAACTATAACACCCTCTCTCTCTCTCTCTCTTTCTCTCTCTCTCTACATATATATATATATATATATATATAAATAAATATATATTTCTCTCTTTCTCTATACCCAACTATCTCGAACAGAAAACCTTTGAAAATTCCATAAATCTCAATAGGAAAACTGTGAATACAACTTTTTTGTATTTCCATTTAAAATAAACTGTGTTAATATTTATAATGTTCCATTCAAATAACAACTAAAAACAAAAAGAATTTTTTGCCATTTTTCCAATACTACTTATAAATTAATGAAGTTTACTTAATGTATGTATATGGCTGGATCTGTAAATGTATGACATAAATATGCTTAAAAACTACAAAAAACAAAAACAAAAACAATACATAAACTCCTTAAAAACAATGCAAACAATTTCAAATGCAAAAAATGAAATAAAAATTTATGAAACTTTTAAATACTTTGTTTTTAATGGCCTTTAAACCGAATATTGTAGCCTCTCGAAAATCTCAAGCTGGAAAAGCTTTGATTTGGATGAGATAACCGTAGCTAATCAATAAATTATGCTTGAAAAGCTAGTTCCTCTGAAAGCAATTTCAAGAAATAAGAAACTTAAAGTCTGACTGGAAATGGGTTAACCGAGTTCCATTCGCATATGGGAATTTTAAATTGAAATGCGCTGAAACTGTTGACTTTTTGGATTGCACGATGTTTATGATAATGTCTTGATATTCGTTGTTGTTGTTGTTGTTGTTATTGTCGTTGCTTTTAATGTTCGAGGGGCATCAGATTCGCAGGCACGAACCCAAAAACAATTGCGACAAGAGACGAGAAAACGAACCGACGACACTGCGTCTAGGGTGGCTGCCTTCTGGGACAGCAGACGGAAGGAAGTGGTTCTGGTGGTGGTGCCACGAATATAAGCTCTCTGCTCTTGGCCTGCGCGTCGAATTACACACTCGCATACGAATACGAATACGAATACATATTCACATCAATTTATGCATGTTTGCTTAGCAATACTTGTCAAAGTTGTCTAGGGTTTGCTTTGGTTTGCTCAGTTGTGCGGAGTTGTATGTAATTTGAACGGAGCAATCATTTGCCTGCGCCTCCGCCTTTGGCTCTGATTCTGCCTCTCTCTCTCTAGGTCTGTACAGGCCATGGGCAATTCCTGGAAGGCAGAGTCTACTTATATACAATAAGCTCGTAAATCGACGTCGATTTAGACAGAAATACAAACTGCTGCAAGTTTGAAATTGCAGGCGCTCCATTGAGAAAAGCCACCAACACGCAGTCGCAGCGGGGCACGTGCAGCGCATGCGCAACGAGGCAAGCTCTAAAACTCTGAAGCTCTGAAGCTCTGAAACTCTGATTGATGCACGTCGTCTTCAGCAGAATCGAATTAATGTTTGACATCTGCGACTGGCCACCGACAGCGTCTTTTGTTGCTTCCGCGTGTCGCTCGCCTGGAGACGAACACACAGACCAATGCAGACTAGAGAAGAGAAAGAGAAAGAGAGAGGGACATGGATGACGCCAGCGACGCGTGCTCGTGCCTTATCAGGCGCTAACCTGTCCATATCGGCACAAATGCCGTTGCCAATATGGTGCGTATATAATTGGAGCGTGTGTTTGTCTTCCGTCGTCCCTTGTCTCTCGTGTCTTGTGTCTTGTGGTGTGGCGCCAGAACGTGCGCCAAATTTGGCATTGTGAAATGTTGCTGCTGTCCAGCATTCCCATTTCCCATACTCCATTCCCAATAGGCAGCTGTAGCATTAGAACGTCGCCAGCCACTTAAAATCAGCGATTTATCACGAGCAATGTTTGTCCTGCACAAGTCAACTAGTCAACTATAACTATAACTATAGCCATAAGTATAGCTATATCCAATGCCAAGTGGCTCTTCAATTGTAAAGGGAGAGAAGCACTCATAAAGATGCGCAACGATAAGCCGCCGCAGGCAACATATGGACATATGGTCATGCATCATCCTAGTGGCGGCACAAGTCCTGAACCCTTGAATCTTGGAATCTTGAATCTCTTTTCAGCAAGTCTTTCGACGCATGAATCACTTTTGGCCGAGTACAATTTTTGCGTAGGAGTCGACCGCCATTAGCCGCATATGGCAGCAGCCGCCCACGTAAGTCCAAGGGCTGCACTTGCGGGTGGCTTCTTTCCCACGCAATCCGGACAAATGCCCCCGGAAAAGCTAACAGAAATCTATGCGTTCAATGCGATGACAGCCGCACCAAGCTCCCTGTCAGCCCTCGCTCCATGCACCCCTTACTCCGTTTCTCCAATGAAGCGTTATTTATGTCAATGACTTGGCTTTTGCGTCACATTCACATATTTGTTTAAATGTATTAGTGTGTGTGTTAGAGAGAGAGCATTTAAAGCAGATGCGGCAATCAATTGTTGAAATAAATTAAAGCATACTCTTCGGCGCTGACCTAAAAGCCTTACCAACGGGGTGGCAATTTCTGCTGCTTGCCATGACCCATTTACACTGAAATGCAGCAAATCAAAAGAAATAAATATCTATAAATCAAGAATCTAATCAATTTACTAAGAGCTGTCATATTTTTTATACCTTGAACTATAAAAGAAACTTTAAATACTTAACTAAATGAAGATGAAAATAATAATTTAATTTAATGTCCACATTATTAAATTTTTACATTTTTTATATAATTATATAGTTACTTTAGGTATATTTATACCAAAGTAAATGAATTGAAGCTCTAGCCCATGAATTCGCTATAAAGTAAATATCTTCTTTTCTCACTAAGGAAACAATATTCAGAGCGCAAAGCCCCTAATATTAATTTTGGCGCTGGAATATTCCATAGTTTTTTGGATATTTATTAATTTTATTGGGACTCATTAGCGAGGATTAAGAACAGACAATAGTGTCAGAATGTCTTTCAAAGTTCTTGAACTCGATTTCTTTTTTTATCATTTAGGAAGAACATGAAGATTGTGAATATTTTCCGATTGATGCCCATCATAAAGATCAATAAATTTTATGAGTACAGTGTAAATTAAGTTTATGAGCTGGCAAACTCTTTGTGCGAGTCACTGTAATAAAAATAAATAAATAAATACACATGAGGGGGTATATAATTTTGTTTATAGCTGTACTCATCAGCTGTACAGAGTTAAGCGTGTGAACAGACTCTGAGTGTATTATGAATGAGTGAATGTGAATGAATATGAATTGTTCAAATTAATACTTGACTAGTTTCTTATTCTTATTGGCTCTGTATAATTTAATTTGCAATCAAGTATTCAGCGTTGCCCCTAATGGCCATGGCGTGTGTGCGTCCATCAAAAGTTTTGTTTCTTTTGGTTTCTGGGGTTCTTGTGGTCTCTTGTCTATTTAAATTAATTACTGCCTGAGTATTGGGGATAGGCAATATCGAAACATTTGCATAATTACAAGCGAGAAAGACTCAGGGAGAAGAGAGAGAGGAGGAAGACCGTCTGCAGGATGTACGCCACGTAGTTAATAAATGTATATATAGAATTCTGTTGGCAGCTTCTATTCTTTACAGAGTCTCTCCAGAGTCTGAAATCGATTCAACAGACACGCAGGCGTCAGCTTGAGAAACTTTTATTTCTTATTCTTATTCTTTTGCTTTTATTTTATTTTATTTTATTGTTTTCGCAACTCAAACAAGTTGCCATACAAAGAGACATTTCGGCTTATGGCAATTCTTTTCAATATGTGTTATTATTAATTATATGAATTAACTTGTTTATTCTTTTCTGTTTTTTTTTTTTACAAGCGTTCAATTCAAATGAATTAAAATGCGACGTAAGGCGAAGACAAGTAAAGATTCACAAATCATACAGAGATAACGCAGACTTCATCGGCAGAATGCAATTAAATGCAATTATGCAAAAAGCAAGTACTTATACATATATGTACATATATACAGATATATATACATACATACATGCATACATACATACATATATGTATGCCCCACCTGATGTTGACTTATGACGGAAGTTGTTGGCTTACAATCAATATCGAGACATTAATGGCGATTATCTAATCGGAGGCTCAATTAGCGGGCATTGCATATGTTATGTTATTAATTATTGAATAATTCTTATTGTATAACAAAATAATATATACATTTAATATATTATTTATGCCTGAGGCGCCTTACACAACATTACTATTTCAAATTAATTCACAACCAAAGTGATGAGGTGAATGAAAGCCTGGGAGCTTGCACTAAACCTCGTATTTCGTAGCTTTGCTTGCCTGCGATTATAATTCAGCTCTATTTTATGGTATTAAACTATCTCAACTTCTCAAATACTTCGAATGAATATATATATCCTAATCCAATAATAATATCTATCTTAAAGAATATTGGAACTGCTGATCGCAATCCACAGAACCTCAATTGAAATTCTTCAGGGTCTATAATGCAAATACCTAGATAACAGGGTATGAAAAGTATTTGGCTTACAGCTAAATCAATTCAAATTGGATATATTCTAAAATGTTTTTATGACTGAGTAATTATGCGAGTATTATATATTAGAGAAATTTGAACAAGTAAATCAAATCGACAGTCACTAAATCAAGCGATAACTTTGAAACAGCCGCGTGCCGCAGTCTTAATGTTATCGCGTCTGCAATTAGCATATTCTGGCCACTAAATTTAGTCTAATGAGTTGACACTAATATGTCGAATATTGTTGCCATAAAAATCAAATCAAAAAAAACTTGCTGCTACCCATGTCCGACTAATCATTCATTGCTAAAAACAGATGAAAAAAAAAAGAAGAAAAAGAAATGAATACAGTTAAGAAACAATTTGCTTGACGCCCACAAATTAGGCAATGACAGTTCTTGCCAAAAGTTCCCATATAGCTATAGCTATAGTTAACAGATATACTATATATAAAGAGCTGTAGATCTCTATTGATCTTTTATGAGCACATAAATTGAAACGTGTTCGTTTTATAGTCTGAGCAGCCAGCAAACAGAGCTCGTGGCAACCTGAGATCTTTCAATGGACTTATCCTCTAATATTTGATCATATAAAAACAATTTAGATAAATGATACAATGCCACTTATTAGCCGATTTTGTATGCTCTAAGATTGAGAATGAGAATTGTGTAGCTGTAGCTGGATTGAAACTGAACTGAACTGAACTGAAATTTGGTCTCCCGGTCGTTCCCTCAAATTAATATTTATGTTTATTTATTAAGATTGTATTGTATAAACTTGTTCTTGGCCGTTTTGTTTTAAACGTGTTAGAAAGGCTTGGTTCGCGAAGCGAAATGGCAAGAGAAATAGAAATAGAATTAGTATACACGTATTGTATATATAAAAGTAAAGTTAACTTAGCGCACAAGCTTAGTTGACTGATTCTCTGATTCTGATTCTGACTTTGACTCTGACTCTGACTCGGAGTCTGTCTGTCTGGCCAGCGCGATTCATTCGGACAGAAACATTCAATAAAGACGGCCACGCGAATTGGTCAGGTTCTCATTGAAAGCGCTAAACCCAGGCGATTACTATTGCCAATTGCTGTGGTGAGCGTTGAACAGTATCGGTTTCTTTTTCGGTTCACAAATCAATGTGATTTAGTAATAATAATAAATTTTAGCAAAAAATATATCAGATTTCGCGATTTCTTAGCTTCGATTTTAGTAGATTTATTTCTTCGCGTAAAATGTCAGCATTTATCAACTCAATTGCCTGCGTGGCTATTCTTCAGTTGTTCCTGCTTAACTTGGCCAGCAGCAAGGAGTATAGCTGGTGTGATCCCGTCCTATGTGGTGAAGGGATTAAGCATGTGGCCTGTCGTAATAATGGCGTAAGTCTATCTATTTTATTTACCTGGATTTCTCTCAGTTTCTCCTTGATGCTTGCCCTTCGTGCAGCATTTTCATAGACGCTGCCAGCCAGACTCCTATGAAGTGGATATTTCACGGCATAAGTCGGTCTTTGTGCATGGCCATAATAAGCGCCGCAATTTCGTGGCTCTGGGTAAATTGCCTGGCTATTATCCTGCGTCACGCATGACCACTATGGTAAGCTTTAGTTGCCGACCGTTAAAGAGAATTCCACAGTTTGATTTCTCTTATAAATATTAGGTTTGGGACGATGAGCTGCAGTATTTATCCTCATTGAATGTGCGCACCTGCATTTTGGATCATGATGATTGCCATAATACTTATAACTTTGCCAATTCCGGTCAAAATCTGTGTGCCATTTGGCGGGATCGTAATCCTCATGTAAATGTGACTAGCCTTATAGAAGAATCGATGGGATTGTGGTTCAATGAATTCGATTTAATCGATAGTAGCTACATTGCTAGCTTCAAAGTGACTAAGTATTTGTAAGTGACAGCTCCAGCTGATGCGTAGAATTATATTAATTTATATTTAATTTGCTACTTAGCGAGGACTATGGCCACTTTGCGGAAATGATGGTGGATCGTAACTCACGCCTGGGCTGCTCCATTATGCGTTTCACCCGACCCGATTATCCCTATGTATATATCTATAATGTAGTATGTAATTATGCTTCAATCTACGCATTAGATACACCTATTTATGATGCTGGAAGACCAGCTTCACGCTGCAAAACGGGCAAAAATCCATTCTATCCGGGTTTATGCTCCACGCGAGAGAATTATAGTCCAAACTACTGATAAATCAGTGTAGGTATTACGCTCAGGTTGTATTTTATATAAGTTGATAGTTTATTTTAGTTGTAGTCTTTGTTTACCAATAAATAACACACATCACATCATATTATATTCATAAATTTATTCATATACTATCCAAGTATCGAACAACTTTTGACCCAACTTCAGCGGCTGTCATTGTATAATAATAATTAGATATTGATTTGTTGTAAAACTGCCTGCTTACCTGGTTGCCTGCCTGGCTAAATGCCTGCTGTTGGCCGTCTGTCGGTGAATATTTAATTTTTTTATCTTTTATTTTAACGAGCTTAACCAAATAATGCCAAAATTAATGAGTGACGCCTATTCATACGACAACGACAGACCAATAATAAAAGGAATGCTCGACTCTAATATACCCGAACAGTTCAACGAAGATTCGTGTGAAGCAAACTTGATATACCCTTCAAGCGTCTAAGTACGGGTATTCAAAAGTATGAATCCAGGTTAGACAGGTTAGCATTTGATAGCACAGCACTTTCGTTTGTTGTTTTTAGCCCAACAATGTGCCGAAAGATCATAAACATCTTGTTCAAATATGCTAATATTATTTTTATTTGATTTGTGTGTGTCGCTTTTATGCTTTTATCCGGCCTGCAAAACAGCTGCTGATCTGTTGCCATTCTTACAAAATAAACCAGTATTAAGAATCTTAATCAGTTCGAACCCTGGCCAACAAAAAAGGCCTAAAATGTCACTGAACTAGTCGTAATCCAAGACGAAGAGACTAAGACACCCACATTGATCTGTTAGCTGAAAGCTTTTCTTTGAACTCGTTTCAACTTTGCCTTAACCAAGTTAATGGGATTTTCCCAGAAGACAAACTTTTTTAGTTAAGCACACGTTTACTTTTTTTCAGGCTGAACTTGAACTTGAACTTACTCTATTTACTTGTGAGAGTCGGCAGAGGTTTTGGGGTTTTTAACCCAGACTTAAAGCAACAGTCGCCAGTTTATATTTGAATAACGAGATGCTTAGACGCTACAACATGCAACTGATTAGCTGCAACATAAGACTAAATATTAACAAATAGTCTAGTTGCACTTTGTTTGTAAACACACTTTCTTTTTGAGTGATATGATATAGTGTTCTGATTAAAATTAAAGCAAGGTGAAAAGGTAAGGTTTATGGCGAAATTCTACAGCAAACGAGTTTTTTATACCACAAATTTTAATACAATTAATCCACTTACAGCTTTATTAAATAGATTTCGATGTATTCAGAGTGAAAATGTAAATTCCTTATTTAAAATAAATGTAATTTATTCACAGATCTTTGTAAAAACAAAAAAGGTTTTCAATCATTCAATAGGTACATACTGTATGACTACATAAATATAAACTAAGAACTGATTGAACCAACGCTTAAAGCTGCATACAAATATTAATACTTATTTTACAATATCATTTTATAAAATTGTGTTCAGTTTTTAGATATTACACAATAGTTGAAATAGGAAAACTCATTTAAAAGCTTAAAAGGCTTTATGAAATGTATAAACCTAACTTATAAGACACTTATAGGCCCTTCCAAATTGAATCGATTCTCGCCAAGTTAGCTGAAAGTTGTAGATTTACGTATAATTTCAAATGAAAAGGAATTAAACAAGAAGATATCCCGAGAGGATCGTAAGAGTCACGATTATCGCACGTGCGGATTGCGGTTAGTTCAGTCACTGTTGGTATTGTGACGTCACTCACACCTTTAAACAAAAGCGCAGCGTGACCTGCCTTAACCGATGCGTCGTCGGCCTGCACCTGTCGCCGCCGTATTACATATGGGAGTACGAGAACACCAAAAATATCCAAAAATAAAATATTCGCTTTTTGCGGCTACATATCAAAATTTGCTGGCCGCTTGGATATAAATATTGGCTTGTACGCTGGCAGGATTTGCATTTCCATAATACTTACAGCAGCAACGAGAACATGTCTTTCGGGTATTGCACATCTTTAAAATACATTTTCCTGCTCTGGCTGGGTTTATACAGTGGCATCCTGGCGCACGAGCAATCCTGGTGTGATCCCACGCTTTGTTCAGCGGGCACCACTCACGTGGCCTGCAACAATAATGGAGTAAGTTTTTAAGAGGATATACGTGTGTCAGCGGAATTAACATATATTTATTCCCCTTAGGAATTCAATGAGAGCTGTGCAGCCGATGCTGTTATGATTAACCTGCATTCATATCGTGATTTTATTGTCGACGAGCACAACAAACGTCGCAATTTTATAGCCGCAGGACAGTTACCCGGTTACTATCCGGCGGCACGCATGGCCACTATGGTGTGGGATGAGGAACTGGAATATTTGGCTACCTTGAACTTGAAGACTTGCAATCTGGAGCACGATGATTGCAATAATTCGTATCGTTTTCGTAATGTCGGTCAGAATTTATGTGGAGTGGATCGGCTGCGTAGCATGCCCCTCAATGTGCGCGGCATTGTTGAGAACTCAATGGGTCTGTGGTTCGGCGAGTATCCGCTCATCGATAGCAGTTATATAACCCAGTTCCGTGTGGCCAGGCATCTGTAAGTATTTAACCTACTTTGTTACTAAACAACCCCACTAAGCCACTTCTCTCTTTACCAACTTTTACAGAGATAAATATGGTCACTTTGCCGAGACTGTGGTGGATCGCAATACCCATGTGGGCTGTGCCATGATGCGCTTTACCAATCCTCAATATCCGTTCCTATATATTTATAATATGGCCTGTAATTATGCCAGTACCTATGCGGTGGGTGTACATGTCTACAAAGTGGGTGAACCCACCTCTGAATGCACCACTGGTGCAAATCCCAAGTATGAAGCATTGTGCTCCCTCAAGGAGCAATATAATCCTAATTATAATGACTACTAAATAAACTGTTGACCAAAGATACAAAAAGGATATAAAAAGAATTTAATTTGTGCAACATTCTTCCGGTTGATCTTCAATGATCTTTATTTGGCATTTTCTCATTTCTTATTTGATCGATACGACTGTTATTATTTCCGTTTAAATAATGACGTTGTTCATTTTACTGTATGCTAATTAATAATACAATATATATTTAAGTATCTTTGACACCCGTACTCTCGCACAGTGGAGCAAGAGCTTGTCTGCAATTGATAAAATTTTGGGATTTACCCTGAGAGGCTCGTTCTCGCAGCAAAGTCGGCCTTAATTTATAGGATTTAAATCAAGAAACAGCGTTTTTTACGAGATTATTCACAACTTAATTAAACGTTTGAACACATTTCAATGATTTATTAACTTGTATAAAAAACAACTTCCAATCATTTCAATTGAACTTACGAAGTTCTTGCGAAATTACTGGAAATTTTTAAGCAAATTACATAAGATTCTTAATTTGATATCTTCAGCATGTAATTAATTAATTGAAACCGCAAAAAACGCATTTAATTACAAAAGGTCGCACTTTAAATGCCTGACAATCAACTGGAATGAACACACGAGGGGCCACCCAGGCATCCAGGTGGCCAGGTGGCCAAGTGGAGTGAGTAACCCGCTTGGCTCGGTGACGTAGACATTTCTCACTCAATTGTCGCCAATTTACGAGGCATTGTTGAGCCTGGAGAGCTGTGGATAAACTATACATAGTCCATATAACTTACCGCTTCATGTGTGGGATTTGGATTTCGAGGCACATGCCATATGCCACATGCCACATGCCACAGGCACAACCAAAGGCACAACTGACAACAGATCACAGCCCACACGGCGCAGCAGCAGCGTCTGATTGTCTCGTCTGATTTGAGTCTGCTTTGGACCATACTGCAGCTGGAACAATGCTTGTGTAAGTGTGTAGCTTTATCTCTGACTTTTATCTTATATTTTATATCTACAACTATGCATCATAAACGAGTCCACGCACACACACAGACCGCCATAGACGCCTACAGGATCACACAGATCCCAATCCCAGGCCCAATTCAGGCTCTATCACAAATCAGAGTGGAGCATAAGCACTGCTCACTGACAGTTTGCACATGTATTTTATTACAATATTATTTCTTATGCAAGTACACTGAGAAAAATGCTTTATAATATTATAGTTGAATATTTAAAAATTTCTTATTTATTTAATGATTTGAATATGTAGCTACATTTAAGATATTGGAATATGCTTTTAATGAAATACCTTTCAGATTTGGTATTTTTAGCTATTTATCTGCACATATAATATTTTTGTTCTCAGTGTATAAAAGTATCTACCACCAAATACCCAAATCACTGAAGAGCTCCTCATTGGTGGGCAGCTCAAAGTCCTCGTTGACCCACTCGGAACGTTTACCTGTCTTTTGCCGTTGCTGCTCTTCGCCATCAACAGTTGGCCCATAATCCTTGCGATACCCAGTGTCCCGTAAATCCTCCTCATCGTATTCCTCCTCCTCTTCATCCTCAACAGCCTCAAGAGAGCTGCTTAACTTGGATTTTCCGGCACGTCCCAGAGACGGCACTTGATCACCCAACATGCGTTGCATATTGACAATTTCATTCACCTGCTGCTGCTGTGGAGGCTGCGCTGGTTCAGCTGGTTGATCTGTCGCCTCAGTCGGTTGCTTGGCCGCCTGCTCATCACCTGAGGATGAGGCCAGACGCACAATGCGATCAAAGAGTGTTGCAAAATGTCGCCTGAAGCGACTATAATCAAAGCTGTCCTTGTTGGTGTTACTGCCATCCAACAGCCCATGCGTTGAGGTTGACTTGGAACGCATCAGTGGTCCAAAATGATGCAGCATATCAATGCCAGGTGCCATCGATTCTTCCCAGCTCTTTGAACGAACATACATTATTGCGTTTCAATTTTTCTATTTTTCTAAGGACCTGTGTCCATGCGCTACCCACCAATTCTGACCAGTCCTCAACCGGCACGCTCAGCACTGAGTTGACAACATTCACCACACGCTCCTCCAGGTTCAATGCATGAATTATCCATTTGGCTAATGATACGGCGCAGTTGAGGTCGCTGCGCTGCCTAAACACGAAACGGACAAAAAAAAAAATGACACAATAAACAACAAAATTGTCAATACGTTAAGTACACAACCACTTAAATACGAGTAAATACAGTGCCTTACAGATAAGTGCAAACACTTCAGATCTGAACGGTGTGATGAACAAAAAACATATGAGAAAAGCTCACAGCTTTGTCTAATGCTATAGAAGATTTGCTTGCATATGAATTTCAAACTTCCATATCAGAAAATCTTCTATTAATTTAATCTGTATCCTTCTTCTTCCTAGCATAGCATTATTCAGATTAGATGTGAATTAAAGCCCAATTAATTTGATTTGATGAAGACAAAAAGTTTTCACTTTCATATTATATTATTATTTGAATAATGGTATTTTCATTATCATAAGAATAATATATATTTATTTATTTATTGACAATATATGGCTGTTGGAAGTAATTTGTGAGCTACTGTATAAATAGAGTGTGTGGATAATTACAGGGGCTAAAGCTACTTTTACCTGTGCTCATCGCGCCGTATTTCCACCAGCTTATCGCCTTCCAATATCAGGTGGTCGTAGTTGGCCTCAATTTGCATGGTGAGTGTCTCTTTGGGCTCACTCTCCGATTGCTCCTGTAGTTGACGTTGAAGTGTTTTAAACTGTTGCCATAGCTCCTCTAATTGTTCCTGAAATGCCACAACAATAAATTTCACCTCATCTCGAACCTTTCCGGCTCTTCTCCCTCTTCCCCCAGCTCCCTCTTACCGTTTGTTTGCGTATATTCTGCTGTGTCTCGTGGTGTACATCGGCACGATGTAGAATAGGTTGAGTGGGTATAAAAGGAGCCGCAATGATGCGTTCCACACAGCGATTGAGCACACCACGTTTGGGCTTCTTCTTGTGCATTTTAAGTAAGCCCGAGGCACTGTCCAGCTGCAATGTGGTCTCCACAATGCGTTCCAGTATTATGGCAAATGTTTCCACATAGTCCGATTGAATTCTGCGGAAGCTTTAGTAAGCCCTAGCAAAGGTGAGCTATCGAACTTACCTCAGGCGATTAGAATTCTTGGCTGCCACCACAGTTATGACCTCAGTTAGTTTATCCAGGCCAGGGCACAGCAGCTGCAAGCCCAGAGCCGACGTCTCACTCTCCGGCTCCAGAAACTCCTCAAAGAAGGTGATCAGCTTTGGCTGTACATGTTTGCTAGTTATGGTGTAGGTCAGTTTAATGCCCGCCGCCTTTTGAGGCTGACAGCTGCGATAGAACATGGACAGCGGCAGATAGGCGCTTTGTTGAATCACGCGTGGAATGCCCTTAAAACAAAAGAAGAGATTACGTTAATGGCACAGTGTAAGCAAATCATTACTTACCCGGGTACTGAGAAAGGATACAAAGACATCGACGCGTGTGCTGTGCACGTGCAGAAGCTCAGACATGTAAAAGTCCAGCGTCCATTCCCGGCTAGTGCCTGCCGGCACATCAACCAGGCTGAACGTCTCCTGGCTGCAACGCACACCATTTGGTGTGTTTATAATTAGTTGCAGCTCCGCAAGCTCCGTTTTAACTTTGAGCTTAAGTAGCCCCTTCGCCGAGGGCAGCTCCTTGACTGCCACATCCGCAGGCACATCCAAGAGTAACGTGTCCAAGTCATCATAGATCTCTCGGTTAATGTTAAAACTGAGACGCACCTGATCTGCCGCCTGCTGATTGAGTGCGTCCATGTCGCGTATATCCACAGACTCCTTGATCTCATCCTCCAGCTGCTGCAGCTGCTTATGCGCCTGAGCAAAGCTCAGCTCCTCAATGTTAAGTGGTTGCACCTGGAACTGATATGGCTTCGCACCCAGATAGCCCACTGTCAACTGACCATTGGCTGAAAGTGTCACAATGCTGCCCGACAGAGAATGAACATTGGAGCGCTGTATGGCCACTGGAGACGGCTGCTGCCACTGCGCTGCCCAAATAATATTCGCCTCCTCATAGATATGTAGCTTGCCCG